>JAZDUH010000537.1:1627500-2165000 GCA_036419115.1 Scarus forsteni
TAATACAGTTCACAGCTGTGGCAGCTTTACTGTTCAGAGAAAGCTGAGGGGAGAGAGTTAAAAAAAAGAGGGGTGGCAGAGGTGAAAGGGATCTGTAGATTGACTGTGTGTCAACAAACCCAGCTGGGAGAGAAAAGACGATGCCCCCTAACGGCCCCCCATCAAACTAAAGGAAAAGGGAGCAGGGGGTGCGGAGATAAATGATCCGGAGGAGGGATTCAATAAAGACAGAGGAGGAGGAGAGAGAGAAGGAGGAGAGAGAGGAGGAGGAGGAGGAGGCTTCTTTTCCAAAGCTACCCTCTACCTTCTAACAACTTCCATGAGGAATGACTGATCAGCGAGCCAACAGGACCCAAAAGAGCTACAAGCTGTAAAACACAGCAGCTTTAGAGGGCAGATAAGACGAGCGACTGTCCAGCAGCACCTTAACACCCTTCATAGGGGGATGAGGAGAGGAGAAAGGGACCAACACAAGGAGAACAAGAGGATTAGACAATACAACCAAACAGTTAACATGTTCTTATGAATGTCAGACAGCTGATTTTTAAAAATATCTGCAGATAGTAGGGCTGGGTTTAAAAAAATCAATGTAACCGTTTTTAATCGATTTCCCTTTAAATGGTTCATAATCGATCCATGAAATCCAAAGATCGATCTTTTAACTTGGGTAGTTTTTTCTTCATTGGAGATGCAGAGAAGCAGCCTGTGATATCAACCCAGCTAGTACTGCGTGATCTGCGTTTAGCTCTGCTTTCCACTGAACAAGATCTCATGAAATGTAACTGTAAGTAATCAAACAAACACGGCAGAAGCAAATAGCACTATGAGGGCACCACCAGAGAGTTTAAAGGCTGACGTATATCGGATTTTGGATTTTACAAGCACGAAGGAAAAGAGAAGTTGGACAGAAAACAAGTAATATGCAGAGTACGCATTAATGTAATTAATATAAGATTAATGGAACTGCTTTGGGTTAATTTCTTAATGTAGAAACAGTTTTAATAATGCACCAGGTCAAAAGTCACTTTTTAAGTTTACAGCACTATTTTAACTGAGATATTCCAGACTGAATAAATATCTTATAGTATCTTGGGCGCACTGGTGCACCAAGAAAAATGTTAGGTGCACTCTTCAAAATTTAAGTTGACAAAAGTGACTGCAGTAGTGGAAAAAAACGGCAAAAATGGACGAGACACAGCACCTGCAGCATGCCATATTCATCTTAGTGACTGTCAGATAATTAATAAACACCAACAAAAACAAGTAAAACAAAGTAAATAAATGCAAGTATTTCTTTACACACCAAAAATTTTGGTGCACCTAATTTTTGTGCTGGTGCACCGTAAAAAAGTTTTTAGGTGCACCGTTGCAACCAATGCAAAAAGTTAGTCTGGAGCCCTGCTCTCTTTGACAAGCTAGATCAATATGAACTAACATGGGGCCCTTTTACAGCTTGGCTTTCAGTGTCAGTAACTGGAATGGTCAATTATTTTGTTTTTTTTCTGTTTTGTTTTTTGTGTTTTTGTTTCTCTCATGTAGTATGTCAGTAACTACATTCTATGAACAACACGGGAAACTGCTTTTCTTTTCATTTTATGTTTAAAAAACAATAAAAATGTTGAAACAGAAAAGCTTATTTGCATACAACAATAAGAAAATCTCTTCCTTTCCAAGCTGCTCTCATTTAGCATTCATTCCTCAAACTTTCCCTCCTTCAAGTCTGCAGACACCACTGTGTTGTTCTCCTGCACATCCTAAAGAACTATTAAAAACAACAGGAGGGCGAGGGAGCGTCAGTCTACTCTTTTGTCTCTGCTCCTCTCCAAAAAGAAAAAAAAAGGCACTGCTGAGTACAGGCAATAAATCAGCAGCCTAGTTATTAAAGTCTCACAAAGACTGTACAATGTAGCAGCACCAGTTTTTGAGCACATACCAAACATTTATACCGAATGAGAGTGACTGTATGTGTTCCTGAACTTTTCCAAAAACACTCCCACACTGCAGAATTTTCAATCATGTTTGACCAGAACATCAAATCAAAGTTGTCCTACCAAAAAAAAGAAAAAGAAAAAGGTCTTTGAATTAGCAGTTATGTATATTTGGTGTCAGGAGTTAAACAAATGCAGTAGTAGATAACACTGGCTATAAAAATTTGTGAAACTGCAGGTTATCAGCTAATGTTTGATAAATACAGCAGTTAGGGCAGGGAAATGAATTAAGTTATTTAAGTTTAATTAGTGTTTAATGATGTGTACTATGTTGCAAAACAGTGTTTTATATATTGCTTATTTTTTCCTTAAATGAACATTATACTTTTTAACTTCATTTGGCCTCTGGTACAATACATATTTAACCCTTTCATGCATAGTATCCATGACAGTGGACATATATTTGGAATAAATGTATACCTTTTTGGTTGCAGCACCATGTCCAACAACCAGGTGGTAAATTCCCAAACCCTTGTCTTAAGTTTCATAAAAATTTTGTCTTTTCACATTTTTCCATATTGAGCTATTCCATCATAAATCCAAAAAAAGCCAGTGAAGGACAAACTGGACATTATGCCTGTATTAACATTCCACATACTTGTTTATTTTTTATTTTAAATTTTGGTGTGATTCACAAGAGAACAGTTTGATAAATCAGCAGATAGATAGATAGATAGATAGATAGATAGATAGATAGATAGATAGATAGATAGATAGATAGATAGATAGATAGATAGATAGATAGATAGATAGATAGATAGATAGATAGATAGATAGATAGATAGAAGGAAATTTGTCTTAGACAGCAGTACTACTGGCCAAGGACACATCATAAATAACAAAAATACCAGACAACATACAACAGTAGCATAAGCAAGAGGCCGGCGGCAAGCATGGTCAGAAGTTATTGCACAAGGATGTTAAAGTGCAGTGCTCGTCACAGTAAGCAGTGAAAATAAGCAGAAAAAAGTTTTAAAAAAACAAGTTACGACGATAAGAACAAAAACATAGGTAAAAGACCCATAATAATAACAGATAAAGAACAAGTAGAAGCAGATAATAAGTAAAATATGTAGAAACAAGTTAAAAATTTGAGTAACAAGTAGAGAAATAAAACCATGGATAAAGGTGTAACAATAATAACAGATGAGTGACTGGTGGCAATAAATAAGCTGAAAAAAATATATTCATATATAAGCATTATATATCAGTTTCAGGAAAGAATTAGTTTGATTGTTTGTTTAGCAGAGATATGGATGTTGGGAGAAAAGAGAGCTTATAGCGATTCATTTCTCTGTATCGTCTCCCTGAAGGCAGAAGTTCATATTCCTGAAAAAGAATATGGGAAGGATCATTCAGAATTTTCTGTGCCTGGTTAAGGACGACACTATCAAAAACAAACTGGAGAGAAGGGTGGTCTTTCTGACCTATCACCTTCATAGCAGATTTTATCAGTCCACTGATTTTTGATTTACTCTGGATTGATAATGTGCCGAACCAAGCTGCAGATGAATACTTCAGATGAATCTTTTTTTTAATTTACTCTTAGTTAATGCTTGTCAAAGACATTTGTTTGTGGATTTTTATTAAGTTCCACTAATTTACTTTTTATACCATTGATGCATGGTATCCACTGTGGTGGGCAGATGCATTACTCCCTCAAAATCTAACACTGAAAGAAATGAATATGATTTTTAACTTGTTTGAAATTAAAAAACAAACATTTAAAAAACTATTCCTTTGTGATTTAGAAATTCATGCATGAAAGGATTAATAAAATAGTAAAAAAAAAGTTTTAAAAATATAAAAAATGTCCACATTTTGACTGCAAAAGACTCAACTGTGCCGTCAGTATTCTTTAATGACAAATAAATCCCTGTATAAATGACAAAAGGCTTAAAAGGGATTTAAGGGACCCCCTCCTCCCCCTGTAAGGCCTTCGACTCGGCTTGTTCTCGCAGCTCTGAAGTGAAAAAGCTGAGCCCAGCGTGTCCCAGTATATACAGGACCACCAGGACTGTGGCTGCTCATATGAGGGTTACAGTTATCTGATTAGAGCCGTCCTACAGCACCGGGCACACCTCAGTGCTCACTCTTACCCCCCAAACAGTCGGGGTAATCCTTTCACAATCTACAGGCCAAGACTGAAAGACTAAACGGAGGCAAACATCAGAAGTAGCAGCCAAAGCACAGATTTATAATGACCCTCCTGTATGTTGTAGTAACTTCAGCTTCAGCTTTGACCTCTTAAGGTCAGCTCACAGCTCATGAGTTAAATGCCTCACCAATAATAAGTGGAATATTTTGTTAACTGGCTGCTTAACCACAAAACTGGACAGTTTTTTCACACTGATACATTTCTGTGTAAAGATTAAAACTGCGTATGCACCAGAAAACCCCAGAGGTGAACTATAGCAGGTTTCATTTTATAATGTTTAAAACTGGAAATAGAGAAATATGGCTTTGTTTGGATATCAAGCTTGTGCTTCATTGTGTATTGTACTGCTTAGACTGACTGCTATATAACAGAGAGGTTTAAGAAAATATTGATGCACAAATATATTACAATATACATTATATGTTTACTTATTATGAAATATCAATATTTTATCTGCATTTTTACTTCCACCAAGGAGGCTCTGTTATTGCCGCCGACTGTATGTCTGTTTTTCTTTTAGCAACATAACTCAAAAAGTTATGGACGGACTTTACTGAAATTTTCAGTAAATATCCGGATTGGGACAAGAAACAAATGATTAGATTTAGGGAGTGATCCGGATCACCGTCTGGATCTGCCATGACGAAAAATGGGATTTTCGTGAATAACTACTGAACTAAAATAGATATCATTATGAATCCAATAAATCCTAATGGCATGTTTTCATGGTCAAGGAATCTAAATATTTAGAAGAAATAAAGGTAGGACTAATATTTCTGGTGAAAATCTCTTTACAGATGAGGACTGTGGTGCTGGCGAAGAGTGCTTTTCTAGTTATCTATGTTTTATTACCTCCGCCAAGGAGGTTATGTTTTCGGGAGAGTCTGTCTGTCTGTCTCAAAAAGTTATGGATGGATTTTAATGAAATTTTCAGGGAATGTTCAGCATGGGAAAAGGAAGAACTGATTCAATTTTGGTGCAGATCCGGATCACCGTCTGGATCCGTCATGATGAAAAATTTGATTTTCGTAAATAACTACTGAACTAAAATAGATATCATTATGAATCCAATTGCTAATGGTATGTTTTCATGGTCAAGGAATCTAAATATTTACATGAAATAAAGGTAGGACTAATATTTATGGTGAAAATCACAATATGGGAGAGGACTGTGGTGCTGGCGGAGGTCTGCGCTCTCCGAGTGCTTTTCTAGTTTGATAAAAAAGCAACCCAGGACACTTATTTGTGCTGCAGTTCAGTATTTTGTCACCAGTGGGCAGTGTTTGACTCTGTAGCCCGTTACACTCGCTTCTATTGTAATATCACTCAGGTGGAAAGGGGGGAACAGTTGAGTGACCTTCAGAGGTGTAACGAAGGTGAGAAGGGAGCAGGCAGCTTCAGAGTGGATGGCAGAGCTCTGAGTGTCTGTGTGCTGTGTCACTTCCTCTCACAGCCCCCCAAGACAATTTTACACTGTGAATCACACGAATATCAGATTCTCATGGAATAATGTGTATGTTCTGTGGCATAATGATGCTTAGGCTTTGCTTTAGCGCTCTTTCATAAATTGTTATTCCCCTTCACATTGATTACCTCAGCTGAGGTGGTTTATGTTTTAGCTGCCATTAGCCTGTTTGTCAGAATGATATGTAGAAAAGCTAAGGAGTTTGATAAACTAATTAGGGGCATGTTGGTCATGGCACAAGGAAGAAGTGATACGATTTTTGTGGTGATCCAATCTTGATGCAAACAGGATTTTTTTCAAGGCCTGGTTAACATTTCAAGGTAGCTCAGATTTCCACAATTTCACTGATAAGTCTGTAACTCCTTAACTAATGTCAATGACATTTAAGTTCATTTTCAATTTGGCGAAGGATGAAAGAAATGCCTTGGTGGAGGGTTGTGCTTTATGGGCATTTCTAGAAGTATATTTTCTGTCAAGAACTAGTAAAGTTATCCATGTTAAAGGGACTATACTTTTTTAATAAATAAAACTGATTGGAAACTGTTTTTAAGAATATAACTCTACAGGTTCTTAATACTACGATTTAAAGAAAAGAACCACATCATTAAAAACAAAACAAAGAAAACAAACCTCAATAAGCTGCCCTGCTCTTAGTACCATGACATACCACGCCATCCCCCGGGTACTGTTAAGCATCCCCAGTTCTGCCAATACATAACCCTGACACTAGAGCTTGGTAAAAAATCGATCAAATTGATTAATTCGAATTATTTTCTGCAGAAGATTTAAAAAAAAACAAAAAATGAGAGTTTTTTCTTGCCTTAGTCCAATTGTAAGTAGTTGCAATTTTTGAAAAAAAAAAAAACTACAATTTTCATGATGGTCGGGCTTGTAGGGTTTGTACAAGCACTTTTATAGGCTTGTATTTGTTATTTAAGTAGATTAAATATTGATCAGAGAGTTTCTTGCTAATACTGTAAAAGTACCTCAGCCTTTTAGTGTTATGTAGACAAACCTGCCTACGTTTATACTACATAATCAACCTTTTATGACCCAGACTTTGACTTTAAGAGGGAAACATTTAGACAACATAAAGGCAAAACTTGATTTGTTTTTTCATTTTTATGTCTCTGGGAGTTTTGTTTCTTTTAGGGAGGGAAAATTGCTTAAAATCGTAAATCGAGTGTTGTGGAAAAAAATCAGGGATTTTATTTCTGGGCCATAACGCCCAGCCCTACCTGACACCAAAATGAAGAGACAACATGAATGTTCAACATATTTACAATCAGAATAACAAATGTTTCCTTTGTAATACCATAAAAACAAAGACAGCTAGGCCTGTCACGATAATCAAACAAACTCGATAACTTTAGAGTTTCGTGTTTGTTTTCCTCCCTCTCTCTACCAAACAGGCTGGATGACAAGAGGGTTCACTCTGCGCATGTCTCAACACGTGGGTGTGATGGTTCAATAGCAGAATGAACAGAGTGAGCAATCTGTCAGTCATTCAGTCTTTAAGTGCTGCAAGTGAGCATCGTGAGAAGTAACAAGGAAGCAAATGCAAGTGAATAAAGACACAATAGCGATGGTTTCTGAGTTGAAGCCACAGCCCCAGTGAGAGAATATTTTGGTTTGAAGCAGAATGAACAAAGCGTGAGCCCATGAACACCGACGAGCCGATAAGTCGCATTTGTTCGATAGTAGTGGCGACAATGAAGGGGAATACGACCAACTTGCATGCACACCTCAAACACAACCAACCAGTTTTATCAACTGGAAACGAAAACTGCTCGAGGTGCAGCAGAGCCTTCGTCCTGAGAGTCAACGTTTACTGAGGTGCAAAATAGTGCGCGCTCACAGAGTGTTGCTCACTACACTGCAAAAGAAATGCAACCCTTCAATACCATTGAAAAGCCAGCATTTCAGGAAAGGAAATGTTACAAACGTTAGACAATAGGAATTGCCTGGGAGAGCGCGCGTCACAAACAGCAATTCCTGAATTTTAAACTCCATCTAATTTATTATGTTATTTTTATCAATTACTTCAATTAAAAACTCTTGGCATTCCAATGACAATGTTGTATACGCTTGAAAAATTGTTTATTGATACGGCGTACTCAATCAATATGCCATTTATTATCATTACATTAAAAAATGGGGCCAAAATAATGTTGACAATAATATCGATTATCGGCAATAATTTGTAGGACAATTATCATCCAATCTAAAGGTCAGACATCCTGAGCACATCAATCATCTTAATGCACCAATGCTACCATAAAACTGAGCATCTGAGAGCAGTTTGCACTTGTTTTGTTTCTGAATGTGGAGATGATGCAGCAGCATTACCGCCACAGAGGCTCATCCAGTGCCAACTGAATCCAATCCCATTGTTTTGTAATTTCCTGAAGTACATAAACATACACTTACACATGGGTTGTGTTCTGTTAAACAGGGCTGTAAAACTTATATCAGATCCTTGTTTGGCACACAGCAGCGCAGGTCTGGGGCTTTAACATGTCTACCTGCTGGAGTAACAGTCAGCTGTGTCTTAAAGCAGATTTGGTCCAGTTTAATGGGGGGCTTTTCCCCCACAACCCCACCATTTAACCCTCCACTCATAACAGCATTAAAGGCAGCAGACCTCGATCTCCACTGCCCTCACATACGGGGACGGCAACAGGCAGCCTGGTTGCCATGGAAACCTCTTCATTACTTAGCTGAAGAGGCAGCGGCGCCCAGTTTTCCATCCCCACCTGCTCGCTAATGACATATTACCATGTGTAGCATCTTTGTTGCACTTTCTATTGACAGAAAGCAGCCAGTGCTAATTTGTATTTGTATATCATTTGCTTACACTGAAGAGGAGGAAGAGGAGGAGGAGGAGGAGGAGGAGGAACTGACGACCCTCCTCATCCTGTAACTGCTCTGGGGACAAACCAGTACTAATATAAAAAATAAATCTACAACTAACTGAACTGTGATGGGATATGGACAACCTGGAAGAACATATCAAATAAGTAGACTTAAAGGGGGCACCGGTAGCCCAGTGGTTATGTCTGAAAGTGTGAGCTGCATTTTGTTTATTTGATTAGCCCAAAATAATTACAATAAATCAAGAGTGGTCATTTTCAATAAAGAGATCAATAAAGGATTATCTTATCTTATTCCAGTCAACTTTTTAAGGGTTTGCCCCCATTAAACATGCAGCACTGGTCATAATTTACTTCAGTTACAGCCAAATGGATCAAAATTTGTGAATAATTGTGGAAAATGTTTTAAAGGGGTCCTTCTCTACAAAGCTCCTATAAGAAAAAGTATAATGATAAACATAAAAATGCTTTAAATATAAGAACTAAGTGGTTACTCTAGTTGCTTTTGGTCTTTTTTTATGCTTTACCACTTAAAAACACATTTATTCGAGTTTCATTCACTAACAAAATCTCCTTAGCAAATCATAGTATGTAAAAAGAAAGATATATACTTTAGTGGTTTTAAACTTGCATTACACATTTCAGAGGCTTTTACTCTAAAGATTCCAACATGATAAAACATCAACATTTATATTTTTATAGCATTCCAGATTTTAACTCATTAAACTTTGAACTTTAGTCAAAGATTAAGAGCTAAATAAAAGATACAAAAATGCTATTCACTAGATTTGTTAAGCCTTTTTATCACTGCAGAGGAGCTAAATCAGGATTTTGTTCATGAAGTTGACAGATTTCCTGTGAACAGTCTCATGCATTAAAAAGAGAAAAGCTACCATGAAGTTACACTGCCATCTGCTGGTAGCTTTGATAGATTACACTATACGACTATTGACTGATTCATTTAATCAGATGGCTTTATAATAACAGGCTACACTGAAGTCCATTTGTCACAAAAAACTGCTATAAAGTTCCCTTACCATCATTTCAGAGGATAAATACTTTATTTTGCTGTTATAACAAATAAGTTATCATGCTTAAAAGCAAGACTGGCACGCAAAGTGTGCAAAATATAGACTGAAATTCACTTACAAGCATTTTCATCAAAGAACGCACAATTATTGCATCAATTAATATTATCAAAATTGTTTTGCAAATTCAAATGTAGACAGTTCTCGTCAGTGAGTACTTAAATTAGGGCTGGGCGATATGGCCTAGAAATGAAATCCCTGATTTTTTTCCACAACACTCGATTTACAATTTTAAGCGATTTCCCCTCCCTAAAAGACACAAAACTCCGAGTGACATAAAAATAAAAAAACAAATCAAGTTTTGCCTTTATGTTGTCTAAATGTTTCCCTCTTAAAGTCAAAGTCTGGGTCATAAAAGGTTGATTATGTAGTATAAACGTAGACAGGTTTGTCTACATAAACACTAAAAGGCTGAGGTATTTTTACAGTATTAGCATGACACTCTCTGATCAATATTTAATCTACTTAAATAACAAATACAAGCCGATAAAAGTGCTTGTGCAAACCCTACAAGGCCGACCATCATGGAAATTGAAATGTTTTTCAAAAAATGCAACTACTTACAATTGTACAGTGGCGTATTGCATTCACATGAAAACAAATAAAAATCCGCCTGTTTTTATGAGATACTATCTCGTAAAAACAGGATTCCACCTGACGCTTTGCTTCGAGACTGGCTGCTGCATTTATCAACCAGGTACGTGGTCAACACAGGTACAAAAACCGCAATGTTGAGCAGATCTGACTTTGTGTAGGAAAAACGGCAAATTCCTCAGGTGTCTGTGCAATGTGGACAAACTAATAACAAAAACTGAATAAGGTCTAACATACGCATCATGTTTGTTACTTTTAAAATTCCTTAGTATCTCATAAACACAGGAAACTCAAAAATAAATCATTTTCGTTTTTTACGAGATATCTCGTAATTATTAATTATAGGAAATTAAAAAATAAATAAATTCTTGTTTTTACGACATAGTATCTCATAAAAACAGAAAAATCAAAAATAAATAAATTACTGTTTTTACGAGATAGTACAATTGGACTAAGGCAAGAAAAAAATTTTCGATTTTTAATTTTTTGAATTAATCAATTTTATCGATTTTTTGCCCAGCTCTAACTTAAAGGTACTGAAAGTATAAAGATACAGATGTTTTAGTAAGTAGGTATAGTAACTACAGTAATTTAGGTTTCAATAAAGTCACATTTGGGGGGGGGGGGGGGGGGGGATTTTCAGTCTTCCTCAGTGAAGTGCAGTTGGTTGTTTCATATAATAATATAATTGGTACTTAAGGAGCCATCCCGCCTTCAAAACATTGGCACGGGAATATACATAATTTCTCTGCACTCAGGGTCTGACATGAGCTCTCATGTTCGTATTTTGCACATCCCTCAGTCAGCACAAAACATATTCTGATTTCATAACCACATTTTGTTTTGCTAATACTCCGTATCAATCAATCAAACTTTATTTGTATAGCACTTTTCATACACTCTGCATGTTGGCTGTGACTGCCAGAAGGTACAGGTTGATCACCACACCTACTAGGTAAACACTGAGGGATACACTTAAATCTGATCCTGCCTCACCACAGAGAAAGTCAACATATGATGACAAAAACAGAAGCTCTCAAGAGGAAAACATGTCAAAAGATGCAATAATGTCCAGTTAAAGATGGCTTCAGTTATGTGATGATGGTATGACTGCCTCATAGTGAAGAAAAGTGGATATTTAAAGGGCTGGAAACTGAAAGAATGTGTTGCACTTGTTCTTTCATTGGTTGACTGGAATTAGAAAATCAAGCATCCTATCACTTAATGTCTACACTTAAAAACACTGTGGAATAATCTATTATCAAAACAAATTTTTTTTCTCATTTTGCATCAGATTCTAAAATTTGTACGGATATCTCCACAATAAACAGGGCAATTCTAGTATTAAAAAGGCTTACTGCACTTCAAAAAAACTGTCTACATATTTGTTTTGGTATTGGACTACTGAGATGAGGAAAATCTGCATATTGAATGCAGAGCCCATTGTTGGGGATCTCTAGTTATTTCTTTTGAGCAGATACATTTTTCAGACCCTGACTTTTAATGTGAAATCCTAGTTAACAAAGTGTATTTGTTAACTAGGGCTAGGTGACATGGCCTGAAATAACAGATTTTTTTATCCACAAAACTCAATTTATGATTTTAATTGTTTTTTCCCCTCTCAAAAAACTTAAAGTAACACAAAAATTACATAAATCAAGTTTGGCTTTTATGTTATTGCAGCAGAGAGACAGACTCTGGGTGCACAGGCCGTAGGCCCAAAGCCGGCTACACACTGAACGCAACTGAGGCGACCTCGGCGAGCACAGTCCATGTGAAGTCAATGTACAGCCGTGATGGGGCGGGGTTTACCCTCCAGCAATGTGACAATGTGATCTGGGTGTTGCTCAGTGCTCAGCTGCCAAAGTTGAATAGTTTGATCTCTTTAGGAGACACCGCCTGAGGCTGTGCTACGACAGCCAATCAGCGGAGTGTTGGTGTGTGACGTACCCGTGACAGAGTGTTTTTATTCTGGTTCACTGTCCGTGTGGGAACAGTAGTCAGTGAGTACATTAGTTCTGCCCGAGAACTCAGACAATGCTACTGCAGGGCCAGCAGCTGCAGTGTTATGTGGTTGGTAGGTGAGTGAAAGGACACAGTTGGAATAATGTTAGCTAATACATCATATTATAAGATATCACTGCGGTGAAAGCCTCTCAAAAGTAGGTCAGCCCCTCCCCCTAGATTGGCAGAGCCTATTTAAGGCACCTGGGCAGGACAGCTGCCTGTTTCCTTTGTCTACCTGGTGGCTTCCACATGGTCACAGGTAGGTAATGTGGCCTGCAGATCCTTTTAGCCTTTAGCTTATTAGCTAAAACCTTTTTAACCAGTAGCCAAATTGTTTGTTTTAAATAGTTACTTGCTTGTCCTGACCTGGTCATCTTTGAGTCCAATGAACCGTGGTTTATTAACTTTAAAATATTGTTGAACACATTTGATAATTCTCCTGAAGTTAACATTTGTTTTAAAGTGGTGTCAACTGGGATCAGAGACCTCAGAGTACGAGTGGCTGCATGTTTGATAAGCAGTGTTTGACAATTGTTTCAAACAATGTACTAATTCCCCATTTTTTAGGGCTGGGACGATTCACTTTTCTCCCGATTCGATTTATTGCGATTTTTTAGGTGCCTATTCGATTTAATTGCGATTCTACGATATTGCAGATTTTTGCAATCTTTAGTTAGCTTTTTTAACACCAGTGAAAAAGATGAATAATGATGATGCCTCCAGACTATATCAGGAAAGATACACATCACATGTGAGTCTGTTTTAAGGATTTATTCAGCAATATATTTTAACCAGCTGTTTATACTCTCTCTTTTCAAAAGCCTGGATTGTATATAAAAGTGGCTTATTAACCCTTTAGGCACCAGAGTTTTTTCAAGAAAATATTCAATTTTGCTATCAAGATTTGAAAAGACTATAGTTTCAAAGTGGTTAGTTTTCCCACCCATCATCATCACTGTAATTTACAAGCCGAGCATGAACGCCTCTGCTGCCTTCACAGTTTTACCCCTGGCTTCTCCCTCATTTGACCAGAGCTCCGCGGTCTTTCTCATTCCCGCTAACACCGTCACTTTTCGCGGTGTTTTGAGCGTTCCTGCATCCCAGACCACGTCCCCTCCTCAGCACTCGCCGATTACTTCCACCCCGGAGTCAGAGTGCTTTTCTAGTTTATCATGGAACTCTAATCAATAATAAACCTTATTTAAGAAACAAAAGCCTTTGCTGACAAGGCCTACTGCCATAAAAGTGTTAATTTATTAGTTTTAGGATATTTAGAAGTTGCAAAAACTTATACTGAAGTAAGAGTAAGTTTAGAATTTTTTTTATAATGTTCTGCAAAAAAATAGTTCTACTTAATCGGTCGCCCAGCCCTATTTTTAACACATAATAGACGAAAAGGAAAGAAACAGATAAATGATCTTACAGATTGGAGCACAGGATCACCTTCACCCCTTCCCACCCTTATATTTCTGTCATCCAGATATAATTCACATGTTTTTGAGTTCTTATTTTGGCTGTAAGTCCTCTTTATATCCTTATCAAAATATTTACTGACATATTCTAATGTATTTCTTCTGTGCCTTTTCTTTGCTGTTATCTTTGTAAAACACTTTTAAATGTCTTGAGTATGAACCATGATGCATTATTTCACTGGACTGTCTGAGGTCTTCATGATTTGACCATAAGCACAGATTCTGGACCCACCAGTTGAGACCCGGATCAGTCCGTGTCTGTGGGTCCAGCTGACATGGGCCGATGAAGCTCCACTCTGCATGAACTCTCTGTCTCAGAAAGGCTGGGTGTCTCCTCTCCTGCTTTCCTGTCTTGTTATACAACAATGATTATAATGGCAGAGACCTTGCAGAGTCATGAGCAGCTCTGTAAACAGTACCTGTCTGTCCAGACCTTTTCACTGCTGCACAGGAGGCGGAAGCACACTGTCGCTGTTCTCTGTTGTTTCACCCTCACGCCGCTGCAGTCCGGTCCAGCTGCTGTCCCGGGACAGTCAATGTGGCTCCTTCTCCTGTTCAGACCGTGTTCAGACCCCGCGGCTGCTTTCAGGGACCAGAGCCGTCATTACAAATACAGGCGGGAAACTGAGGAGGGGTCACGTGAAGCTGCATTTCCGCCCTGCCGCATCCTGTTGTATAACGCGTCATAAAAATGGATATAAAAATATAACAACAAATGAAAAACAAAGCCTTTTCATGTTAGTGTCGGCAGTAAGGGGGATTTGGTCATTTCATTTGTTCTGATACACAGAGGAAATATCAAGACTAGGGGTGGGCAACTTTATGCACCAAGAGGGGCACATAAAAATGTCTGCATTGTTACATATTTTCAGGCTCAAGAGTAAGAGTAAGAGTAAGGGTATAGCCCCATTTTAAATGGAAAAATGCATTTTAAAGAAGTCGAAAATTTTCACAAAATTAAATTATCAATTTTCAAAATGGTGAAAAAGTCAAAAAAATTAAAAAATGTAAAAAAAAAAGTTAAAATAGCATCAGCCAATCAGCGGTGTGTGTTCGTGTGGCGGTGCTGTTTAGCACTCGGACTACAGAGCGGAAGACTTCCGCATAGGCGGAACTAATCTCAGTGAGGACATTTGCAGACGGACCGCGGTAAAGTCACAGATGATGCTGCTGCATCATCAGCTGCAGAGTTTTGTGTCTGATAAAGTGAGTGAAAAGGACACAGCTGGAATAATGTACGCTTATACACCCTATTATGTGATATATGATACGATCGCGGTAAAACTCGGGCGGACGTGGCGTCACCGACCGACGTGCGACGCCAGGCGACCAAACAGGTAGGCTATTTATGGACGCGCGACGCTACCTCAGTGGGCGATGCGACTTTTGTCGCTAGGTCGCTTGCGGTGTGAACGCACCTTAAGGGTATAGCCGCATTTTAAATGGAAAAAAAGCATTTTCAGCAAGTCGAAAATTACAATTACAATTACAATTTCGTGATAAAAGTCAAAATGGTGAAATTAAAGTTAAAATGTAAAAATTCAAGAATTAAAGGTGCAATGTATAGAACTTGGCATTTTAGCGACATCTAGTGTTCAGATTCTAGAATGAACCTAACCGTAGCCAAAAAGTCTCGTCGCTGAGCAACGGAATCATGTGAAGACCAAAAAGGATCCTGAACACAGCACACAATTTATGTTGTGCGTGTGTGTTTATACACACAGTCTGAATCCCTTGGACAGAGTAACAACTTTCTATCCATCCACTGCCATCCTCTCCTCTTCTTCGCCTGCATTCTAGGTAGATTTCAGAACCGGTGGACAGATTCGCGTTTCGTTCGTTTTGTCCCAAAAACCACCCGTAGACAACACAGCGGATCAATATGCCGGCCTACACGAAACAGCGCCCGCGATAATGAACATTTTTTTATAAAGATTTTTCTAACTAAATAAAAATAAAACAAACGTTTTATGGGGATGATAATAAACACTAAACTATTCTATCACCTATCCTAATATGTGTTATGTCGTAGTAGTAACTCATGATGAAACATATTTAGCAGTTATATTTTCTTTTTCTTTTTTTTTTAAGAAATGAGGTGAAGGGCTGCCAGTTGCCCACCCTGATCAAGACTGAGACATTAAAATACACTGTAAAATAATAAAATAAATAAAAAGGAAAAAAAAAATACAGAAAATAGCAGTCTCATAAAATTACGTTTATTTTCCATCATTAAAATGCAGTTTACAGTTGTAGTTTTCAAGAGATTTTTGCCTTTTCTGAGGTTGTTTTTACCAATTTATTGAAAACATTTTCATGTTTTAAAGCTAATTAAAGTACCTATAAATAGGTATAATAAATGTTGTAAAACAAGTTCTAATGTGTAAATTTAAAGAAATGTGCTGTTAGTTGCTTTTAATGACATTATTTTACAGTAAATATGCTAAATTAATTACTTTAAGAATCTGAAAAGTCTTTGTTGTTGTTTGGTCTTCACATATTTAATTTAGGTGCAGTATTGATTGAGATCAGCAATAAGACGTTGAAAGCAGGGTTTTGTGGAAGTACATTTTGATTTTTATAAGTTGGATTTATTAGTTGAATTATATAAGCTGCTTCAACAGATAAGCCTTCATAAAAAATACAAAATAATATCAGTTACCTTGAACTGTACATTAGTACACACTTTAAGATTTACATAGTCCGTCATATATGTCCAGAATAATTTTGTGTGTTCACAATGAAAAGTAAGTGAAATATAATTTCCTTTTCTTAATTGCACAATACACATGAATTAGCTCAGCTGAATTTAAATCTCTCCATAACTTCTTTCACAGGATAGATGCTGTTTAAAATCTTAAAAGACACTTCTTTCACTTTGTTAACAATGCAATATTTGTTGGGAACACAAACAGCTTTTTTCATAACATAATTTCATTACATAATTAAGAACATTTCTTATATGTCAATTTACTGCATGGCTTCTTTTTAATGTCAGTGTCTCCCATAAAAATTTGTTTGTCTGCAATTATGTTTCTTTGCATTAGATAACAATGTCTGAAGAAGTGAATTACGCCAGTGGGAATTGCATCCATGATAATAATATATTCTTTTGGAGAAACTTGTAAATGAAATATTTTAAGAAATATGAGTATGATAGTAATATGCCATCTTTGTTTATTAATTGAGAAAATAAAAAGATCCCATTGTCATACCATGAGACTATGATGTATGAAAGAACAGACATCAAATTTTACTTTACTGTGCTTTGCAGGTAACTTGTGTTTTTATTGTCACCAAAAATTATATATTTTTTGCTTAGATCTTTCATTAAACTACTAAATCAGAAAAGGAAAGGAATGAAATTAAGCATTCTTTTTGTCATTATGCACATTTTTAAATGTGTATATAATCTTCATAGGATTTGCTTTTAGTTTTGTTTCCAAGTCCTTTGTATATTTTTATATTTTATATTTTATGTCTTATATAGAGTAATGTACATGTTGCCATTTTTTATATGTAAGTCTATTTTTTATTCTATTAATGCTGTCCACTCTGCTGCTGTAACACTGTAACTTTCCCACGTGGGACGAATTTGTTTATTTCTATTCTATTTTAAATCACTTCTCTTTTGTTACTATCAACAGAAATTAAGGTAGTTGGTTGGTTTTGTGTCTGATCCACAGACTGACATTATGCAAACGTTTTAGTCTGAATAAATGATTTGTATCTTCAGTGGACATCAAAGATATTTGCATTAGCTCTTATCAGATGCCTCCAGGCATTTTCATAAAATGGTTAATCACAAGAGAATTACTTTGGATGCAGAGTGAATTAGATTTACAAAGTGCTTCAGACACACATAAGCATTAACTCAACCTGCCTCAAGTGTTAATCTACTGTGATATGCTGCCCTAAGCTTCTGAGGCCTGAAGTATAGACCAGTGTTTTTAGACTTTTTCTTACACAAGGCACGCCTGAAGTCATGCAAATATCTCAAGGCAAACTATAAATACCAATGTGAAATGTCTTCTTCAACATGTGTTAGATCTTACCAGTCAGTAATAATAACAATAATAATAATAATAATAAACTTTATTTGTATAGCATTTTTGAAAACATGGGTTTACAAAGTGCTTTGACAGCAGGCAGGAACATAAGGTTCTTTTCCTCTTTGGTCCAGAGGACACGACGACCACAGTTTCCAAAAACAATTGTAAATGTGGACTGGTCAGACCACAGAACACTTTTCCACTTTGCATCAGTCCATCTTAGATGAGCTCTGGCCCAGCGAAGCCGGCGGCGTTTCTGGGTGTTGTTGATAAATGGCTTTGGCTTTGCATAGTAGAGTTTTAACTTGCACTTACAGATGTAGACGAACTGTAGTTACTGACAGTGGTTTTCTGAAGTGTTCCTGAGCCCATGTGGTGATATCCTTTACACAGTGATGCCGGTTTTTGATGCAGTACCGCCTGAGGGATCGAAGATCACGGGCATTCAATGTTGGTTTTCAGCCTTGCTGCTTATGTGCAGTAATTTCTCCAGATTCTCTGAACCTTTTGATGATATTACAGACCGTAGATGATGAAATCCCTAAATTCTTTGCAATAGCTCGTTCAGAAATGTTGTTCTTAAACTGTTGGACAATTGGCTCACGCATTTGTTCACAAAGTGGTGACCCTAGCCCCAACATGGCACCCACCTGTTCCCAATTAGACTGTTCACCTGTGGGATGTTCCAAATAAGTGTTTGATGAGCATTCCTCAACGTTCTCAGTCTTTTTTGCCACTTGTGCCAGCTTTTTTGAAACATGTTGCAGGCATCAAATTCCAAATGAGCTAATATTTGCAAAAAATAACAAAGTTTACCAGTTCAAACGTTAAGTATCTTGTCTTTGCTGTGTATTCAATAGAATAAAGGTTGAAAGGTATTTGCAAATCATTGTATTCTGTTTTTATTTACGATTTACACAACGTGCCAACTTCACTGGTTTTGGGTTTTGTATGTTTATGTCTGCATGCCCCTTTATTCTGATATGTGGTGGCAGTCATTTGACGGAAAAAAACCCTGATAAGTGTAATTGGGCGATTCCGCCAAAAGAGTGAAATTTCTGTCCCCAGCATATTGTTGTATATTAAATGTATAAACACAAGTAATAATATATCATAAATTATATTTTACTATTATACTAAACCACATACACATTAATATTTGTAGAAATTACAGATATATGTATTTTTTAATATCTTAAAATGGCATCCAAAACACTTATACATAGCATTTCTTGCCTGTCCCCACAGCCAAACGCTACACTTTACGACAATTCATTATGAACAAAATCCTTCGAAAGCAAATTTTCTTTTGCATTTAAGTGTGACTCCGTATTCTATCTACACTTTTAAAACAAAAGTTTTACAAAAAAAGTCTTTATATTTTGGTTAAAATTCACATTTTAGTGCTGTCCCCAGGTTTTCACTCATTGCTGTTCCCCCCTTTAAAAATTTGGAACATTCCACCAGTGACATGTTCTGCATGAATTGACATCATTAAGGTCTTCTGCAAGTCATGGGAAGACCAAAAGAAAGTTATCTCTTTTATTTTTCCTTAAATTTAATGATATATTAGCTGTTTTAGAGATGGTCAATCTAAAAACTCAGTCCTGTTACCTAAGTTATCTCTAAGACAACAGTTGTTGATATCAAAAGTAAAATATTCAGTTAAATATTAAGAATGTGCTCCATGTACTCAAGCTACTAGCATAGATACCAAGTGGCTAGATTTCACACAATTGCTAATTTATGCTAAAAACTCATTGCTGTTACCCTCATTGTTGTTACTCAAAGAGTAACAGCAAAAAAAAAGTCGTTTTTTGTGATAAATATGAGTGTTTTCATCATATAACTAACCATTTCTTCTAAATAAACTCTTTTTCTAAGAGAAAACATTGTATGTGGTTGATATTCTTATTAGGGGTGTCCCGATACAACTATTTCACCTCCGATACGATACCGATATTGCAGCCTTGAGTATTGGCCGATACCGATATCAATCCGATACGATATCAGCAAGGATCATACAGACTTTTATTACCTATTTTGTAGTATGGACTGTAAGAAAAGGCTTGATCAGGTCAGATTACTCAAACAGAGAACAGTAGTCAGCAATAGTAGGTATGAGAAAAACTGACCCATTCGTTATTAACCAATAGGTTAAATAAATTTTAACCTTAAACATAAGAATATACTACAATTAAAACAACATGAATAAAAAATATTAGAAGACCCTGAAAAGTGACCTCAATTAATCAAACAAAAACATATTTCACCAATTGCAAAATAACCACTGTGTTGAACTTAAACATAAGCATATTCTACAACTGAATAAAATAAAAAAATAAATATATTAGAATGGACTGCTTGTATCGGAGTGCTGATATTGGAGATTTAGGATGCAGGCCGATATAATCCGATTTGTTTTTCTGACCGATATCCGATGTCAATATCGGATCGGGACATACTTATTCATGGTTTTAAAATGGCATTTGAGTTTTGGCAACAGCAGAGAAAAAATTGCAATGATAATAAACTGTCGAAAGTTGCAAAAAATTAAATAAAGTAGCCTGAGATTGACGAGTACTAATTTTGACAAGCAAATTTCCCTCTTTTGGCGGAATGACCCATTTAGTGTCTTCACACCACTGTTTTCCAGACAGCTCTTCCTCCATGTATCTGAACAGCCTGAAGTGCAGCGAGCAGCTGGAGCTCCCCTCTGTGGACAGTGTGTACCTCTGTGTGCTTTATGGGTGGAGACGGATCCTCCTCCAAAATTTAGTCACACAGACAACACAAGTCAGCACAACCACTGGCAGCAACGATACCACAGGCCGAGAAACTTGGAGATTATCTTGGTCACATAGTTTTAGGCCCCCCTCGGTGCACTGGGTCTGTTTGTTAACATTAAAGAAGGTAAGTGCTAACTTACGTGAGGAGGCTGATGCGTTCACTTTCTTTGATTAGAGTCAAATACGAGAACTTCTGCAGACCATACAGCGATAGTTATGGTTTAACAGGGGTAGAATACTTTAAAACCACATTTTAATCATCCTCTCGCAAAAACACGACAGTCAGGATACATATTTTACTTTGGGGAAAATACTGACCACTTCACACCGACGTCTGAACAAAACAGTCAAAATGATGCTCACCGTGTCAGAAGTGACGTGTCTGTTCACTGTTTCAACTAACATGCTAACTTTAACGTTTGGCCTTTAACAGAAAAACATCACAGGTTTTTGTAATAACTTCAACTTTTTGTGTAACCTTTGCGCTGAAAAGTAATAGAAAAACAAAGTAGAGAAGATACATGGACCAAACATTTCAACGACTAATATGTAAGCATCAGCGTCTGTCGTGTTCCCACCGCCTGTAGTGTAACGTTAACGCAACACCAGAGTTCCACGACACAAAGCTACAGCTAGCCCCATAGCCAAAGTTTACCCTGTGCCAGGCCTGCTGCCACCTTTTTACTCTGTCTGCAACTATTTAGGTTAAATGCAAGTGAATATCTGCAGATATGTAAAGCTGTTTAGCCCACACGTTCATGTTTTCACAGCCACAGCTGCACTACACATCGTCCTTTGTCCGCTTTAATCCAATAAACAACACAATAATGCTTCTAACAGGACCAAGTATTATGACACAACATAACTCCTTTTAAGAACAAAATTACAAAACTAACAGAGGTTGCACTTCAAAAAGTAAGCAGTGGTTGAAGATGATGAAAAGTAACTGAATTGTGAGTTGTGTTTTATCAAATCTACACCGAAGATATTTAACCTACTCTTATTATTGTATAGTATGGAGTAGTAAGAGTGCCAAATTACATAAATCTATAAAAGGATAAATAAATAAATGAATAAATTATATAAGAATCCATAAAAGAAAAGGCTAATAAAAGTAGAAATATAAAGACAAATAAAGAAATAAGTAGAAAAGTGCTCAATAAATAAAGTAGCTATATAAAGTGATATTAATCAAAAAATAAACCCTTAAAAAAGGCTAATAAAAGTATAAATATAAAGACAAATAAAAGTATTTAAATCACATTATGTCACTTTAAAAGTGAAGGAAATATAAACAATGATGAACAATGATGATGCCTACAGACTATATCAGGAAAAATACACATCACATGTGAATAGGGCTGAACAATTAATTGCAAATTAGAGTAAATATATAATATGGCTTGTTGCAATTTTCAAATCGCAGACAGTGCAATATTTTTAACCCAAAATGTGTTGAACATTTTGGCATTGTGATGTAGTTTCTTGCAATTTCATGCCTATTTTAACCTTTTTAACCCAGTTTTTACAACTTTATGCCTATCTTTCTCCCATTCATCTTTTTTTTTTGGCCACTGTCAGACCATGTTTGGAATTTTTACATGGTGTTTGAAATTTAATCCCAATTTTGCTGCTATAATCAATTTTCCTTAGTCACTTTGGAATTTTTTTTGCCATTTTTTTTTTTTGCAATTTCATACCTATTTTGCTTCTGTTCTTCACTTCTCCACTTTTTCTCAAATCTTTTATCCCTAGATTGATTAAATGTCATATTGGTTATACTATAATACGATCTACTGCTTATGTTTGTTTAAGAATACATAAGATGAGTAACATTAAAACAATCGCAGAGTAAATCGCAATTGCAATATTGGGGAAAAATATCGCAATTAGATTATTTTCTCAAATCGTTCAGCCCTACATGTGAGTCCGTTTTTACAATTTATTCATCAATATATATTTAACCAGCTGTTTATACTCTCTCTTCAAATACCTGGATTGCATTTAAAAGTGGCTTATTAACACAGACTAAAATGAGGCATTTAAATTTGGAAAAAAAACGTTTTTTTAACAAAAAAATCGATTTAAAAATTGTCAAACGAAAAATCCCAATACTTACATGAATCTATTTTTTCTCCCACCCCTAATCAAGACCATATTGGATCTGATAAAACAGAAACAAATATTTAGGCTTTAGATTCTTTTCATCGAGCCTTTAGAAAAGAATGGTCCTGTAATTAAGAGGTAGAGCTATTTGAGTTTAATTTAAGTGGTTAATACAAAGACACTGATTTTGATCAATTCTGTGCCTGTTAGAAAGTAACTGGCAGTAAGGTTTTGTCAGTGCTTCTTAGATGGTGTTATGGGACACACAGATATACCCTAAGACAAGACATTAGTGATTTTTACATCCTTTTTTAAGTTGTAACCAATAACAACTCTTTTTAAGGTGCATTCTCATCCAGCTGCAGTGTCTGTGACTTTTAGAAGTCTCTATAAAACCTTCAAAGATTCACAGTCTCTTGCAGTTTATAGAACTAGACAGTCAGTTTTCTCTCCTATATTAAGATGAGTTTTATAGCATCAAAATAGGTTATCTAAAAATGCTATTCCTTAGCTTCGCGGTCGGGTCGGACAGGGCTGGACTGGCCTGGATACTCAACTTCGGGAACCAGACAATTAAAACTAGCCCAAATTTATATTATTCAGACACGTCTTAGAGCACCAGGCTGTAAGTAGCGATATATAGCCTGCTACAAAACTACGATAATAAGTTTTCCAAAAATTGCTTGTTGTCACACATCAAAAACTACCGCTACGTAACTAGAAAGAGATACATTACCTCATCGCTTTGCATCCTGTAAGTTGTTGAATAAAGAAGTTGTAAAGTAATGCAGAGTTCTGAGGAAGGTCCGAGCTGCATTTATTAGCATCACAACAAACACACGCTTTGGCTTGGGTCACGTCTTTTGGTGCGTTCCAGTTGTAGTCAGAAGTAGGAATTTCCGAGTTTTAAGTAGGAAACTGCAACTGGAACGTCTCCCGAAGTCGGAATTTCCTACTGGGAACTCGGTGAAACCTTGCCACCCCTGAGTTGACAATCAAAGATGGATGCCCCCAGTGTGAACAGTTATTTAGCTCCTGTAGTAATCAATTTATTTGCACTTCTGACTGGGGTGTGTCGCTCTAGATCAGCTGTATACATAGTATTGTTAGACTTATATTTACAAAAATGCTGCCATAGTGATAATCACATTCTTCATGTGATATTTGTGAACAACAACACAGGACATGCTAACAACAGCTAACAATAGCCTGGTAGATCGGCATGTTTTTTTCCTTCTTCAACTGGAACGCTGATAAGTCTGAGAAGATGTCACTCCCAGTTCTGAGGTTACTGGAACGCAGCATTACGACAGTCGCCGCACATGGGTAGCAGAGTCTTTATGTCGCCGGAAATAGATTCTCCTCATAGCACCTTTAACCAATTTTCAAATTATTATTTCATTTTTTTGGGATAAATATTTTGATATCAATAGAGAATTATGTCTGATTAGACAGTAGATCCGAATTAATTTGTACTAGCCAATAATATTTTTGAAACACACATTAAAGGGACCATTTTGCAAGGATTGCCTTGATTTTACACATGCCTTGGCCAAAAACAGTTTGAAAACACTGTTAGACTATACATCAAGATGGGGTCAAGAGTGCCACATACCTACTAAATTTTAGGTGAGAAAAAAAACAATGTTGGTGTTATTGGGCTGAAGACATCTACAGACATCTACAGTGCTTTGTGGCAGCAAGCTCTATTCAGGGCTATTCAATTAGAAATTCAGTCGGGCCAGATTTTAAGACTTAGGACATGAGCTGGGCCGGACATTTTTGGCAGACAGTGAGCAAATTTAACCACTTTAAAGAAACACAAATAGATAACAAACACACTTGATGTTTATTAATTTATTGCCATATCCAAAAGGGCATAAACTCAATTAAGAGCAGCACTTAAACTAAACATAATAGGGTGCATATGAACATAAAAAGGTGAAGATTAAAAACACCATCTTTGAGCACATTTAAAAGTGCATTAAAGGACCTTAGGTAACAGCAACCTTTCAGAATGTGTTGCATTCAATGTCTGTAATAATGTTGGAATTTTTGTAAGACCTTGACAGTGTTAAAGTTTTTTCTGTTTTTCTCGCCGGACCTAAGTCCCAATTATGTTGATTTCCGGCCACTCGAGGGTTGCTTTTGGGCCGCTGATTGAATAGGGCTGCTCTAAGTGTTCTAGTGTTAACTCCAGGTGGAAGGACACAGAGGTGCAGTGTGCTGAAGTAGCACCAAAACAAAGGGGCTCTCAAGTATTAAACTAAAGCATATATGTGCTCAGTCCAGTGTGGAATCATACCAATGCTAATTCTTTAGTTGTATTTTTAATTCTCATCTTTTTAACATGCTATTTGGTGAATAAGAAGCTTTCTTGGTCCCACTGCAGTAATGCTAGCTTCTGTGCTGGCCCTATCCTTACAGGGGCACAGATGACCAGAAAAATTGCTGCATATGTTGAAATGCATCTCATAAAATCTTCAAAATTACTGAACAATCTACAAGTTATATGTTGTATTGTTGTAGACTAATATTTGTTCAAAACAAAAAGGGACAAACAGCATTTGATTTAACTGGTAATTGGTGGATATGTTACTTTGGATGCCGTCATTAAGCATTAAAATATTGCAAAGTAATTTATTATTTCTTTGGATTACATGTAGGCCTACATTATAGTGAAAGTAAACAAGTCAACAGTATCGTAAATAGAATCGGAGGCCTTTTAGGACTTTAAATAGTTTTTTCAGGAGGAAAGCCTGTTGAACACTAACTAAAACAAGCCTTTTCATGTAATGTACAATTTGAAACAACTTCTCTTTGTTAACAGGTTTGCAGGATTGTTCCCGAAGACAGTCTTGACAAAGTGCTTGATGAAAAAACTGCACAGGTTCCACTTAAAGACAAAAAAACCTCTCAAAAACCCATGAACACTCTGCCAGTATGTAAGACTGACCATTTTTGCTTGTGAAAAATTTCGCATTCCCAGTTTTTTGAGAGTCCTTCCCTGTCATCTGCTAGTTTTACAGCTCTGTGACAGACCGTGAACAGGTCTGCCTTGTTTTAGGATCAGCAGCACACCCAAAGCAAGAGACATCCCGTCCCAAATTATGTGCACACTATTGCCTCATGTTTAAGCATTAAGGGTTTAAAAGTGAAGACCCCTCTGTAGTTTTTGTATATTTATATTTTTATAGCTCCAAAGTGCTGATTGATGGTAAAAAAATCAAACATTTTAGAGTCTTATGCTGTTGTTCTTCAAACATTTAAAAAGAGCAAATTCAGATATTTAACAAACACAACCAGGTGTTAAAAAGGGGTTAATGACATGAGGACTTTTCCTGAAGTCACCTACACTGAATGTGTATTTGTTTTGTGGCACAGTTTTGTAATTAGGTCATTTATTTTTCCAGAGAGATGAGTCAGGCGGAGCAGGTGCCAGAGGACATGCCTGCATACCTCAAAGATGAGCCAGAACCTTCAGGTGAGCTTCAGTCAGGGAGAAGTGTCTGTTTCTAACCCCCCATGTGTTTGCAGAGATAACAGCAATCAGCTGTGGCAGCAGTTGTGGTCGAAGAACAAGTGTTGAACAACCATAAAAACAATGGACTATTAATGATAACTTTTATTTACTAAGTGTATAAAGTAATTAATAACCTGTGCAGTGTGAACTAGGGCTTAGTGATTTCAGGAAAAGATCTATCCATGATTTTTCTAGAAAATATTACCATTTCAATTCGATTCTGGGTTTTCTTCAAACCCAGCTTCAGAGCCATATTCACTATGTTTACAGTACAGACAACAGTGAGGAAATCAGTGATCAAAACTACACCTCACATTATTCATCATCTCATACTGATAATAAATAATCTGTTTTTATCATTTAAGGCATACTCCAACTTCTACTCCTAAACAGGCGTTGTGTTGGTGACCTGCTTACCAGCACTTCCTAAAAGAAAACTACGCACAGAAAACGTTAGTATAAGAATTGAAAAACATGAGCATACGCAGCCAAAATATGTACACACTTTAGGTAGAGACTCGACAGACTTCACTGGGTGTTAAAAAGAACAGTTTGTGTGACCACAGTTCAGTTTGTAGCAGGTATAATTGTAATATCAATGACAGTGACCAACAGGCAGCTGGGGGCTACATCAGGTCCCTTCAGCTTCCCATCTTGCCCCCAAATTTTATAAAATTCTGGAAATGTGAGGTAGAAATAGTATTTTGGTTTTGATGATTTGTTTGTCATTACATCCCTATAACTCAAGAACTATAAAACTGTGAATGCAACCGCTAAACAATTGCAGTTATTATCAAGAATAACTTCTGACAGTCGTTATAAACTTGAATTTAACCAGGGGGATGAGTAAACTGAGAGTCAAAACCAGTAATGGAAAAAATGACAGCAAGGCAGTTGGCAAATTATTGTTATTGCCCCATGTGGCTAACTTGACACGCCACATGGATAGTTCCATATTGGAAATATTTCACTAATCAGTCTGGGGAGGAGCCCTGTGGAAATGTTTTCAGGGGCAGAGCCTTCAAAAACAACAGCAGCTTAAGATTGGACCATCTTTTGGCTCATCACACTCATCACAGACCAATCCATATCAAGCAGCGCTGCTATGGCGTAGCATACATAAATGTAGCTTAACTACCCTAAGACTATCGTTGCACATTAAATTATACCACACAGATGTATCATTTAACACTTAAATGTGACATGAACCTTGTCAAAGACAATCCCTACGAAGTAAACTTATGAGGAGAGCATATTTCGCCAGGTATCACTGAGTAACTATGATGATCACAGGCTAACCGGCATTAGCTGCCATTATTTTCAAGCACTTCCTGTTGTCACATCTGCTACTCCTGCCTCTCTTCTCTGACTGGGCCGTTGAGCATTTAGTCGAGTGAAACTGCTGGACAATGGAGGTTGGCAAGACGAATAAGCATGATTTCAGAATCAGGCAGGTCCGTCTGCTCTGCAAGGCAACCATGTGGTTGAGAGTTGTATGGGTGATGTGGACTGATCCTTTAAAAGTTAAAAACTGCGTAAAATTGGACAAATAAAACTAGAATGTTAAATAGTTTGTAGTAGAATATAGAGGTGGGGGCTCCCAGAGGCTGGTTATTGGAACAAATAACACCTGATATATGTTTAAACATTTTAGCAGTGATATGTTGAATCTTTGATGTTTTCTCTTTGTGCTTTGTAGCAGACAACAAAGGCCACCCACAGGCTCAGCCGGGGATGTTTGGCAGGTTGGCAGGGGGCCTGTACGGCTACACCAAAGGGGCCGTTGGAGCCACGGTGGGCGGTGTGGCCTGGTTAGGAGGAAAGAGTCTGGACCTCACCAAGACTGCTGTGACCTCTGTAGCTGCTGTGCCAGTGATGGGAGTGGGGCTGGTTAAAGGGGGAGTGTCTGCCGTAGCTGGAGGAGTAACTGCTGTGGGCTCTGCAGTGGTCAGCAGAGTTCCCATGGGAGGAGGGGGCAAAAAGAAGGACAAATCTGACTGACACGAAGGGTTGGTGTGTGAACGCACACAGCTGAGGTGTATGGCTCACACTTTGTTAGCCTGTTTTAGCATTTATGAGCAGGAAAAGAGCAACAGAGGACTCAAAGGATCAGAGTACACACATTTTGGTGAGGGTTTTTTGTTGTCTTGATTTCTCTTTAGGTTCTTTTTTCAAAACCCATTCAACTGTGTGGCAAAAAACCCCCACACAGCAAGAACTTACAAGGACTCTCCGCCTCAGTCGGCAAAGGAAAACGCAACAAATGACTGTCCACTGTGCCTGAAGGTTTATTTTCCAATAAGTCATCTATGTTTCATTTTTGGGAAAGAAGGCTACAGCATCATTCTCCTGTCCAGCCATTTTATTTGTTAAATAATATGTCAGTGCCAGAGAAGAGGTGTTGATGGTATTTTTTCAGTAGCAAGACAATCATTGATGAGTCATGGGAAGAAACTGACAAGGACATGTCAAGAGAAATCTGTGTGTTTCAGTCATGGATAAAGTGTGTATAGTCTTCCACACAAACACTCAAAAATCTGATGTTAAAGGCATACGGTTTTAATATCCAGACCACCTGCAGGCTGTGGATTTTATATTTATATTTCTCTGAGCACACATCGCCCTCTGGTGGTTTATTTCTCAGCTCTGAGGAACTACAAATAAACATTTCTGTTACAACTTAAAACAGTATTCTGACTTTAAGATTGAACTTTTGTCTAAACTTTTGTCAACGTGTCATTATGTATTAAGGTAAGGGTTAAATTAGTAATGTTGTCCATTATGAACAACTTTGGAAAACACACTGTTAAGATTAAAGAGGCTTTATTTCAGCATAAATCCCTCGTACATTTGCCAGGGTTTGATTGATGATTTATGTCATGCATCTAATCCTTCTCCACATTGTTAAGAGACCCAGTGTTAACTTAAAGTGTAAAAAAAAATGACCTGTGCCAAAGTGATGGAACTAAAGTTGAGGCGAATGAACCTACTTTTGGAAGTGTTGTAGTTGTGAAATGACAGGACACTGGTGAAGATTTTATCAGTGTTTGAAAGTATGTAAAGCAATGAAACAAAAAGAAAAAGGTATTTTCAAAACTTCGTAAAATAAAGCATGCTGAAGCTTTTGAGTCTCTGTTCCCTACATTCTTAATTAAATGTTTTGTCACATAACATCCTTGTAATCCTCAAAGGAGACATATCATGCTTGTTTCCCCTTTTCACTATGCCAGACTAGGATGCCTGTAAAGCATTTCTGCCCTCAGTGCAAGTCATTTAGTTCCTTCATTGCCCCACAATAGCGTTCTCAAAATCCTCATTTTAGGCCATTATGAAGCTCTCGTTGAAATACTCAAATCTCAGGCTGACCTAAAGTTACCTCGCAACATCACAGCCCTTTGTGCTCTGATTGGTCAGTTCTATTGGGGGTAGAGCCAACCTGTCCTTCTTCATCTACTGTATTTTCTGGCAGGCTCAAAGCAGCGACCGCGTATTGAGTCCCCCTACAAGCCAGAGCTGGTAATGAGAGAGTGTGAGTGAGGGAGCTTTATACCCCTGCTGCTGGATGTGTTCCTCGGTGAGGGTTTGGGGCTGACGGACATCACAGAGGAGGAAGTGTTTTATCAGATTACTCCAATAAAAAGAAAGGTACCTCGTGTTGTCACGACGTTTGAAATCTCGTGGACATCTCGCAATGACCTATTTTCAGAGGCATCAAATCTCGTTCTCGGATATCAGAAAAAATACAATATCTCATTTTTTGAAAATTAAGGGGGTATAAGGTCTTGTTTTCAAATGTATTATATTATATGTAAGTATTAATTCATGCATCAGCATGATATGTCTCCTTTAATTTAAACAAAAATTTTAAATAAAAGTCAAAATGTAAACATTAAGCACATGTCATAGAGCCATGTAGAGCAGCAGATCATGTAATGCAACAAGCATGGTTTGAAGTTTATTTTTCATTTTATCTTTTTAATCAAAAAGAAAAAAAAATATGGAAGCGAAGAAGTACCAAAATCCAAATTAAAATGGATTAACACAACCTCCGTACTCCGCTCTGTCCTCTCCTCTTAACGTATACAGCAGTGCTGAAGAGCGAGAGCAGCTGCTGACGTCACTCTCCTGCGCCACTTTGAATTACTCAGATTGAATTATGGACCACTTTTTCTGAGGCGGGCATGAAAGCGAAAAAGCAATGTCCTCTTAGTTTTCTTTTTAGTTGTGTTATAAAATGTGCAGTCTTGAACAAGAAAATGAAAATTCAGTTTGAAAAGTGTATTATTTATTTTATTTTTGAGTAAAAAAAAAAAAAAGCATTATTCCGAAAATGAAAATGCATTTCTGTTAATCCATTTTAATTTGGATTTTGGAACTTCTTCGCTTCCATGAAAAATATCTCATCCTGTTGTTTGATGGTTTGGACACCAAATGGACACTTTGGTTGTAGAGAGGGCTACCTAAATGTTATCCACACTGTTAGAAGTCCAAATTATTATCAACATTAATTACTCTTAATTTAACATCTTTAATTCATTAATCTAATAAAAGGAACATATATAGCTTTTGTACGAAATTTACTGATGAAATTTTACACATTAGGACTCAAACAAATAGTGTTAATAAATTTAATAGGCAGAACTTAAAATTCAGGTTAATTTAAGCTTTTTTTAAAATGCACTATACAAAATATTCACAAGTTTTTCTGATGAAAGTTTTTATTTTGAAGAAATGCATTTAGTGATGCTTCTAAAAGGAAAAGAAACAAAAGTATATCTCCAATTTATGAACATATTACAGTAATTAAAGACAATTGGGAAGATATTCCTATTTCACATTTAATGTAAGATTTTAATATGCTCTCTTCATTTTTACACTTTGAAATTTTTTACAAAAATTGGGAAGATTATTTTTTTATGTATTATCTTAAGCTGCCAAAATTTTTGAAGAACTCATTTGAAGTCGCCCTGCAGCGCTTGTAACCGTATGTGCTATTTTCAAACATTGTGTACAAGTGTGTTTCAGTTTTTTATTGCTTTAATTCTTTTTACTTGGAGTCCTCAGTTCTCCGCAGACATGCCCATGATTATTGGTCCAGCCGTCGCCACAACCCTTGGCTCAGCTGTCTCCTGCACAGCGTCCACATCTCTCCCTGAAGACAGACGGTCATACAAACATGGTCAGATTTATTGAATTAAGTGTTTTCCTCATGCTGCAGATAAAAAATAATAATTTCTTACTCTTCCTGAAGCATGATGTTATATTTTATATTTACAATTTATATTTAACATTTTATATTATATTTTAACATTTCTATTTAATATTGATATTTAACAGTTATATTTACAATTTATATTATATTTAGATTTATATTTAACAATTTATATTTATATTTAGCATTTATATTTATATTTAACATTTATATTTATATTTACAATTTATATTTAACATTTATAATTTATATTTAACATTTATATTTATATTTATATTTATATTTATATTTAACATTTATATTTATATTTAACCGTTATATTTATATTTATATTTAACATTTATATTTAACATTTATATTTAACATTTATATCTATATTTAAAATTTATATTTATATTGAACATTTATATTTATATTTATATTTAACAGTTATATTTAACATTTATATTTAACATTTATATTTATATTTAACATTTATATTTATATTTAAAATTTATATTTATATTTAATAGTTATATTTATATTTAACATTTATATTTATATTTAACAGTTATATTTATATTTAACATTTATATTTATATTTAACAGTTATATTTATATTTATATTTAAGATTTATATTTAAGATTTATATTCATATTTAACATTTATATTTATATTTAAAATTTATATTTATATTTAACATTTATATTTATATTTAACAGTTATATTTATATTTAAGATTTATAATTATATTTAACATTTATATATATATATTTAACATTTATATTTATATTTACAATTTATATTTAACATTTATATTTATATTTACAATTTATATTTAACATTTATATTTATATTTAACATTTATATTTAATATTGATATTTATATTTAACAGTTATATTTAAGATTTATATTTAAGATTTATATTTAAAATTTATATTTATATTTAACATTTATATTTATATTTAACATTTATATTTATATTTACAATTTATATTTAACATTTATATTTATATTTACAATTTATATTTAACATTTATATTTATATTTAACAGTTATATTTATATTTAACATTTATAATTATATGTAACATTTATATTTAATATTTATATTTATATTTAACAGTTATATTTATATTTAACAGTTATATTTATATTTAACATTTCTATTTAATATTTATGTTTATATTTAACAGTTATATTTATATTTACAATTTATATTTAACATTTATATTTATATTTAACATTTATATTTAATATTTATATTTATATTTATATTTAACAGTTATGTTTAAGATAATATTTAAGATTTATATTTATATTTATATTTATATTTAACATTAATATTTATATTTACAATTTATATTTAACATATATATTTATATTTAACAGTTATATTTATATTTAACATTTATATTTAACATTTATATTTATATTTAACATTTCTATTTAATATTGATATTTATATTTAACAGTTATATTTAAGATTATATTTAAGATTTATATTTAAAATTTATATTTATATTTAACATTTATATTTATATTTACAATTTATATTTAACATTTATAATTATATTTAACATTTATATTTAATATTTATATTTATATTTAACAGTTATATTTATATGTAACAGTTATATTTATATTTAACATTTTTTATTTAATATTTATATTTATATTTAACAGTTATATTTAAGATTTATATTTAAAATTTATATTTATATTTATATTTAACAGTTATATTTATATTTACAATTTATATTTAACATTTATATTTATATTTAACATTTATATTTAATATTTATATTTATATTTAACAGTTATGTTTAAGATAATATTTAAGATTTATATTTATATTTAACATTTATATTTATATTTAACATTAATATTTATATTTACAATTTATATGTAACATATATATTTAACAGTTATATTTATATTTAACATTTATATTTAACATTTATATTTATATTTAACATTTATATTTAACATTTATATTTATATTTAACAGTTATATTTATATTTTTACCTAACATTTATATTTAACATTTATATATATATTTAACAGTTATATTTAAGATTTATATTTAACATTTATATTTATATTTAAGATTTATATTTATACATAGCATTTACGTGTGACATTTAATATTTACATTTACTTTTTAAGATATTTAAGATGACAAATATTGCCCTAAATGTCATAAAAGGTCACTATAAAAAAAATCACACCAGTTTTTTGTTTGAAGCTAAATGTGACAAATTGATGCTGTTTTTTTTTTTTTTTTTAGCATGCGCAGCTTTACAAACGGCGCCCCATAAAGCCCTCATGCTTTTAAGGTATTAGAAACGGAACTAAACAGGAAAGCTGTTAGCACACTAGTTAGCTTTGACAACAGCTAATGTGAGTACAAGCTAACATCTCAATGTGACAGCATAGGAAACATAAAGCTAGCTATAAGTAGCTTGAAATGAGCTCACTGTGTTGTGTAAGCTGTTTTATAAGGTAAAAGTCTGTCTTCTTTGCAATAATAACTGTTCATAGCTAATTTAAAAAAAACAACATGTAGAGGTGCTGGTTTGGCTGAGTGGTTAGCAACCAGGTACCCCATGTACTTATTCTGCCGGTCCAGGTTAGAATCCCGTCTGTGACCAATTTGCAGAGTGTCTTCCCCTACTCTGTAAAAAAGGCTAGTTGTTTTAACTTAAAAAAGTGAGTGTCAGGGCTTTTATATGCCAACACAGTAATTAAACTTCTTTAAACTACAGTTTTAAAGGTAAAACAACTTGATCTGAAGTTCAGGTCACTGATGATTTTGAGCTAAATTGACTCATTGCATTTGGATTTAACTTAATACTCCTCTTTAAGTTTGACTCATTTTGTTCTGCTTTGACACAAGTTTATGAATTAAAGTTGATATTTTCTTTAAGAAAAATGATCTTAAAAGCAGAAAAAAGGTCTAGTATTTAAAGGGTATTATTGCCAGACAAACCAAAACAACTTCTGTTCTTCATGCTTTAATAACACCACTGGTAATTTTTATCACATGTTCAATGTGGAGAGCAAAACAGCTCTGAACAGATTCAAGATACATTCGTTACAAAAAGTGCTTGTGGGAAAAATGCATCCTCATCCACAAATGTTCTTTAACTTTTACTAAAATTCATCTGGCTTGCATGACGGCTCGTTTGGTGGAAAACGAGCTTATAGCTCACATCTTTTACTGTTTTATTTCTTTTTTCACATTTGTGGATGAGGATCAGTGACCTGAACTTCAGATCAAGTTGTTTTACCTTTAAAACTGTAGTTTAAAGAAGTTTAATTACTGTGGTGGCATAAAAAAATACTATTGGAACTGGATTGCTTTTAGAAGTTTGTTAAAGTAAACAATTCAAGTAGAGCTGACTTAATAGCAAGTTTATTGAACTTAAGAAGTTCACTTGATCTGAATCATTCTTAATTAAACTGAACTTAAATTTGTAAATTCAGAAAACTTAAAATTTTAAGGTAGCCCTGACACTTACTTTAAGTTAAAACAACTACCCTTTTTTACAGTGTACTCTCTCCCCCTTTCACAAGCCTATCCACTGTTTCTCTCCTAACAATAAAGGCACAAAATGCCCCAAAAAATACATTAAAAAAACCATGTAATTATTGGGAGGAATTGTTAAACTATTTGCACAAGCTGTTGCCCATTTGAATACCAAGCATTTAATTTGATTATCTAATAATTGACATTAAACTGTTTTGGAATATTTCCATAAAACTTTTTATCCACATTTATTTTATTTTATTTATCATAGGGTACAAGAAGGATGAGTTCATGTTGTCAGTCATCTTTAAAATTTTATAGAGATAAGTGTTTTTCTTGCATTATTCCAGTTCATTTTGATATCTTCAAATCATATAAATACATTTAAATAATTCTAAAAGCCATTTCTTTGTTAGAAAGTGATATTAAGATGTTAAGAGTGTTAAAAATACTAATTAATCCATGTCTTGTAAAGAGGGAAAGTCCTGATTTAGCTGTTTCTCTGTGTTCTGTTAAGCAGGCAGATCTAGATAATCAGAGATTGATTGCTTTTGTCTAGCCCCCTCTGCTGGAGAGTTTGCAGTGTTTTTTTTGTGTGGATTTGTCCGTTAAACGCTCTGTATGAGGACACATCTCACTATCACTCTTGTGATTTTATTCTGTTGTTTTTCACGGGTGTGACAATAGCACTTTGGAAACCCAGAGTAAATTTGTGTCATGTCAAAATGTAAGCTGTTGTTGCAAATTTTCTAGTTGATATTTATTACCTGTTCCTTTAGCGGCTCCATTGACTCTGGGTTCACAAAGGTGAACATTTTGAAAATGAATCGCCTGTAGTGACTCGGGAAGTCCAGACCAGAGGAGGGACCAACTGGAACTAGTCTTGACAAGTAGCGATCATCCCTGTATGGACACCTGTACGGAAGAAATTGATGGTTATTATTACATTCACATTTAAGACAAACATATGAATTAAGCAGGTCCATCACAATGTAACACAATGCCAAATACAGATAATGTCAAAAGTTTCCATACCCGTCTATTAGAATGTCCCACTGGGGCAGACTGTGAGGGTTGGGGCTGGCAGTTGTCCAACAGCGTCCAAGAGTCAGGACAAGGTTGGGGTCGGTCTTTTCAAGGAGCCGAACCTCCACATACACGGGATCCCTCAGTACTTTGGTCACAGGGTAGTCTGCCTCTGTGTAGTAAGAACTGTAGGCCACATCCTCTGTGGGAGCAGAGATACCAGTAAGTCTGACAGCAAACATTGTGAAATCTTTAACAAATAATGGCAGAGCTGAACACAGATACCTTCATTACAGCCCTTCACATTGCACTGTCCGTTTGCCAGTCTGAGGTCTACCCTGATGGGTCCCAGAGCCGCAACTGGCAGGGGAGGATTGTCTAACGGTAACACCTGAGTGACCACAGTTTCTACAGAAATGCCAGTGTACCTACACTGGAAGAGCAACCTGCAAAGGAAAACAGGCATTATGATTTTTGGTCAGAGCATTTATTCTGATAGTAGGGCAGTGTTCATAAAATAGATTATGTACTCAAAGATGGTGTCTCTGGTGATGGCTCCAATACTAGACACTCCAACCTCATAAGAGGACGACATCCTGTTCTCATAAATTATGACACCAGGTTCCTCCTACAGAGGGAAATATGTGCTGTTAAGGAAATGTCAAAAGCCGCTGTTATTTGATTGAAAGTAGAGGACAGTGTGTCTCACCATAACAACAGAACCACAGGAGGTGACAGGAAACTGGTAGATGGCAAATGCAGAGTTAGAGTCAACATGGGTACAACCCTGACCCTGTCCCAGAAGTGAAATAGCCTCAAGATCAGTGTTGGGGAGAGTGGCATCTCTGGCCACTACCACGATGAACTGGCCGTCCTTGGTGCACTGGACAGTCACTATTATGAGAAACAAATAAAATCAAGATAATAAGTTTAAAGTCCAGACAAAGTTGACCAAAGGAGGGAAATAAAAACAATGAACAGTTGTCTTTTGGTAACTCTTCCACCTTTCTTTGTTATTCTACAACAGCTTTCAAAAACACACCTGCCTTTCCAAAGTAGCACTGTTGGCCATCAAAGCAGCAGTTGATAGCTTCACATCCAGCAGCAGAGATGTCAGGACCCCCACATGGGATTCTCCGATTTCTCTCCACTTCACAACTCTGGGTAGGATTTTGCTTGGCATTTCCAGGATTGGATGGAATTTGTGGGACTGGTCTCTGTGGTTGAGGGACCACTGGCTCCTGGGGGGACTGGTCATATTGAGTAAAGTGTGGGTACTTTGGTGGCTGAGCTGGCCTGGTCTGGGGTTGAGGCTGGATTTGTGGTGGCGGAGGCTGGACTTGCGGCTCTTGCGAATACTGAGGAAACTTAGGTGGTGTCTGAGGTTTGGTCTTCGGAAGCTCTGGTGCTGCTGGTCGTGGCAGGTTTTTTGGCGCTTGAGGCGGGTTCTTTGAAAGCCCCGGAGCAGGCTTTTGCCATGCTGAATCCTGAGCTCCTACTTCGGTCCCAATCAAGCATCCTAGCAGTGCTAGGGCCACAAAAGTGGCTCTCCAGGGCTTTGCCATGGTTTGACAGCAAGTTGAGCCAGATAGTCAGAAGGTTAGCACTTCTTCTTGCAAATTTATATGTGAAAAGGTTTGAAGGTAAAAAAAAATAATCTCTGAGGCCATACACCTACCAATCACTGCCTCCTGTCTTCTCAGCAGCCACTCAGAAGCCTCAGGAAAGGCTTATGTAATGTGTTTTTCTTCATTATTTAAATGCACAATTTGTCTTTTCTTTATCTGAGCTCACAGTATCAGTTGTGTTGACAAAAATGAGGTGGAGCATGTGTCCTGGCAGATCACTGGTTTGGATGACATTCTGACTCTTAAGTCTATATTGATAAGTCAAACTTTTAGGTCACATTCACCCCTCTAAGGTCGTTGTGACTGTAGACTTTATTTGCCATGAATTGTTTTTTTTTTTTACCTAACAGTAGATCTGTAAGAACAGTTGCTATTATTCACACTGATTCCAAACGTTGGTGCTGCGTAAACTTTTAGAGTAACATTTTATTATTATATTTTACTAAAAATCACAGTTCCATCATTAATCCTGTCAAGAAGATGCTTGAGATATTTGACCAGATCTGTGCAAATACTCTGGACAACCCATTCACTGCTGAAACTATAAACCCTGCCAAGTTCTAACCATCGATCAATGGGTCAAAACTTTAAAAAAAAAAGCATACAGAGAGACAAATTGAAGTGAAGTGAATTTCTTTTGTGTTACATAGAATTTAACATAGAGCAAAAGAGTTTTGTAATCAGTTCTCCAGTTTCATTTTAGCAAAATCCAGAAGTTTTAGTTACCTTTTAACATTACCACAACTATGAGAAATTCTTTTTTTACTTTCTAAGCTAATTTCATTAGATCCATGAAAACATGAAACTCCTAAATACCCCTGTTAGTCTGTCTAGTCCATGTCATCATCTGATATTTTTCCTACCTGTATGAAATAATAAAAAAAAAAATTACATTGTGTCCTACACAAAAATATCATCCTGTAATCTTGATGTCACCCTAGCATAATTCTTTGAATAAGTGATAAAGGACTTGGACTGCATTTAATCCACAGTTTATATGTAGCTTCCTAATTACCTCCACCGAGGAGGTTATGTTTTTGGGAGAGTTTTTCTGTCTGTGAACAAAATAACTCAAAAAGTTATGGATGGATTTTGATGAAATTTTCAGGAAATGTTCAGCATGGGAAAAGAAGAAGGGATTCAATTTTGGTGTTGATCTGGATCACCGTCTGGATCCGCAATGACGAAAAATGCGATTTTCGTGAATAACTACTGAACTAAAATAGATATCATTATGAAACCAATTGCTAATATTGTGTTTTCATGGTCAAGGATTCTAAATATTAACATGAAATAAAGGTAGGACTAATATTTATGGTAAAAATCACCATATGGGAGAGGACTGTGGTGCTGGCAGAGGTCTACGCTCTCCGAGTGCTTTTCTAGTTTCTTGATGTGTCCCAGATTACATTAAAATAGCAGGTGATCAGCTGTTTTGTAAGGACCTGGTATTAATCCATCATTTGAAAAAAATATATAAATGTAAAATATGTGGGGAACTTTAAATTAAAAGTCCTTAATATCAGCAATGTTTTTTTTAAGTTATTATATTTTCTTCAGAAAATATCTAAAAATGGGACGATGTGCCCACCGGCCGTTGTTCTCTGCCGGTGCTGCTTGACATTTGTGCAGCCTTTGACTCTGGTACTCCAGTAACCACACTGAAAATTAATGGACACTTCTAGACTGTTTTTGTCTTTTAATCAGAGACATCTATGCTTTTGTTGATTCATTCAAAGATACCTTATTATGCAAAATAATCTTTTGATTGTTTTTTTTGTATAGCTATCTGTGTCCGTCCACCACCCCATGGGACAGTTATGGTCATGATAATAAAAAAAAATGTCTTTTTCATGGATAATCTTGACTATTTTGATAGTATTTCAACCTGAATGTAAATGAAAATCAGGCTATATTTTCGAATTCTTGTCTCTGAATTTATTAACTTAACATTTATTGAAGGAAATGTAAAGATTAAGTCATTTCTATTTATATAATGATACCATTAATCCATTTGATCACTATGTCATACTTAAATAACAAATATTGTGACAGGAATAATGAAGTGTTAAAACGAATTAATGCAAAATGATACAGATTTACAGGAGTAACGGCTGTTGTAATAAAAAGTTAAGATGGTAAAATAACATGAAGAATTTCAGTAAAAAATTTTTTATCTAGAAATCTACTTTGTTGTTCTCACTTTAGAAATTTTCTACCATTGTTTATAGATTGAAATGACATTGTTATTAACTGTCATTCACACATAAATTATGATTATTTATATCTTTCATTTGTAACATAAGATCATTTTTGCACCTTATTATTGTTGTTATTGCTTTTCTTATTAGTTTAAAACATGATGGGACGATAAAAAACAAACTTATTTTATGAAGATTTACTATTAACTGAAATTAAAGCGATAAAATGTAAAGGTCTAATGGTTTAAATCTGAAAGTTCCTGATGTTTGATTAGCTCTGTGATCATTTTGCTGTTTTGTTGCTTGATTGTTCAGGTGTTTTTAGACTGAAAAGTAGGACATGAAATGGTCACTGTGGACCCTATTTTATCCATTTCATCTGTCCAAGGCCATGTGCAGTGTAGCGGCCATTGTGTTTTCTTTCCACTAAAAACACATTTTTACTGCCAAGCCACTGATTGTGTCTCCTTTAAAGTTCAACCAGACAACCTCTTTGGCTGCGTTCACACCGAATGCGACTATGTGACTGAAATTGCATTGCCGATCCAAGTGAAGTCCCTTGTCTGTAAATACCTAATTTTTGACACCATTGCCATTGTTCAGTGATGTCACATCTGCTTAAGTTTCACGTGATCATATCACACAAAAGAATGCATTAGCTGACACTGTTCCACTGTATCCTTTTCACTGATAACCTGACACGCCAGATGGACAGTTCCATATTGGAGATATTTCATTAATCCATCTGGGAAGGAGCCCTGTGAAAATGTTTTCAGGGGCAGAACCTTCAAAAACAACAGCAGCTTGTGATTGGATGAGTGCTTGACACATCACACTCATCACAGACCACTCCATATCACACAGCTTATGGCTAATGGCTAGTTAGCCACTATGGCTAACGGCCATTAACTGTTGTTTGCCCTTGTTAGCCATTAGCCATAGCATCTAACAGCCATTAGCCATTCACTTAAGTACCTTAAGACTATCGTTTCAGATTAAATTATACCACACAGATGTATCAGTTAACACTTACATGTGACATGAACCTCGTCAAAAACAATCCCTACAAAGTTAACTTCTGAGGAGAGCATATTTCACCAAGAGTCAATGAGTAACTATGATGACCACAGACTAACAGTTATTGGCTGCCATTATTTTCAAACACTTCCTGTCAAGTCACTTCCTGTTATCGTCACGTCCGCAGCTCCTGCAGCTCCTGCAGCTCCCGCAGCTCCCGCCTGTCTTCCCTGACTTGGCCATTAAGCATTTAGCCGAATGAAACCGTTGGACAGTGGAGGCTGGCCAGACGAATAAGCATGATTTCAGAATCAGGCAGGTCCGTCTGCCCTTCTGTCCATCTGGTAACTCATTGTTTTTGTAGTTTATTTATGCTGGAAATGCCCACTGCTGCTAGAGTGTACAGTTTAATTATTATTTGTATTTTGCTGTATACTACCTGTGTTTTTATCTTTTTTTATTTCTATCTTATCTGCATGTTTTTCTGTACTATGGTGTTACCTAACCTAAGGGATTAATAAAGTTCCTATCTATCTATCTATCTATCTATCTATCTATCTATCTATCTATCTATCTATCTATCTATCTATCTATCTATCTGGTCTTCAAAAAATACTCATATTTCAGTATATATTAGTATTTCATATGTTCTCAACAGCGTTACTCTTTGGATCCATATTTTACATGTGAATTAGTGAAACATTCGTTTACAAATCAGCTTAAAAAAAAATCAATTTTTGACAACAAACTCCAAAATTTATCATGTCATAAAGTGCACTTTGGTCCATTCTTGTAAAGCCGTTTCCCTTTTTTCAGTTTTGATCAAGAATTTTAGATGCAGGCTTTTATAAGACCAAACATGTTTCATGAATGCTAAAATCCTACTAAAACTTTGTTTCATTTACCTATTAATGTAGTTGTCACATAGAGTATTAATGTCCTGTAATCTTTCAGTGCAGCTTGATCTGCCTGATTACAGATTTGTTAAATATACATCTGGTCCATCAGGTTAAATATGATGAATACAGTATTAAGCAAAACTACTGTTGGTTCTAAGGAAAATCACAGACTTAACAACTTACAAAAATGAATCTTGAGATGTCATTCAAACACATTTTATTTTTTGGAAGCATTTTGATCACAGTGCAGACAACAGTCCATATTTATTATGTAACCAATAAAAAACAACATTGAATTATACGTATGTAAAAAAGAGGTTTATGATGGACTACTCTTTCACCTTTATTGGCTGATTATGCTTCTCATTGTTTTTGAACAGGTACAGTTGGAAAACCCAAGGTTACAAATCCATGCATTTTTTAGCACAACTCACCTGCTTCATTCAAATAAATGCTATTACTTATGTCATTTTCTTGAATGTATTTATTTTGTACAGATTTCTATTTTAATTATCACTGTTAACTTAAGGGTTTCATTTTATCTGATTCCATTTTTCTGCTCGACTGTGCCAAAATAGAGTTTATTTAACAATGTTCATTGTCTACATTTGAATTAGACAATTACAGTCAAATTTGCATTGCCATGCTTTGTTTCCCTCTGTTATTTACAAGATTATAATAGCAAAAACATATAATAAATGCACAAAAATATTTTATTTTAATGTAATTGTGTACAACTTCATCATTTAATCCAGCCCAAAAAGGTCAGGTAAAGTGAGCTCTTGCTGACAGTGAGTGACCTCACTTCATTACAGACATTCATCTGACTGAATGTAGTAAGAATTCAGTATACTACTCAATGGGAATGATGACTACAGTTATTTGGGGACTTCTGCCACATCACTAATCACATTTGCATATACCACAGATTACTGCTTTGTTACGTTTTTATTATTGCCTTGGCTGTTAAACCAAAAGTTCTTCTTTGTGGTATTGACCCCTACATTATGTCATTTACAGCTCAGGAGTGGCCATAAGCACCGGTCCAGAAGAAGCCACAACCTTTCTCTCAGCTGATCTCTGCTTCACAGCCTCCAGATCTCTCCCTATGTAAAATCAATCAAGCATGGTCAAATTTCTGGATAAAATATGGAGGTATTCATACATTAAAAAATTTACTTCATGATTACATGATCATAACTTACGTCTTCTGTAGCATGATGGCTCACAGGAATGGCTAGAGCTAGCCGAGCAGACAGCTGTACTGCAGTGAATGTACACCTGAAGAAGAGAAACAATGTAAGCCAAAGTCATATACAGATGTATCAGTCCCTTATCAGAGGGTGCACAGTAAGTACCTGTTCCCTCAGGGGCTCAAATGACTCTGGGTTCACAAAGGTGAACATTTTGAAAATGAATCGCCTGTAGTGACTCGGGAAGTCCAGACCAGAGGAGGGACCAACTGGAACTAGTCTTGACAAGTAGCGATCATCCCTGTATGGACACCTGTACGGAAGAAATTGATGGTTATTATTACATTCACATTTAAGACAAACACATCTGAATTAAGCAGGTCCATCACAATGTAACACAATGCCAAATACAGATAATGTCAAAAGTTTCCATACCCGTCTATTAGAATGTCCCACTGGGGCAGACTGTGAGGGTTGGGGCTGGTAGTTGTCCAACAGCGTCCAAGAGTCAGGACAAGGTTGGGGTCAGTCTTTTCAAGGAGCTGAACCTCCACATACACGGGATCCCTCAGTACTTTGGTCACAGGGTAGTCTGCCTCCGTGTAGTAAGAACTGTAGGCCACATCCTCTGTGGGAGCAGAGATACCAGTAAGTCTGACAGCAAACATTGTGAAATCTTTAACAAATAATGGCAGAGCTGAACACAGATACCTTCATTACAGCCCTTCACATTGCACTGTCCGTTTGCCAGTCTGAGGTCTACCCTGATGGGTCCCAGAGCCGCAACTGGCAGGGGAGGATTGTCTAACGGTAACACCTGAGTGACCACAGTTTCTACAGAAATGCCAGTGTACCTACACTGGAAGAGCAACCTGCAAAGGAAAACAGGCATTATGATTTTTGGTCAGAGCAATTATTCTGATAGTAGAGCAGTGTTTATAAAGTGGATTATGTACTCAAAGACGCTGTCTCTGGTGATGGCTCCGATACTAGACACTCCAACCTCATAAGAGGACGACATCCTGTTCTCATAAATGATGACCCCAGGCTCCTCCTACAGAGAGAAATATGTGCCGTAAGAAAATGTCAAAAGCCGCTGTTATTTGATTGAAAGTAGAGAACAGTGTGTCTCACCATAACAACAGAACCACAGGAGGTGACAGGAAACTGGTAGATGGCAAAGGCAGAGTTAGAGTCAACATGGGTACAACCCTGACCCTGTCCCAGAAGTGAAATAGTCTCAAGATCAATGTTGGGGAGAGTGGCATCTCTGGCCACTACCACGATGAACTGGCCGTCCTTGGTGCACTGGACAGTCACTGTTGTAAATAAATATATAAAATAAAACCAGGCATTAATAGGTCTAAAAATAGACAGTCAACTCAGAAGGCAAATGCATCAAAAATCACTAATTCTGTCTGGTTTTTGATGGGTTACTGTTATCTGTGTGAACTGATCTAAATGCTCAAATCTATTTCAAATGAAACTACTAATGTTAAGCTTAAGAGGAGATAGTTGTACTTTTGCATTCCTCTAATGAGCACCAAATATAGACAAATAACTCTTACTCATGACCAAAGCCAGCTCTCTAGATCAGGTGCTGGTGCTATTTTAATGAGAAATGTAATTTTTACCAAAATTTTTGTTTCCTTTGGTGCCGTAGAATGCCAAAACATGTATGTAACATCTTGACTCCATTTGTAGGCACCAGTATTATGACTCAAATATGGTAGAGTACTCTGGCGAAGAGATGGTTTTGCAGGCCAGTACTGCTGCAGCCTATTTTCTTGATCAAGATATAATCCAATTTGAGATGGACTAAAAAATGTTCTTCCTTTTAAATCATGCTACAAGCACTAAAGTGACATTATCATTTTAGAATTCAGTATATAAATTATAGCCAGAAGTAACAGTGTGAAAAACAAACCTGCTTTCCCAAAGTAACACTGTTGACCATCAAAACAGCAGCTGATAGCTTCACAAGCTTGAGCAGAGATTCCAGGACCTCCACAGGGCACTCTTTGGCTCTCTGCAACCTCACAACTTTGGAAAGAATGCTGTTTTGGTGCACTGTTTTGGTACGTGGAGGGTGCCTGCTGTGAGGTTGGTCTATGTTGTTGCTGTGGTTGATATGGTTGCTGTGGTTGAGATGGTTGCTGTGGTTGATATGGTTGCTGTGGTTGAGATGGTTGCTGTGGTTGAGATGGTTGCTGTGGTTGATATGGTTGCTGTGGTTGATATGGTTGCTGTGGTTGAGATGGTTGTTGTGGCTGGTATTGCTGATATGGTTGATATGGTTGAGATGGCTCCTGCGGATCATTTGGTTGCTGTGGCTGATATGGCTGATATGGTTGATATGGCTGATTTGGCTCCTGTGGATCTTGAGAAGATTGATACTCAGGGAAAGCTCTGGGACTTCCAGAAAACTTTGAGGCTTGGGAGAACTGAGGATAGCTTGAGATATAACTGGGTCTGAACTGTGGTGTTTGTGAAAATTGGGGAGCTTTCTTTGGTGGAGGAGCTTGGAACTGTGGCGTTTGAGAAACCTGAGGTGCCTTCTTCTGTGGAGGAGCTTGGACCTGTGGAATTTGAGTGTATTTAGGGGCCTGGGGAGGTTGCTGATAGATCTGTGGTATTTGAGGATATTGAGGAGCCTTCTTTGGTGGAGGAGCTTGGAACTGAGGCACTGCCTGATAATGGGGAGTCTGAGGTGGAGGAGGAGCTTGGGCCTGCTGTACCTGGGGGGTCTTCTTTGGTGCAGGAGCTTGGAACTGAGGCACTGCCTGGTACTGGGGAGTCTGAGGAGGAGGAGGACGAGGAGCTTGGTATTGTTGTATCGGGGGGCTCTTCTTTGGTGGAGGAGCCTGGAACTGAGGCACTGCCTGATACTGGGGAGTCTGAGGAGCTTGGGGCTGCTGTACCTGGGGCGTCTTCTTTGGTGGAGGAGCCTGGAACTGAGGCACTGCCTGATACTGGGGAGTCTGAGGAGCTTGAGGCTGCTGTACCTGGGGCGTCTTCTTTGGTGGAGGAGCCTGGAACTGAGGCACTGCCTGATACTGGGGAGTCTGAGGAGCTTGGGGCTGCTGTACCTGGGGCGTCTTCTTTGGTGAAGGAGCCTGGAACTGAGGCACTGCCTGGTACTGGGGAGTCTGAGGAGGAGGAGGAGCTTGGGCCTGCTGTACCTGGGGCGTCTTCTTAGGTGGAGGAGCTTGGAACTGAGGCACTGCCTGATACTGAGGAGTCTGAGGAGGAGGAGGACGAGGAGCTTGGTATTGTTGTACCGGAGGGGTCTTTTTTGGTGGAGGAGCCTGGAACTGAGGCACTGCCTGATACTGAGGAGTCTGAGGTGGAGGAGGGGCTTGGGGCTGCTGTACCTGGGGCGTCTTCTTAGGAGCTTGGAACTGAGGCACTGCCTGATACTGGGGAGTCTGAGGAGGAGGAGGAGCTTGGTATTGTTGTACCGGGGGTGTCTTCTTTGGTGCAGGAGCTTGGAACTGAGGCACTGCCTGATACTGGGGTGTCTGAGGAGGAGGAGGAGCTTGGTATTGTTGTACCAGGGGTGTCTTCTTTGGTGCAGGAGCTTGGAACTGAGGCACTGCCTGATACTGGGGAGTCTGAGGAGGAGGACGGGGTTGGGCCTGCTGTACCTGGGGAGTCTTCTTTGGTGCAGGAGCTTGGAACTGAGGCACTGCCTGATACTGGGGAGTCTGAGGAGGAGGAGCTTGGTATTGTTGTACCGGGGGCGTCTTCTTTGGTGCAGGAGCTTGGAACTGAGGCACTGCCTGATACTGGGGAGTCTGAGGAGGAGGAGGAGCTTGGGCCTGCTGTACTTGGGGGGTCTTCTTTGGTGCAGGAGCTTGGAACTGAGGCACTGCCTGATACTGGGGAGTCTGAGGAGGAGGAGGAGCTTGGTGTTGTTGTACCGGGGGCGTCTTCTTTAGTGCAGGAGCTTGGAACTGAGGCACTTGTGGGAATTGAGGAGTCTGAGGTGCCTGCTTTGGTGGAGGAGCTTGAATCTGTTGAGTTGAAGGGTTCTGAGGAAGAGGAGGAGCTTGAGGTCGGTAGATCTGTGACGTCTGTGAGTATTGAGGAGCCTGTGGTGGAGGAGGTTGATAGACCTGCGGATTCTGAGGTGCGCCCTTTGGTGCTGGCTTTGACCATGATGAGTCCTGCGCTTCTACCACTGTCGTAACCGTGCATGCTAGCAGTGCTAGAGCCAGGACAGGCATGACGCTCCCGTGCTTTGCCATGGTTTTAAAGCAGTTTGATCCTGGTAGCTCCCAAGTATGCAGTGAATGCTCCCAGCCTTATATGCAACAAGGTTTAGTGTAAAAAAAAATGAACACCCCCTTAGACCAAACCACCACCAACTACAGCATATCAGCTTTTATGAGAGCCAATCAAAACCTGCAGAATTAACAGTTTCGTTTATTCATAATCTAAGAGGGTGTTATGATGTGTCCATTGGATCAGTTGATTGGGTGGGACAGCAGGATGTTGTCACATGTCCGGGGTAGGAGGTTGGATAACAGTTTGACATTAAAATATTGACAGGGCAACCATGAAGGTCACAATAACCTTTTCAGAGGTCTTTGTGGCCTCAACATTTATCAGTCAAATGTTTACTTTGCAAGTATGCTATTCAATTTGCTGTAGTAAGCCCTTTTTACTTTTTCCCTCTGGTATTTGGTATTAATGTTATATGGGGGGGGTAACACTTTTTTTCTGTTTCAGCTACATACATTTAGACATCTATTTTTTCCAAGTAGTAATAATAATAATAATAGCTTTTAGTTAAAATGCCTTTCAGGACACTCCAGGATACTGTACAAGTTCATAAGACAACTGTAAAATCATCACTTGAACAACAAAATCAGCAAAAGCAACAGATAAAACAGATGTAGTTGTGCAGGTTGTAGTTAAGTAAGCAGTTCTGAAGAGGTGGGTTTAAGCTTTGATATGTAGTTTTAGTAATACAGATCATTGTGCTGTATGATTTAACCTGATGTTACACTGTTAAAAAACTGTTTTTCATGTGGTGTGTATTCTCAGCTCATCCAATTTGACCTATGTTGATATTTATGAACTACTGTGGTTAAAGAATGACACACATAATGAAAATAGTTTGCTTTAATTTAATTTCCAAGACATTTTCTATATAACTAGATATTTAACCATTAAAGCACATGTGTAGACCCCTTTTTTGCTTACATTTTAGTCACAAAAATGCACAACAATGTAGGTTATATTGTACTTACCGTATGCCAGTTACTGCTGACTGAATCTGAACTCAGAATTAGAAATCTTTAAATTAGGCTTTCCTTAGAGCCCAAGATCATGAATATACTCAAAAGTTATTGCCATTCTTCTGTAAGAATATCTGCATGGTCCAGTGGAAACCCAAGGACAACGTCTAAAAACAGTCATAAAAATTATGTTATATTTTGATGGTTATATTTTGATTTCTCCAAGATATCAGCAGGCAGTTATTTTAAACAAAAACCTTAGATGAGGAGAATTGCCTAATTTTTTGTGTGCTCAGGCTCCCTTAAGTCAGCTGTAGCACCTACAGTGATTCTGATTCTTGTAGAAAATGTATTAAAAGCATTTAAGAATATTACCTCTCAAAAGAGACCGACACCATGCATGTACCACAAAAGTTCAAGAGCGATATATAGCCTAAAGGCAAACTTAAATTTGCTTTGGGTATACCTTTGATAGGCATTTTTTTGACCATACAGATAAGGGGTTAATCCTTTCTATTACCCTTTTCCCAGTGTCTTACCAAAAAGTGTCTTATTTTTGGAAAATTACATTCTACCAAAACAAAAATAGATAGTTCCCAATGCAAAGTATGTGTCATTTAAAGTCCAACTCCAAATTTACTTCAAGAATTAATAATTGGTTTACAAATAACCTTGGGATTCCAACTAGTTAAACTGGCCCATCCAACTCAAGAATTGCAGATAATAGTCCCTGCTCATCAAAAAATAAAATAAAATAATGTTCATTTTTTCTCATAGTTGATTCAAATCCTGGTTAAAAGTTTAAAAATTAAACCCATGCTCAATCTTCAACCTTCTAAAATTAACATGTAGAAGAGAGCATCAGTGCTGACTTACAGAGGATGTGATCAAATCTTAAAACATCTGTTTAAATTCAAGCTTGGATGATTTATTTAAAAATATTTGGCATTTTTATATATGCTCCCTGTAAAATTACATGTGTATATGATGGCCAGCAACTAATAAATCCCACCAGGTGTCATACATTTAACCAAGCTCCTCTTTAAGATCAATTTATCTATTTACATGTAACCTATTGAGATTGTCCAGCAAAGTTCATAATATCTTTTCTGTCTGCAAAGGACTTACGTTTGTCATTGATGATGCAATTGTGCTGACGGGAGAAAAACTGGATAGGTCAATGTCTGTTATATAAAACCTGCAATACCAGATAAATAACACATGATGGTGGCAAAAGACAATCGTTCTTTGAAATAGTGGCTGTCGGCCATCGAGATAAATTTTGCCACATCATTGTCCTTGATTGTAAAGGGCTGTGGTTCTCAAAAAGTGGGGAACACTGGTGCGTCGATACAAGTTGAGGTCTGCCTTAGGAATTTAAATAACCATAAGTTGTTCTTGCAACTTTATAACAACTTCTGACTCACCAAGTTCTTACCTTTCTCTGTCAGTAGTTAATGTGCATTAATGTCCACATGCAGTTATAATTTCTGCTGCTTTAAAGTCCAGAAGGAAGAATGTCTTTTAAAGAATACAGTGTTTATGAACAGAGGGAATTACTAATTTTTCATCTCTCTCAATTATTAGTACCCCAATTCAATAAAAACATGTCTTTTTAAGCTTAAATGTTTGCTCAATTTCTAAAAGTGATTTAAATTTCATATAGATTCTTTAAAAGAATTGAAGAGCTCTTTTGCTACATCAAATAACCTTTTTTTAAATCTTCATTCATGCTGTCTTAACCCTATAAAGCCAATTGTATCATATTTGATACATACTTTTATAATACCTCTATCTACTCAATATGATCAACAAATTACAAAAAAAACCCATCTGAATACAATCAGATAAATGAAAAAAATGTCCTCAAATGGATTATCAGTTGCCAAAAACACCTAATGTATCAAATGAGATATGAAAAATCTATATGTTTAATTTTATGGACATTTGGAACTTTTTTAGTATTTTAGCAGAAAGTGAAACAAACATTTCAGCTCCAAAAAATTAGAATTTTCTGGCTATAATTTGGGGTCTTGGGCCTTAAAGGGTTGAAACTCAAGTTTTAAGCACTGCCAGCAATACTGATAAAGATTTTACCCCTGTAATTCTTACTTGTCAATCTTCTGTCAGTAGGTAAAGCCAGACCACCATATTGTGATATTACCTGCAGTACGAAAATGTAATAAACATGTTATTTTTTAAAATTTATTCTTGAATGGAGTTATCTGCTTTTTCAAATGCACTCTTCAACCGTAGATGAAAATGTTATAAATGCTATAATTGCACCATAAACTGTGCAATTATCTAACTATGTGCAATTACAATGTGAAACTACATCCATGTGCAATCACTTAGTGAATGTGGAAATAATCCTTATAAAATTTGCTTTTTGGTTTTAGATCCAAACCCTGTTTATATTGGTAGAATAATGTACATACTGCTATTTTTAGACTTGAGTCTATTTTTCTATTTTTATCAATGCTGTCCACTTTGCTGCTGTAACACTGCAAATTTCCTTGTGTGGGACAGTTAAGGTTTATTCTGTTCTATTCTGTTTTGCAGCTGTTAAATCAACGTTCAAATAGTCAGATTTAATTATATATTATGACACATGCAGATACCGAAATATGTTCTCTATTAGATAGTTTGAGGAGGTTTTTTCATAGGTATGCATATACCCAGTAATTTTATGTATACCTTGGGAAAAAATGTTTGGAATCCACTGGTTTAGCAGTAATAATATTAACATTGGGGCTGCACAGGTTGATGAATAACTTCCAGAAGTACTTTTCTGAGATTCTTGCAGCAGCCTGTATCTGTTGTTATACCACGGATGTTGGGCATGATCTTTTACAGCATAGACTGCAAGCTACCTGTGGTTCACTCACTGTGATTTTTTAACTGTGCGTTTAAATAGATCAGTCACTCGCCTACAATTCCCACAATGCCACGCGGCGTAAGTCTCCGTAAAGCAGTGCGTCCTTTCGCAGGAACAGGGCGACGACGGCGACTGTTCCGAGCAGGTCAGACCGGCTGGTGCAGGACTTAACGGGGAGGTAATTTCTTAAGGATGTCTGTTTCATCTTCTCACAGCTCTGAAACATCGAGCCGAAGAAGGAGGCCGACTGAACAGGCACAAGGTGAGCTGGCCCAGGGCTTCATTAAGCTCGTGCTGGGGTTGAAAACTTTATTATATGACGGCGTCAGCGCCCACAATGTCAGTATAAACGCACTCCGCAGAAATAAAACTGTCGGCTTGAAATGTTGTGCATTGGAAATACATAAGGTTATTAAAAGCAAAAATACGTTTATAAAGCTGGAAACAAATCAGTCACGTCGTATTGATGACAGCGAGTCCCACGCCCCCTGTGTCTGCACGTTACTGTGGTTTACCATCTGTCTGTGGCTTCAAAATGTCCGAACTTCTATGCACACATTTTTTGGGAGGATATTTTTCAAAATGTGTCACATAATCACCTTATCAAAAAATCAGCTTAGCTTTCTCAGACGCCATAGTCTACAGCTGTGGTTTTAAACATTTGTGAATCAAGGTACGCCATGTTCATAATGATGCAGAATAACCCTTTAACATGTTTTGATAATCAACCCATTCCACTTAAATAGTACTTTTAAAAATTAAGTGTACCAAAGAGCTGAAAAGTGGCGACCAAGCAGAGAGAAAACAAAACCATGTAAACACATTTAAAACTGACGGATACTATCAAATGAAAAAAAAAAACCCACTATACTTATAAAAAGGAATAAAACTCATAAAAAAACACATAAGAACATACAACAATTGGTTAAAATACAAAACCCAAAACCAGTGAAGTTGGCACGTTGTGTAAATCATAAATAAAAACAAAATACAATGATTTGCAAATTCCTTTCAACCTATATTCAATTGAATACACAGCAAAGACAAGATACTAAACGTTCAAACTGGTAAACTTTGTTATTTTTTGCAAATATTAGCTCATTTGGAATTTGATGCCTGCAACATGTTTCAAAAAAGCTGGCACAAGTGGCAAAAAAGACTGAGAAAGTGGGGAATGCTCATCAAACACTTATTTGGAACATCCCACAGGTGAACAGGCTAATTGGGAACAGGTGGGTGCCATGATTGGGTATAAGAGCAGATTCCCTGAAATGCTCAGTCATTCACAAACAAGGATGGGGCGAGGGTCACCACTTTGTGAAAAAATGTGTGTGCAAATTGTCCAACAGTTTAAGAACAACATTTCTCAACGAGCTTGTAGCAGCCCTTGGCATCAATGAACACGCTGAGAGTTCGACTGGTGCATACTCTTTATTAATCCATCCGGCACCGTGAAACTACAAACACATCAATTCATATTAGTATTTAATTCATTTTACATTTTCTTTCAATAATACAAGATTAAAACTACATCACAAAAGGTAAGCACTAATACACAAACACACACCCGCATACACACACACCTCAGTAAACACTAACATTTAAATTGCACCACCCCAAAATACAAATATTGCACGACCCCAACATCCAAAATATTGCACCATCCCAACATACAAAATATTGCCACGTCCTGACACATGAAAACAAACTTGAAAGCGACGTACCTCGCTTCGCCTGCCAAGAGTGCAAACTTTTATAAGCGACCATCATCCAGCTCAGTACCCGTCTCTTCCCGACATAACGTGCTGCTCCGCAAAATATGAATATATGAGTTTTACCTGACCGAACAACAAAGAAACTTTCTTAAATGAAACGCTTTACATCCAGTGTTGCTGTGGTTCTCCAAGCGCGAGGAAAGCCTAATCAGATTGATGCAAACCCCGTGTGTGAGAGCGTTTACCCTTTAAATCCGGTTCCGGTCAGGCTACTCAACCGGGAACATGAATAGATAAATTTTTATTGGCTCCGGTGGCCACTTACAGAGCTATTGAAAGGAATTTAGGGATTTCATCATCTACGGTCCGTAATATCATCAAAAGGTTCAGAGAATCTGGAGAAATTACTGCACGTAAGCGTCAAGGCCGGAAACCAACATTGAATGCCCATAACCTTCGATCCCTCAGGCGGTACTGCATCAAAAAGCGGCATCACTGTGTAAAGGATATCACCACATGGGCTCAGGAACACTTCAGAAAACCACTGTCAGTAACTACAGTTCGTCTACATCTGTAAGTGCAAGTTAAAACTCTACTATGCAAAGCCAAAGCCATTTATCAACAACACCCAGAAACGCCGCCGGCTTCGCTGGGCCCGAGCTCATCTAAGATGGACTGATGCAAAGTGGAAAAGTGTTCTGTGGTCTGACCAGTCCACATTTACAATTGTTTTTGGAAACTGTGGTCGTCGTGTCCTCTGGACCAAAGAGGAAAAGAACCATCCGGACTGTTACAGGCGCAAAGTTCAAAAGCCAGCATCTGTGATGGTATGGGGGTGTATTAGTGCCCAAGGCATGGGTAACTTACACATCTGTGAAGGCACCATTAATGCTGAAAGGTACATACAGGTTTTGGAGCAACATATGTTGCCATCCAAGCACCGTCTTTTTCATGGACGCCCCTGTTTATTTCAGCAAGACAATGCCAAGCCACATACTGCACGTGTTACAACAGTGTGGCTTCGTAGTAAAAGAGTGCGGGTACTAGACTGGCCTGCCTGTAGTCCAGACCTGTCCCCCATTGAAAATGTGTGGCACATTATGAAGCGTAAAATGCAACAACGGAGACCCCGGACTGTTGAACAACTTATACTGTTCATCAAGCAAGAATGGGAAAGAATTCCACCTGAAAAGCTTCAAAAATTGGTCTCCTCAGTTCCCAAATATTTACTGAGTGTTGTTAAAAGGAAAGGCGATGTAACACAGTGGTAAAAATGCCCCTGTGCCAACTTTTTTGCAACGTGTTGCTGCCATTAAATTCTAAGTTGATGATTATTTGCAAAAGAAAATAAAGTTTCACAGTTGGAACATTATATATCTTGTCTTTGCAGTGTATTCAATTGAATATAAGTTGAAATGGATTTGCAAATCATAATGGCTATATTTAGGAGAGTCTATAAATAGGAGAAAGGAAAGTTATAACTTTCTCCACTCTCATTATCTATGAACTACAAAGACGTGTAAAGTTTTATAGAGATTGCTAGAAGTTACAGAATTTTTGCAGCCATGTAAGAAAATGAACGCAAGTGAAACAAGTTTTTTGTAGTCATGACTTATGGTTGTTCGAATTCTCAATATTTTCAGCAACAATATTTGAGATCTACTGGTCTAGTTTGATTTAAATAGATTCTCTTCTCACAGAAGTTATGACTACGTGACAAGTACAGTTAATATTTGAAGTCTTGTTGAGAGTTTCTGACAGGAACATCTCTGATTCTCAAGCTCACCATTTCAAGTTTTAAATATTGTCCTTCATTTTAAGGAAGCTACACAGAAAGTGAAAGAGGAAACATAACAAGACACCCTGTGTATAGGGGAAGTCACAAAGGTCTTCTGGCACCAGTGGTTTGTTGTATTAATTAATTTATTCATCAAGTCTTTATCCTGGAGGAAAAATCCTGGAAAGACCCTCAGCTCTAATTGCAGTCATGCTTTTGGATTCCTTTCAGTTTCAGATATGCTGTCAGTCTGTGTGAGGCAGTAATCAGTTTAAAATGGATTGAGATCCTTTTTGCTTCTAGGAGGAAGTTTCTCTAAATGTCTCGACACTAAACATAAAAGGGGTTATTTTTTCCGATACCAGTGTAAAATCAATCATTTTAAAATTCAGCTGGTACCCAGACAGTTCCTGAATGGATACTTTTCTTTTTCACAGTTTATGCAAAATACAGTTCTTGTTTTTTTATCCAAAAATATGTGTCCACCATGACCCATTAACAACCCTCTCCTACTAGAGAAAATGTCCTCCTTCTCCTCTGTGGCTTTCTCCATGTTCAAGAAAATTTGGGATGGTTCAGTACGTTTTAAAATGTTATTCCACACTTCAAGAGCTAGGTGTTAGTATAGCTTATAGCTGGTTCCAGTAGTACGAACATGTAAAAGTAAAATCTCTGGGCTGGTCTGTGCCACACAATAAACATTAGAGCACAGTGCTGGAAACCTACAGACATATTCATATCTTGAGATGGGCAGGTTATGATGCCATGAGGATTTTTGTGAAAGTCAATGCAGAGCAACTTGTGTCACATCTTGAAACTAATGATTTACTTCATCAACAACAATTTGGATTCAGACCAAAATACTCCACCGAGACTGCGAACCTTTATCTAACTGAAAAAAATGAAGGGCTTTCTGGACAGTGGTCACATTGTGGGAGCAGTTTTCCAAGACTTAAAAAAAGCCTTCGACACTGTTAACCATGATATACTACCAACCAAACTCTCTTTATTTAAATTTTCAAATCAGGCTTCACAGTGGTTCAACTCATACCTCAGAGGGAGGGAGCAGTGTGTCGGAGTAAATGGACAGAAGTCCACATTCTGTTTTAGTAGCATCGGGATACCCCAGGGGTCAGTTCTTGGTCCGCTGCTCTTTAGCATGTATATCAATGACCTACCTGAGATTTGTCCTTCTGTCAGTTGCCAAATGTATGCTGATGATACGGTCCCATACACAGCAGCTAGATCAGCAAAGAAAGCTGCAGAGCAATTAAATGAGTCGTTGCACTCTGTAGCACATTGGCTTGAGTCTTCTCACTTCACATTGAACATTAAAAAACGGTCTCAATCTGTTTCTCTTTGCGTAAACAACACAATGGAGAATCATTCCTGATTCAGATCAATAATGAGCCCATTAAAGGTGTAGTCAGCGATGTGGGAGAAAACGAGTGGAGAGGTTGTTTATAAACAAATTTAGACCCGCCTCTCCCTTCATATCTCACCCCTGGCTCCACCCCCGAAAGCTGATGGACGTGCATCGTCATGGAAACGGCCATAGAAACTGCATAGCTGACCAACGTAGCTAAGGTAACCCTGACTCATCAGACAACTCGACTGCCATTATTGATAACATCACAACAACTGTACATTCTGCCAGATTAGACAATAAGATGAATGCCCGACGGCTGTTACTGTTATGTGAAGCACCACAAAGCTAATGTTGCTAATCTATCCAGCAGAAAGACGGCGACATCCGTGTCCATTTTTAGGTCTTTCAATTGGCGGAGTTCTCTCCACGGTCGGAAAGCAACATCAATGTTGACCCGGGTCTTCACTCTTTCATGGTCATAGCCCTTCTTTTTCACTTTTCACTCCTCTGACCTTTTTCTTTTGGGCTGTTTTTCAGCCATTGCTACTGCACATATTGTATCTCTCTCTTACGCTAACTTTCTTGCGCTCAACCTACGACTCCGCCTCCCCCCTCTGTCTGATCTGCACATGAGTATGATCGCCCCCTGGATGTGGGGGGGTGTACCCTGTTTTGGTGACTTGGCCCGAGCCACAGTATTTACCTGCTGAAATTCAGAGTCAAGGCTGTGTATTGCAACTGGACTTTTTTTTCAACATGCTGTCAGAACATCTTGTGGATGGAGAGGAGAAATACTGTGAATTTGACAAACAGTGCATTAGATTAGAAATTTAGAAGATCGCTGACTACACCTTTAATGTGGTTAATGATGTATTTAGGAGTCATCCTAGACTCACACCTATGATTTGAAAAACAAGTAAATTATGTTTGCAAAAAAGTTTAATCTAATGTAAACTGTTTCAGGATCATCAGAATGTATCTTTCTTTAAACACAGCCAAACTCTACATGCACGCTATGATATTTTCGCATCTGTCATACTGCCTCATTTCCTGGTCCCAAGCCTCGCAAACAACTTTAAAACCAATCATATCCATATACAACCAGACAGTAAAAATCATGGACAAAAAACCTGTCAGATGGCATCACTGTCTCATATTAGAGAAACACAGTATGCTTAGCTTTGAAAGTTTCATTACCTACAGTAATCTTAATATGTTTTACAAATGCCTACATAATCTAGTTCCATCCATGCTTGGTGAATTTGCTTGCAGGAATCAGAACTCCAGTCGAGCGAACACACGGGCTTCTGTTAACGATAACTGTCGAATTCTCATGTGCAAAACATCTTTTGGTCAATCAGCTTTCTCTGTCACAGGAGCTAAACTATGGAATAATCTCCCTACTGAGCTGAAAATGCAAAATAACTTTAAAAGCTTCAACAAAGGCATTAAATCATGGTGGAAAGAGCAACAGTACTGTTCCCACATATAAATTATTTGCTTTTATACCTGATGTAACCTCCTCGTTCATCTCTTTAGAACTTATTTTTATTTATTTATTTATTTTCTGAACATTCTAACACCTATGTACTTTTTAATGAGCTGTGTCTTATGTATCTCTGTTCTTTAAATAGCTTTTTGTATATTTTTAATCTGTAAAAGCCTCCCATGGACTGGTGTTGAAAATTAGTGCTGTGCTATAAACACTGCAGTGCATCTGGGACCTGTGTATTTTTAAATAACGCAGCATCAATGTTACTGTGCGTCCATGTCAAATAAACAATAAATAAATAAATAATTTACACCAAAACAAGCTGTTATGTGAAGGACTATATGATTGTTTTTGGGTAATAAACTTGTTGACATATGGAACCTTTGCTAACTTGTCAAATAATAGTATGATATGGGACCTTGAAGGATATGAGGGTCATTAATAATGTTCACTCTTCATATGTGATAAAACCTCTGTAATATACATTCCTTTAACTGGATGGAAATATTGATCAGCTCACAAAGTGGAAAAAGCAGAAGGTCAAGCATCTTTGTCTCTGAAATTCAACAGTGGACAGAAATTAAGCACCTAAATCTGTGTTGATATTGGGTTTAGTAGATAGTCTTTGGGTTGGTTTCCATGGTGCATTGGTACTGAATTTCAGTGCCCATTTCTACCAACAACATTTAAGCAGACTCATGAGTAATATTTTCAATATAAAGAATAAACTTTCATAGTGTTTAGATGAATGATTGGTAGTATAATCTGAGTACACACTGTGAGCTGCTATCAAACATGGAAATTCAAGTGAGTTCTGAAGTATAAGGAAAAGTTAAAGTAAATTTGGAGAGTATAATATTCTCTTTGGTTGACAAACCAAACAGAACTTTATAACTTAAAGGTCAAATATGCCATAATTCAACACCCTCCCCCTTCTCAACATGAAAATGTGCTTGAATGGTCTGTATGAAAACACAGTCACAAGGGGATGTGTTGCCTGATTCAGGTGTTTGTTCACACATAGATGCCAGTGAATGGGACATGGAAAGGCATGTCTTTACATTGTGTACAGCTCTGAAAAGGCATTAGGCCCATGAGAATTTACAAAAACTACTTGTTCTGAGCAGGGCTGAAACAAAAGGGTTTATATGCATGCCTAAATCTACAAAACCCAAAACCAGTGAAGTTGGCAAGTTGTGTAAATTGTAAATAAAAGCAGAATACAATGATTTGCAAATCCCTTTCAACTTATATTCAATTAAATACACAGCAAAGACAAGATATTTAATGTTCAAACTGAGAAACTTTATTTTCTTTTGCAAATAATCATCAACTTAGAATTTAATGGCAACAACACATTGCAAAAAAGTTGTCACAGGGGCATTTTTACCACTGTGTTACATCGCCTTTCCTTTTAACAACACTCAGTAAACGTTTGGGAACTGAGGAGACCAATTTTTGAAGCTTTTCAGGTGGAGTTCTTTCCCATTCTTGCTTGATGAACAGCTTAAGTTGTTCAACAGTCCGGGGTCTCCGTTGTTGCATTTTACGCTTCATAATGCGCCACACATTTTCAATGGGGGACAGGTCTGGACTACAGGCAGGCCAGTCTAGTACCTGCACTCTTTTACTACGAAGCCACGCTGTTGTAACACGTGCAGAATGTGGCTTGGCATTGTCTTGCTGAAATAAGCAGGGGCGTCCATGAAAAAGACGTTGCTTTGATGGCAACATTTGTTGCTCCAAAACCTGTATGTACCTTTCAGCATTAATGGTGCCTTCACAGATGTGTAAGTTACCCATGCCTTGGGCACTAATACACCCCCATACCATCACAGATGCTGACTTTTGAACTGTGCGCCTGTAACAGTCCGGATGGTTCTTTTCCTCTTTGGTCCGGAGGACACGACGACCACAGTTTCCAAAAACAATTTGAAATGTGAACGCGTCAGACCACAGAACACTTTTCCACTTTGCATCAGTCCATCTTAGATGAGCTCGGGCCCAGCGAAGCCGGCGGTGTTTCTGGGTGTTGTTGATAAATGGCTTTGGCTTTGCATAGTAGAGTTTTAACTTGCACTTACAGATGTAGACGAACTGTAGTTACTGACAGTGGTTTTCTGAAGTGTTCCTGAGCCCATGTGGTGATATCTTTTACACAGCGATGCCAGTTTTTGACGCAGTACCGTCTGAGGGATCGAAGGTCACGGGCATTCAATGTTGGTTTTTGGCCTTGCTGCTTACGTGCAGTAATTTCTCCAGATTCTCTGAACCTTTTGATGATATTACGGACCGTAGATGATAAAATCCCTAAATTCCTTGCAATAGCTGGTTGAGAAATGTTGTTCTTAAACTGTTGGACAATTTGCTCACGCATTTGTTCACAAAGTGGTGACCCTCGCCCCATCCTTGTTTGTGAATGACTGAGCATTTCAGGGAAGCTGCTTTTATACCCAATCATGGCACCCACCTGTTCCCAATTAGCCTGTTCACCTGTGGGATGTTTTTTTATTTTTTATTAATTTTTTTATTTTTTTTTTTAAGTTATTTTTTTGGGCTTTTGTGGCCTTTATTGATAGGACAGCTGGAGAATGACAGGAAAGCGGGTGAAGAGAGGGGGGAAGACATGCAGCAAAGGGCGGTGGCCGGGATTCGAACCTACTGCCGCTGCTGGGGTTTGGATGTCCCCGTACATGGGCGGATGCTCTACCAACTGAGCTAATGCCCACCCTGTTTTTTATTTATTTAACCTTTATTTAACCAGGTTGGTCCCATTGAGATTAAAAACCTCTTTTACAAGGGAGACCTGGCCAAGACAGGCAGCAGCAAAAACAACGAGTGTACAACTCACAGTGATGAGTCAGAGATGTTCCAAATAAGTGTTTGATGAGCATTCCTCAACTTTATCAGTCTTTTTTGCCACTTGTGCCAGCCTTTTTTTTTTTTTTTTTAAGTATATTTTTTGGGCATTTTGTGCCTTTATTGATAGGAGAGAGACAGTGGATAGGCTTGTGAAAGGGGGAGAGAGAGTAGGGGAAGACACTCTGCAAACTGGTCACAGGTGGGATTCGAACCTGGACCGGCAGAAGCAAGTACATGGGGTGCTAACCACTCCGCCAAACCAGCACCCCATGCCAGCCTTTTTGAAACATGTTGCAGGCATCAAATCCCATATAAGCTAATATTTGCAAAAAATAAAGTTTACCAGTATCTTGTCTTTGCTGTGTATTCAATTGAATATAGGTTGAAAGGTATTTGCAAATCATTGTATTCTGTTTTTATTTACGATTTACACAACGTGCCAACTTTACTGGCTTTGGGTTTGTAATATCATAGTGGATTTTTTGGTTTGTTTCTTGTAACCTTGTAACCTTTCTGGTCAAAAATGCCCAACACCCAATAAAACATCAAGCTGCTCAGCCTGTGTAAGCCTATAGTGGTCTACATTTCCCTTTGCTATTGCTTTAGAGTCTAATAACATGCATGGTAAAATGTCAATAGCTAACTTATACAGTCAGTAACCCCCATATCCCAATGTCATCCAAAAACTTAGAGGACCAAGTGATAGAAATACCTGTAACCATGTTGACCAACATGTTTTCTTCTTACCTTTTTTTTCCTTACAGCTTCTTTTTTTTTTTTTTTTTTTTTTTTTAAGTTATGTTTTTGGGCTTTTTATGGCCTTTATTTGATAGGACAGCTGAGAGAGACAGGAAAGCGGATGAAGAGAGGGGGGACGACATGCAGCAAAGGGCTGTGGCCGGGATTCGAACCAGCAGCCGCTGCTGGGGGTTGGCAGCCCCCGTACATGGGGCGGACGCTCTACCAACTGAGCTAATGTCCACCCCCTTACAGCTTCTTTTGATAAGTAAATTTTTTCTGTTTGTTTTTGCAGACCCACCATGGCAGTATGATCCACAGGCAGCTTGTGATCACGTGACAAGCCCTGACCACCTGTGTGGAGGTCACCTTAATTCAGCAGACACTTTAACTTCATTTCCACATCACTCCGTTTGCCCTGTCCTGTGCACTAAATGCATGTCTGCACACGCATGTGAGTACTGGTTACCAACTGTCCTTTTGGTTGTTACATACTGTGTTTAAAATGTGAGGACATATGTCGAAAAACACGCTAAAGATTTCGTTGTTGCTGGGTGTTTAAGGTCCAACCCTCCATGCACAAGATGACGGCTGGGTTGAGATCCAAAACAAGAGGACCATCACAGCCGAGAATGAGGTGGAAGCCAACAAACTGGTCAACAACTACAGGGTAAGAAGCCTGGAGGAGTGTGTGTAGGCATCAACAGGCAAAGCCATCCAGCACTTAAACTTGTTTGTGTTTTTTTTTTTTGTTAGTTTGGTTTCAGAAAATGGAAAAGCCATGTGACAGAGCGTCCATTTGAGGTCCGGTCAGAGGTCGTGAAAGAGCTCTACTCTGAGCTGAACATCGTTAAGCCACATACAGGTAAAGCTTGCATTCATTATGTTGAGTATATGAATGTTTTTCATGTTATTTTGTAGAGCTCTCAAATAGTTTAATTGTTATTGATGCTGCTTAACTGCAGTGCTGAAGGGAAAAAAGCTCATTTAGTCGACACTAACAGAAAGTCAGAAAAAGAAAGTCAAGCAATGGTTAAGAAATGCAAATAAGATCTGGCTCGAGAGTTAAACTCAGGCTGCGTTTACACGGACAGTCCTGACTTAAAGACGCAAAGATTTTTCCTTTGTGTTTTAGAATTCTTCTGCGTTCAGACGACGACGCTCGGAGACGAGTTAATCCGTTGTAGTATGCATGCCGGTTCAGTAGATGGCAGTGTAGGTCTGCAGAGAGGCAGCGCTGCTACAACACATGAACCAAGAAGAAAAACTTTTCACGAACAAGAATGGTGAATAAACGCACAGAGATGCAGGAGTTTCTTTTCTGGACAACAAATCAGTTCGGATAACAAATCTGTCTGGATAACAAACCGAGCACAGTAAGACACTCGCACGTTACTCGGCAGACGGCCGAAGCTGTTGTTGTTCCTGGTATGCGCGCGCAGCCTTCGTGTGAAAGAGTACTGCACTTTCGGTGACGTTGGTGTTTCACCCTGAAACGCTCTGATATGGGTTTACACAGAGCTGCATGGAGAGCGGATTAAAATCTTTCCACTCTGGAGCCCGTTTTCAAAAGTTTCCGTTTTAGATGGAAACGCAGTGCATTCTCATCTAAACGCAAGGCCAAAATGTAACGAAAACTTATCGGATTTGACCGTTTTCGGCGCAGTGTAAACGCAATGCGTCAGACTGGCAAGACAGCTGATTGAAGGATACATAACCAGTGGGACCATGTTACAAAAATTACCAACTTAATCAGGTTATGTGTGTGGCCATTGGGTTTCTTTGTAGTTTCAGAAGCAATACAGTGTAAACTAGAAAAGCACTTGGAGAGCGCAGACCTCCGCCTGCACCACAGTTCTCAGTCATATTGTGATTTTCACCATAAATATTAGTCCTACCTTTATTTTATCTCAATATTTAGATTCCTTGACCATGAAGACATACCATTAGCAACTAGATTCATCATGATATCTATTTCAGTTCAGTAGTTATTCACGAAAATCGCCTTTTTCGTCATGGCGGATCCAGACGGTGATCCAGATCAACACCAAAATCGAATCACTTCTTCCTTTTCCCATGCTGAACATTTCCTGAAAATTTGATCAAAATCCATCCATAACTTTTTGAGTTATTTTGTTCACAGACAGACAAACTCTCCCGAAAACATAACCTCCTCGGCGGAGGTAATAAATCAATATCTGATAGGCCACATTAAAAACCATGAAAGGAATTTGTATATCATGATCAAATAGCACTATTGATATGTTTATGTTGTTCATGTTGTAAAGAATTTCCTGTTTGCTGGAAATACTGTGTAAACCAAGGCATGAAAAGGTCTCATCACAGCTGCATAAATTTGAAGAATACAAAGTTGGTGTTGTTTTATATTAAAAATAAGATGTACCTCATTTAACGTGATAATAATTCAGTTGTAATAAAAAGTCATAAATGACACTTCAGAACCAGTCTCTTTTTGTTCTAAATCAGTTTTTTCTTTGTGTCAGGTCATCTCATCACATGTGGAAATGTAGCATATGTGTTTCTCTTCGGTTGGTGGGTGTCTCTGGCGTATTTTCTGGTCAGCTTACTGATGTTTGTCACCATCACCGGGGTTCCTTATGGTGGGTAAGACAGCCTACTGATAAGTTAGGTGATATGATTGATTGATCACTTAATGCCTCTTTCTTTTGTCTCTCTCTTTAGGTAAACTGTGCTTGAAGTTGTCCTGCTACTTCCTTTGGCCATTTGGTAAATCGATCCACGAGGTGATTTTTCGGTTCCTTTTTTTCCTGTCTGTCATCTATTTTGTTTACTTATGAACTGAAATGAGGAGAGTAAACAATTATAGTCAGTCATTTTGTCTTCTCATTTTCTATGTATCTTTAGGTCATATGTCTTACTTTCAATACATTACATTAAAACTGCAGTATGAAACAGTATCATTTGTAAATACATTCTGCAAGTCAATAACACAATACAACAGGGAGAATACTGGTGAGCAGATTTAAATGGATTCTAATACAGTTGTATCAGCTCCTACTTTTTACATTTAAAGAGGTCCTGTCGTGTTTTTTTAGTGTGTTTAACATGTTTCCTCCTCAAGGCAGAGCACCTCTGTACACAAACTAAAGAGTCCAAAGCATCAGGACATCTCCCTCCTGCAGTTGCTTAAAATGTCTTGTTAGTCCAGCCCCCGTGATTAGACCTACCAGTGTGATGTCACACTACTGTTTCGTAACTGGTTTAAGCCAACTGGCTTGTTGTAGCAAACCTATTGGAGAGCAGAGACACCTGAATGAATGCAGAGCTGTTTACAACATGACACCAAGCAGAGCAGGCTGACCAATTACCATAGAGTAGACCTGTAAACAAACAGCCGCCATGGGGCAGGGCTAACCCTCCTGCGATGCTACAGCCGCTTCTCACACTGCCACATAGCTTGTCGCGCGATGTCAAAGTAAAAAAAAAACGATTTTTTTCAGATGATGTCGTGTGTGGCTGTGCGGCAACAGCCAATCAGCGGTGTGTGTGTGTGTGGGTGTGTGACGGTGCCCGTGACGGACAGTTTTTCATCCGGACTACAGAGGAACAATTTATGTCCATGTGGGAAACATTAGTCAGTGAGGACATTAGTTCCACGTAGACGGACCGCAGTAAACTGACAGACAATGCTGCTGCAGGTCATCAGCTGCAGTGTTTTGTGGTTGATAGGAGAATGAAAAGGATACAGCTGGAATAATGTCCACTTATACATCCTATTATATGGTATATGATATGATCGCGGTGAAACTTGAGCGGACGTGACGTCACCGAGCGACGGCCAACGGCAACGGTGACCAAAATGAGGTATTTATGGACGCACGACGATACGTCAGTGGACGAAGGGATTTTGGTAGCTGGGTCGCTTGCGGTGTGAACGCAGCATAACAGTGTCTCAGACAGAGAGAGAGAATACAGCAATATCAGGGGGTGTGTGTATAAAAACTAGAGTTTTTTAACATTTGTGATAGTGAAGATACTTTAGCCGTCATCAAAAATGAATCTATGAACCAGACTTAATTTAAAATATGACTTCTTTAAGAACACATGAGAGCTGTCTTATCATGTCTGTCGCATTTCCGGCAAGCCCTAGGCAGTAACGTTTGTATGACCTGTTGTTTCCTGTTAGTCCCCGTAAATAAGCAACCAAATGAAATGAACCTCTATCCTCAATAAGAAAACATAATTTACATAATGTTTATTAAGTTTGGGGGTAAGAGTGCACAACTCAACATGTAGGTCAAGTTATTTTGGACATGTGTATTTGATAATTAAAGTTTTTTTATGACCAGTGGCCCACTTTCTTTTTTAAGATGTTAAGTCCAGACAGAACCATACCTGCTAACATTTTCAGAAAATGACTTACAGCAATGACAGTAATATCAGAACTTATGGATGTATTTTTATTCCTCTGTAAAAGTGTGGTATAAATCATTAAATTATGTTTCCTGTGTTTCCATTGTAAGGATGATACAACATCTCTTGCTAAGACTGAAAACTCCATGGATTCTTAAAAGAAGTACAGATGTGTTTTTTTTTTTTTTTTGATCAAAGTCTTTTTTATTTTATTTTGTGTGTTATTACAGAGAGAACAACATAAACAACAACAAACAAATAGGACAGTCGGGGAGTAAAAAAAAAACAAAGAAGTACAGATGCTTTGTCAGGACATCTTCCAATCTTGCAAATGCCATTACTGGCTCAATTGAAACTGCGACTTGGAAATATACAGATATTTCATGATAGAGCTGATCAGACAGAACTATCTCCTGACAAACTTAACCCTGATTTATTTGTGTTGTGTAAATTCTTTCCAGCTGGTACTCAGCCTGTCAGATCAGTTTTGTGGTTCACATGATTGTCATAAAACAGTGTGTGGACTTTGATCTCAGCACATTGGTGAAGACAGCTCTTGTCTCTACTGACAAGAAAAGTAGTCGACCTTTCTTTTTTCCCTTCATCATTGGTCTCTTATTGAATTACCTAATTCAATATTTCCCCCATGACAAACAATCCAAACAGTGTGAGGCAGCTCACTGTCCTCAACTTTTTAACCTCTGAACCCTTTAGTGGAGACATTGATCAGCTGACTTCATTAGTTTTCAGAATCTGATTGTGAGCATTGCAGTAGTGATTAAGTATCCAGAGTATAAATTAAATTCTTTGAGAGAAACCCCCGTGTTTGTGTCAGGCTCTCTTTTTAACTGTGGTCTATTCCTATGTGCCTTTTCTGTAAAGTAAAACAACTGTAATGACTGATTTATTATTTGGGCAAGTCAAAACTTATACATAGTGAACATTTAAAACAACCTAATCTGAGTATGGAATACACAAACATAAAACAGTTTAGAAATAAAATAAATTACTGGACTGGCTGGACTGGCCTGGACACTCAACTTCGGGAACAAGACAATTAAAACTAGAGAAAATTTCTATTATTCGGACCCGTCTTAGAGCACCGGGCTGTAAGTAGCGATATATAGCCGGCTGCAAAAGTACGATGCTAAGTTTTCCAAAAATTGCTTGTTGTCACACATCAAAAACTACCGCTATGCAACTAGAAAGAGATACATTACCTCGACGCTTTGCATCCTGTAAGTTGTTGAAAAAAGAAGTTGTAAAGCAATGCAGAGTTCTGAGGAAGGTCCGAGCTGCTTTCATTAGCATCACAACAAACGCACGCTTTGGCTTGGGTCACGTCTTTTGGTGCGTTCCAGTTGTAGTCAGAAGTAGGAATTTCCGGGTTCCGAGTAGGAAACTGCAACTGGAACGCCCCCCAAAGTCGGAATTTCCTACTGGGAACTCGGTGAAACCTCGCCACCCCCCAAGTTGACAATGGAAGATGGATGCCCCTAGTGTGAACAGTTATTTAGCTCCTGTAATAATCAATTTATTTGCACTTCTGACTGGGGTGTGTCGCTCTAGATCAGCTGTATACATAGTATTGTTAGACTTATATTTACAAAAATGCTGCCATAGTGATAATCACATTCTTCATGTGATATTTGTGAACAACAACGCAGGGTGTGCTAACAACAGCTAACAATAGCCTGTTAGATCGGCATGTTTTTTTCCGACTTCAACTGGATCGCCGATAAGTCGGAGATGATGTCACTCCCAGTTCCGGGGTTACTGAAACGCAGCATTACGCCACGCGTGCTCATGGGTAGCAGAGTCTTAATGTCACCGGAAATAAATTCTCCTCATAGCACCTTTAAAAAAAGTGGTGAAAAATAACTGAGGTGTCTGGGAGGGTGGGCACTATGACAGGAAAGTGGAGCAGTTTGTAATAAAGGAATTTTAATATAAAAATGCAATATTTTGGCTGTCTTTTGGGTGAAATTCATGAAATTTAGCTCCATCAAAGATTTAACTCCTTTTAGACTCTTCAGTTTTGCACTCCTGAGTCTTGATATATTTTTACTGGTAGATATACCGGTAAGTCATCAGCATAGCAATTGAAGTATCATGTCTGTCAAAGATGGACCCAAGGAACACAAATACCAAAAAGACTGGGGTCTGCAAGAAGGCCTTGAGGAACCCCACAGTCTGGTAGAACAAAGGCTGCAGGGTACTAGCCTAGTTACCAGAGGCCTGACCATACAGATATGACTGAATACATTCTGAAGTTATCGGACATGTTTGTGTACATAAAGATTATAGAATGCTTTGTTTGTTCTCAAATCTCTTTCATAACTGGTTCCTCTATTTTTTCTCCAGATTGGAAATACATTAATGAGATGCTGTGAGCATGCACCAGACTGTACATGTTACGTTGATGGGACAGACGATACCTCACCAGTTCTGCTGCCCTCACCCACGGAAATGCCAACCCCACAGTTTTCAGAACAGCCTCAGCGAACTCCTTACTGGGTAACCCACTAGAAACTAGGTTTGCCAACGCATTTCCAACGTCATTGGGCAAGTTGTCAAAAACGTGTAAAACTGTCCTATCTGACACTGTTACCAAATCCTTGAAACAACTCCTGGATCTACATGCAGATTCCAATCCCTAATGAAATGTTATCACTTACCTTTTGTGCCATGATCAGCATTCCCTGAAAATACCATGGAAATCCACTGAAAACTAATTGAGTTGTTAGTAAAAAGGTGGAATACTGCCCTATATTGCCGTGTTAACAGGTCATCAGGATTTGAAACACTCCTAAAATCTGTCTGATCATTTCTGACCTTTCCTGAGAAATTCATCAAATTCTGTTCATAAATTTTTTTCTAAAAAAATTTGCAAGCTAACAAATGCCAGCAACACACCTTTTGTGGAGATAAAGATAAAAAACATTTATTTATCCCCAAGTCACACATTCCCGTCTCTCATGGTGATTGTGCACAACTGTACAGGATTTGCGAGGCTGGTGTGATCGCTATGATACGGGATGAAATGACTGTCTCCCCCCTGGACACACCCCGTAAATACACTGTCAGTAGTGCTTCTACAGCGCTTCGGGGGTGTTTGTCCCGCTCCAGCTAGGTTAATACAACGATATGATGAGTATTCCTTGAATTTTCATCCCGCTGACACGACGTCAGCCCCGCTCGAGCTCAGTTCACGTCACGTAAGCTCTGACTGAGCCCCGTCGCTTGCGCCGTCTTGAACGGGACACAGTCGGGGCACAAACGGATACATCCTGTCAGTCGTCCTCATAAAGCTTTCAGGATTGAGCCACGATCAGCCCGACTGAGCTCCATACATACCACGCTAATACCGTTCGCATTAGGACTGCATTAGGCTTCCTTCCCGCTATACTGAGAGTGGCGATTCTCCACGACAGTTTTGAACAGTTCAAAACTGTCCGGACCCTTCCCCGTTCCCCGCCGTTCATCCACGACTATACAATGCTGATCCAGTCCAAGTAGTGTATGCACCACGACCAAAGCACGTTTTATCAGGATTATGACAATCGTGCACAATCGCCATGAGAAACGGGAATGTGTGACTGGGGCTTTAATGTAGCACTCATAAGACATCAGTAATGCTTTAAGCAAGTTCTCTCATCATGTAGTGTCGCCTCTCCACATACGTGTGGCTGCTGCTTGGATATCCTCTTCTGGTGGTCGTCCACTCACTGGCCTGCTTCTTTTCCTGGATCCTGGTCTTCACCATCCCAGTTTCCAAAATGAACGCTCGGACATTGGGGGTCATTCTTCTGTTAGTTCCCGAGGATGTCTGCGTTTCCTCATGCTCACAGAGGACGGTATGGAAGAGACACGGTTCTCATGATCCACAGCAGATATACAGGTGCTTTAATTTTGTCAGTGTTGGTACTTGGCTTTAGTTTTCAGTTGTTTTTCATCTCAACTTTCACAGAAGGTCTACGAGACCAGAGCTCTGCTGTGCTGCTACCATGCTGCTAACTGGTACTACTACAAGTACACTGTTGATGGGATTAACGTGTTTGCTGTCAGTATCCTTTCTCAGAAAATCTTTTTTATTTCTGTTCTACTGCCATTAAAAGCTGTTACCATCTTAAACCACCATGTCAGATCTTCTCCCTTTGGTAATAGTTGCCATGGTGATTGGATACATTGACAGAGAAAATGTGTACGCTAGCTCTGATGTCAAGTTTGCTGTAGCGATCTGCTCCATCATTCCTCTGTCCTATTACATCGGGATGGGCATTGCCAGGTGAGCCATGCAGTGAATTAATAAAAGAACTTTGTGTACTGAACTTTTAATGGAGTGTCTTCTACTTTCTTTTGTTGTCACCTGCAGTCTTTCAGCACAGAGTAACTTTGCTGTGGGTGCGGTGGTAAATGCGAGCTTTGGCTCCATCACAGAGTTGACGTTTTACATCACAGCCCTGCTCAGAGGTCACCGGGCAGGGAACCCGTGCCTGCAGGAGGTGGTTAAAGCAGCGCTGACTGGCACTTTGCTGGGATGCATCCTCTTTATCCCCGTAAGCTAAGCTGAAATGTCTTCTCAAATATTTTTTCTTCTCATTGGTTCATCCCCCAATAAAATGGCATTATTTTGCATTGTAACATTATGAAGGAATTAGATTTGAATATTGAATCAGTTACAGAATTGTGGATACAACAACTTATCAGGATGCACAACAACAACTGTTTTTTTTCCTCAGGGTATCTGCATGATTATCGGAGGGCTGCGACACAGTGAGCAAACATTCAACAGTCGATCCACAGGAGTGAGCGCTGCGCTGCTTTTCATCTCTGTAGGAGGCAAGTCTTTTTGTGTGCTGGGATTTTCTCACACAAGTTGAAACAACACCTAACAGGGCTACACATACCAAAAACTAGAAAAGCATTCGGAGAGCGCAGATCTCCGCCAGCGCCACATTCCTCACCCAAATTGTGATTTTTACCATAAATATTAGTCCTACCTTTATTTCATCGAAATATTTAGATTCCTTGACCATGAAAATATAGCATTAGCAACTGGATTCATAATGATATCTATTTTAGTTCAGTAGTTATTCAAAAAAATCACATTTTTCGTCATGGTGGCCAGATGCTGATCCGGATCAACACCAAAATTGAATCACTTCTTTCATTTCCCATGCTGAACATTTCCTGAAAAGTTCATCACAATCCATCCATAACTTTTTGAGTTATTTTGTTCACAGACAGACAAACAAACTCTCCTGAAAACATAACCTCCTTGGCAGAGGTAAATATTTGGGGACACATTTTGTGTTACTTCAAAGGACCTGTAGGAGCCAGAATTCCCATTTTTGTTTTAGGTGTAAAACTATTTTGTGCCAGTAGGTGCCAGTATAGGCTGGTGTCCTTTGGCCATATAGTCATGTGGGTTAATCAACCCAGGTGCGCACAGGAGGGAAGCAACACGGTTTTTGACCGTACCGTGGTATGAGTTTGATGGATTTGAATATTAAATTAATGGACTTACGCACGGGACGCGTTCAAGCCCTTCGAACTACTGTGCGCCGATAGTAAGAAAGGAAGCCGCTATAGGACCTTTAGACCAGAGCACACTTAGATGTTTGAACATAAAGCCAATGCAGAGGCCACAAACTGTATCTGTCTGCGGCTTGCAAGACGGAGGCGTGTCCTGTAGTGGGCGTGTTCTGTAGTGGGTGTGTCGCGTAGTGGGCGTGTCGTGTAGTGACGTCACTACATGTAGGTTATTATAACATTAAAAGGGGAGACTTCAGTTTAGGCACTAAAAGGGTGATGGTTAGGTTAAGGGTTAGCAGATGGGTGACGTTAGGTTTTATTTGTGTAAGTTATTATAACATTAAAAGGGAAGACTTCAGTTTAGGCACTAAAAGGGTGATGGTTAGGTTAAAGGTTAGCAGATGGGTGACGTTAGGTTTTATTTGTGTCTCGCGTGGTTTTCCGTGATTTCCGTCTTAGCTAGTGGGCGTGTCGTGTCGTCATTACGTCATTATGCGACACGCCCACTACATGACACGCCTCCGTCTTGCGGGCCGCAGACAGACCCTTCTCTGCAGAGGGGCAAAAGTCTGCAGTTCTTTGAGTGTCCACTTGAGGCTGTCTCTGAAAAAAAAGAGTCCAATAGATCCTTCTCAACAAAGCTATTTCTATTATAACAAAAAAATAGTGTTTATATAGTGTAGTATAGTGTAAGATTTTAAATGTATCATCTTCTTTGATAATATTAGTGCTGTCAGGAGATTAAAAAAACTGAGAGATTAATTAATTATGACCTGAAATTAATTCATCTATTTAATCGCCTTTTTAATCTCACTTTAAAAATTGCTGATAAAAGCTACTGGAACGCAGCATTACAACAGTCGCCGTGTTTGCTCGTGGGTAGCGGAGTCTTAGATTCTCCTCATAGCACCTTTAAGGAAGGATTGATTGATAATTATTTACAAGTAATCATCCTGTCACACTTTAACTGTACCATGACCAAGAACATAACTTTCGTTTTTTAAGCATTAAAAAGTTATTGTCTTGGGAAAACAGTTGTGAGACAAATGTTCAGAGATGCTCTAGTAATTGTTAAACACACAGGTCCATCTTTTTGTCTCTCTGTCAGGCGTGTTTGCTCCAACACTGTTCTCTAAGGCTTATGGGAATCTAGTGTGTGATGCCTGCACTAATTCAACCGGAGGAAACAGCACGAGCAACAGCAGCGGACCATTTATCTGCCACAACTGTCACTTTGATCTGGTCAGCCACCTCAACCACATTACAAATGTTACATGATTTACAGAGCATGCTCCGAATAATTAAGATTAACTTTCCTGTAATGTCTTTTATCTTCACAGAACAACGGCACACTGTTTCACAGCCATGTCCAGTGAGTATTTTTTACTCAATGATTGATATCGATGTCAATGCAGTATGTCCAATGAGATCCATAAAGGCTCTTGTAAGGAAGTGTCAGTTTGTGCGGATTTGGCACCCTCTGCTGACAAAAAGAAAGTCTGATTCCCATTGCTGATTTTGTACTTGAAAGTTTTTATCTGCTTTTATCATGGACCACAGTCTGCTGTGTTTTAAAGCCTCTGTTAACCCAAACCCACAAAGAACATTTCAGCTATATGATCATTAAAACTGTTTTGTTTGGTTTGATAATTAGTTACTTACTTTAAAGAAAGTGGCATAGCTCTGATAGACGCATAACGGCCAACATTTTAAGAAATGTAGTGAACTTGGTGAAAGCATAGAAAGAAATAACTTGTCATTTTGTATTGTAGCCATTCTTAGTCAGGTCTCCTGTGAAAAGAGATCTTTGAACTCAATGGACTAACCTGGCTAAATAAAGGTTAAATAAATAAATAAATGACTGTGGACTTGTTAGACCACTGCACACTTTTTCACTTGAGTCAATCCATCTCAGATAAGTTCAGGCTCAGAGAAGCTGGTGCATTTCTGAATGTTTCTAATACAGAGCTTATGCTTCTATCACCTGCTTCCAGTTAATCTATCTGCAAGTAGGTGTTTTTCAGGCATTCTTTAAAGGGATAGTTCAGTATTTTTGAAGTGGGGTTGTATGAGCTTCATATGGCCACTAAGTACATTGGATGCAGTAGAAAGTTCTCTCCTCTCCCTGATGCTACGGCCACACCAGACACGAATTGGCGAATTTAAACGCGCGTAGTACCTGTGACGAGCTGTGCGTAACGCCCGAGGCTGGACGCTGGACGATTTTGACAAGCTGAGGGGCGACGCGTGTCACTGTGCAGGCGGAGTAGAGAGCCGGAGCCATTCGGACTCAGTGATGACCCGTGCAGGCAAATCCAGCTGGAAACGAATATTTACAGAACTTACCTTCAAAACCTGTCTCCTCAGCGAGTATACACGTCGAATCATATAGCTCTGGATGATGGCAAACAGCGCAGATCAACCTCTCCTCCATCTTTAAGCGGGGTTTGAGCCGAAGCAGGTGGCCAGAGCATCACACGTCATCAATCAATGATGTCGGGGAGGAATGTCACTGCTGATTGGCTGCCACGGCACAGCGTCACGCAAATTTGCGTCGAAAGTTCAATATTTTCAACTTGAGCGTAGAGGCGTTTGATGCCCCAAACACGCCGGTCGCTCCGTACGCGCCGCGCCAAATGCGTCCAACGCGCATCCCGGGGCGAATCTGCGTCCAAACGCGTCTTTGCATTCACTTTGTATGTAATCTCAATGCGCGTCTTTGCGAATTCGCGTCCGGTGTGGCTGTAGCATGAGTAAGCCACAGTCTGTAAGAGTCTGTTACGCAGAACCAGACGCAAACAAAGAAGTATCGTACCAAGAACAAAGGATATTTTCTCCGCCTACAAGAACTCTCATTAAAAAATAACACAGTTTAAGAAGACTTTACCTAGAAATGTTTTGAAGTGCATTAACTTTTTGGAAATATAAAGTTTATCTGGACCTAACCAACTCACGTCATGTATTATTCTGCGCAGTGCTGCTGCGAGCTGCTGAATCACTCCGCCTCCCTCTCAGCTGTAAACATAAAAAGCTAGCGGCTTCAGACGCCAGTTGTATCAAGTATTGTAATTCTTTTTTTTGACTCTAAGCGTTGTGAGGAAAAGACAATGCAGGAAATTAAAAAAGGAGTGATTATGACAGCACCGATGAAGTTTCATTCACTTTGGAGTCAAGAGGATATCTGTATGAACCGGAGTTCACAGAAGAAGAACTGTGGAAGATGGAGACCGAACGGGGAATACAGAGAAAACATCCACGGACACTGGACATCAAGAAAGAGTCGGAAATACACAGTGATGGGAATGTTTGAACTGCGAGGAGTCAGAGAATGGTGACACTCTGATGAGTGAAACATACAGTGGTCTGTATGACTCATCAAACAGACTTTCTGCTCTTCTGAATCTCGGAGTTCTGCGGACATCCTTCAGTTTCCCAAAGATAAACTGGAAAAACGTCCCAACCCTGAAGGACCTAATGACAGTTTCTCCTCAAAGTAAGAAATAATGATCTGTCAGAGACAAACCAGCAGAGTAGAGGAGGCTGTTTATCATAACAGTGCAGACTACTTGTGTGTGTCTCTCTCCCTCACACACACACATGCACACACGCACGATGATTACAGTGTATTAGCCCCTAATATTTAGATGTATAGATATGTACACACATTCTGTCTGGTAACAGGTAAAGATATAGACATTTGCTCTATATGATGTTACCACATGCCCTCCTTATGCAGAGGAATACGGTGAAAGCTGAGTGCTCCATGATTCACATCTGTTTCTGCATCAAAGGAAGCATCACTAAAACCCATCTCAGAAATATTTGTCATATAATCTGCTTTGAATCAGTCTACAACTGGCATCTGAAGCTGCTAGCTTGTTATGTTTACAACAGCTGAGAGGGAGGTGGAGATTCAGCAGCTCGTGGCAGCGCTGCATGGAGGAACACATGACTTTCTACTGCATCTAATGCACTTAGTGGCCATATGGAGCTCATACATCCCTGTTTCAAAAATACCGAACTATCCCTTTAACTTTTCCAGTCTTTTGTTGCCCTGTCCCAGCTTTTGATTTTGAAGATGTCGCAGGCATTAGATTCAAAAAGGGTGAATATTTTTATGAAAAAGCTTTAAAATGTAGCCGTTTGAACATGAAGTATTTTGTCTTTGTGTAGCGTTTAACTCAATACAGGTCCAAAACGATGTAACTGTAGTTTTGTTGAGATGGGAAGTAATATGCATGTGCTGCAGCTCCACATTGTAGTCGATGCTTGTGTCACTCCTCCTGCCCTACAGCCCTCTGTGCTTAACCCTCTATTGCATGGAATATTACTTAGAAATGGTAAAAATGTTTTGAATGCTTTTTTTTTTTTTGCTTAAAATGGCCTAAATAATAGATAAATGAAAAAAAATCTTTAAAAAAGTTTAAAGGGGGGTCTTTGATCAATTGTTGCCATATGGCAACAATATGCAATCATGGAAAGTACCATAAAAATCAACATTTTTGACCAAAAAGTCATTTATTTAAAGCAAGACTTAACATATCCACATCATACTCATCCAAAATGAACAAATAAACATTTATACAGTGAAAAAAATGTATAATTTCAACAGTTATCTAAAACATCTGCTAATAAAAACCTGAAACCTTGAACCCGGCTCAGTAAAGTACAATCTATCATTCTTTTTTTCTTCATTTCATTCATTTTTTTAAATCCGTTTTATTTCATTTGATTCATTTTATTTCAACTAATTTCAGTTGATTTTGATCTGATTTCTCCTCTAGTGGAACAGCTATTTCTGCCCTGCTCTCTCTCCCGTAGAAGTTGCTGGGATGATTCTTTTATGGAGGAAATTCAATACTATGTAAAAAATTGCCAGCAACATACTCTCTCTCATACTCTCAGGATAGTAAGTGAATGGAACTCCATTAGGTTGGATACACTAGGAATTTTCCATATTTGCATATTGTTGCCATATGGCAACAAATCTGTTTTGACATATTACAAAAAATATGTAACAACAAAATTGAATTAAATGTAAAAAAAAATAAAGTTCACTTACCCCAGACAGTGATTTAATTTTTTTATTTGATGAAACTACTCAAAAATTTGAAATAAAAGACAATCTTCGAGAGCCCCAGGCAATTATGTTTGGATGTCAAATATCCATTAGCAAAAAGGACTGGCAAACAAGATATCCTGGTCATGTGACCTGATCAATTCTATATCCTTCAAACTAAAACCCCCCTTTTCACACCAAAATGTAAAAACATACATTTTTATTCACCGCTTTTTAGAAAAATGAAGATAAAGTAATTGTTGCCATATGGCAACACTATGCAATAGAGGATTAAAGCTTTCAGTTGAAGTCTGGGTGTTGATTTAAAGTCTTTCAGGCCACTCTTTGATTGATCCAATCTGTGTGTTTGTTTTTGTCATCAGGCCGCTGGTGTACACAGTGTCTGCCCTCTTGTCTGCTGCCTACATCATTGGTCTGATTTTCACTCTGAAGACGCACTCACACATTTACAACATCCAGGTTGGAGAAAGACAGGGTAGGGATCTTAATTCAGTGACTCAAAGTTTGATAACTTTAAATTTTGTGTTTATTTAAAAACCACATCATCACATCTTTGCGTGTGCAGAGCAAGGCCACCATGGTGCAGTGGTCCACTGGTCACGCTGGAGGTCCCTGGTCATCCTCATCTTGGCCACCCTGCTCACATCTGCATGTGCTGATCTTGTCACAGAGCACATCCAGCCCATCCTTAGCCAGCCCAACATCTCTCAGGTCAGGACTTGTGTCTGAATCAGAGGGCAAGTTTCTGTTTTAGAGGGTCCTTCATAGTGTAGTGTTAACTCTTTGTCATTTTCCCTGCAGTATTTTATTGGAGTCACCGTTCTCGCGATGGTACCTGAGATCCCAGAGATAGTTAATGGCATCCAATTTGCACTCCAAAATAACATCAGTCTAAGGTGAATCCTGATTTATTTGAAAATAAATTGTTGAGAATTTGAAAAATGATCTCTGTTTCTAAATAATTTGTCGCTTTTCCAGCTTAGAGGTGGGAATCTGTATCGCAGTTCAGGTCTGCATGCTCCAGATTCCCATTCTGGTCTTATTCAACGCCTTCTATGTGAGACAAGTCTCTTCATCCTTTTCATTATCTTCAATAAATATAAGTGGCAACTTTTTTAAAGCTTGGTCAATGAACTGTGTCTCTGTCTGTGATAGGATGTGGGCTTTGTGCTGTTATTCAGCGACCTCCACCTGTGGGCCAGCATCTTCAGTGTAATTCTAGTCAACTACATCTTCATGGACGGCAAGTCTGATTATTTTCAGGGTGAGTTCACAGTAATTCTATTTCGATTTTATAAAAGATAGCTCAATATTTAGAGCAGTGCTTTCCACTGGTCGGTAATGGCCTCCTGTTGGGCCCTGCGAGGTGATCGGAGAGCACAAGCAACTGGCAAGATATTTCAGACAATGATGGTCAAATTATTTTCAAAAATGTGTAAAACTGCTCCATTTCACAGTGTTAATAAATCCTTGAAGAAATGTCTAGATCCTCGTCAAAATTCGGTTCTCTGTTGTGTTCTATCTGTTAAAAACTTAAAGGTGTAGTCAGCGATGTGGTAGAAAAAGAGTGGATAGGTTGTTCATAAGCAAATTTAGACCCGCCTCCCGAACGCTGATGGACGTGCATCGTCATGGAGACGGCCGTAGAAACTGCATAGCTGACCAACGTAGCTAAGGTAACCCTGACTCGTCAGATAACTAGACTGCCGTTATTGATGACATCACAACAACAGTACATTCTGGCAGATTAGACAATAAGATGAATGCCCGACGGCTGTTACTGTTATGTGAAGCACCACAAAGCTACTGTTGCTTACCTATCCAGCAGAAAGACGGCGACATCCGCATCCATTTTCAGGTCTTTCAATTCGCGGAGTTCCCTCCTCCATCGGAAAGCAACACCAATGTTGACCTGGGTCCTGCTCTTTCATGGTCATAGCCCTTCTTTTTCACTTTTCACTCCTCTGACCTTTTTCTTTTGGGCTGTTTTTCAGCCATTGCTACTGCACATATTGTATCTCTCTCTTATGCTAACTGCACACTCTACGCAACCTACAACTCCCCCTTCCCCCTCTGTCTGATCTGCACATGAGTATGATCGCCCCCTGGATGTGGGGGGGTGTACCCTGTTTTGGTGGCTCGGCCCCAGCCACAGTATTTACCTGCTGAAATTCAGAGCCAAGGCTGTGTATTGAAACCAGACTTTTTTTTCAACATGCTGTCAGTGGTGACATCTTGTGGATGGAGAAATACAGTGATTTTGACAAATAGTGCATTAGATCAGAAGATTAGAAGATTGCTGACTACACCTTTAATGAGTTATTAGCAAAAATGTTGAATCTATCTCTGTGCTAGAAATATTTTTTTTAAATCCTGTATTTGTATTCAGATTACCACCAAAATATAATCTTCCAATCAAATTCTTCCCTGTGTCATTACTGACTGGTTGTCATTAATTTGACCTCTGTAACTACTTTTACAACCATACAGGCTTGAGGACCCTCCTGACAAACGATATTCCACATCTCAAGGAGCTAACCTCTAATAAATCCATTTTCAGCAGACACAAATATGATGACAGATTTATGATTGGCCCATTGATCTGTCATTACCTTCAATTCTTTCTTGAGTCCACTTGACTCAGCCCACCTCCCTTCCTTTGCTCAGACCCCCAACACAGGTCTTCACTCCTGACTTTTCTAAAAAAAACTTTACTTGCTATTCATTTTGAAAACCATTTAAAATTTAAGTGTCCATTTGAGTGATTTAATATCCCACTCTTGTTTCTATTTATTTACTGGTTTAGGAAGGAAGTTTGTTTGTGCTAACCTCTATTCTTTTACTTTAATTTCTTATTTTTGTATTTATTGCTATTATTACTACTTGTATCTGCTCCATTCTTTTTTTGTATGAAAAGTGCAAATGAAGTCTGAAGTCTGATAGATCCGTGTAAATTACTTTTTCCTTATTAGATACACTTTACTGCCAAAAGTATTCGCTCACCTGCCTTGACTTGCATATTAATTTAAGTGACATCCCATTCCTAATCCATAGGGTTCAATATGACATTGTGCACCGGTGTACAGTCTTGTTGGAAGAGGAAGGGGCCAGCTCCAAACTGTTCCCACAAAGTTGGAGCATGGAATTGTCCAAAATGTCTTGGTGTGCTGAAGCATTCAGAGTTCCTTTGACTGGAACTAAGGGGCCAAGCCTAGCTCCTGAAAACACCCCCACACCATAATCCCCCCTCCACCAAACTTTACACATGGCACAATGCAGTCCGACAAGTATAGTGCTTCTGTCAACTGTCAAACCCAGACCTGTCCATCAGATTGTCAGATGGAGAAGCGTGATTGGTCACTCCAGAGAACGTGTCGCCACTGCTCTAGAGTCCAGTGGCGACGTGCTTTACACCACTGCATCGACGCTTTGTATTGCACTTGGTGATGTGAGGCTTGGATGCAGCTGCTCGGCCATGGAAACCCATCCATGAAGCTGTCTGCACTGTTCTTGAGCTAATCTGAAGGCCACATGAAGTTTGGAGGTCTGTAGCGATTGACTCTGCAGAAAGTTGGCGACCTCTTCACACAACAGGCCTAACACTTGGTGGCTGATTTGCTGTCATTCCCAAACCTTTCAACGTTCTTATAATACAGCCGACTGTCAAATATTTAGGAGTGAGGAAATTTCCCGACTGGATTTGTTGCTCAGGTGGCATCCTATCACAGTTCCACGCTGGAATTCACTGAGCTCCTGAGAGCGACCCATTCTTTCACAAATGTTTGTAAAAGCTGTCTGCATGCCTAGGTGCTTGATTTTATACCCCTGTGGCCATGGAAGTCATTAGAACACCTGATCCTGATTATTTGGACGGCTGAACGAATACTTTTGGCAACATAGTGTATCTTTATTTATAAAAAAAGGATAATTTATTTTAGAATTTACTGTATGTTTCTGAAAAGACTTGAAAAGGAACAAAGGGGAGACTTTAGATTTCTTCAGAATAAAAAAGTATGCATCAGTGATGGCATTGGCCAAAGTAAAGTGAGTTTTGAATTCATATCTGGTGCATGCAAAACTCCAGAAAAGTACAGCTTTATAAGTTACACTGACTGAAGTTCAATCAGTGTAACCAACTTGCATCATGAAGACAAAGTATTAAAAAGGCCTTTTAAATGTTCCATTTAGTTTACAAAGTGCCATCATGACTGTCCATTTCTTCATGCCTCTGCTGTGTTTCTCTCCCTTTCTGTGGGTCAGGTATGGCTCTGGTCATGGTCTACTTTATTCTTCTGGCCCTGTATTTCTACGCTCCGTCTCCAGCCGGATGTTGACTGCAGGACTGACAAACTTTACAGCTCAGATTTTAAGGCTTGAATGTGTAAATTGATTTTATTCTGGGGGAAACAAAACCTGATGCAGATCTCTTATGAAGTGTTTTTTTTACTCACAGTTACTGAAAGATTTCGTCTGCACTAGAATTTTAAAGTTAGGCAGAAAGTTGTCTTGATTGCACAAAATATTTCTTACTTGAAACGTACGATCAGTACGCTGACGGGTCAAATGAAGGAAATCAGTGTTTTTAAACAGGGGTGGTTAAGATGATTAACTGATTCTGTTTTGTTCATGGTACTGTTTTTATTTTCTTTTTTACATTTTTGTGACTAAATCCAAAAAGTAAAAATATTAATATTCTACTGAGTTAAAGTAACAGTATGACTGAACAGAGATGTACAGCACCTTACAGGATGAGTGGCATGCTGGCTGTGCTCATAAAAAATAAAACGACAACATTTGAAAAACCGGCTGCCTGTGTTTTATTTGCTTTTACAAACAGGATTTACAAAACAAAATGTACATTACAGCCACAATTGAGGAGACATTCACTTTTTCTCCCAACAGTTTATGTAAAGTGACATGCACACCATACCGACATGCAAAAGAGATCTTTTCACTTGAACATCAAAATTGATGCAAATATAAACGTCTCTATCTTCAGCAAGGCAGTACATTATCAAGTCCGAGCATGTATTGAAGCAGACTGCTGCTTCACACAATAAATATAAATAAGACCTTTGTGATACAGGAAGTTTAATATTGTGCCAACGTTACAGTGAATGTGAGGAATAAAAATCTTCAGAGGATTAAAATTCAAGATAAATAAGAGAAAAAAGGCAAACGTGACTCGGCATGAGCAGCTGGGGGTTTAAGATTGTAAAGTCCACAGTGACCAAAGATCTGCATGTGTCTCGTTTGCTTTCACAAAAATGGCTGCTGATAGCATTTTGGCAAAGTCTGATCACAGTATTCAACATCCTGAGTACGCCGCACATACTCGACCTAAAAATACCTTTAACGAAATCCTGCACCAACTGTTCTAAGTACCACAGCATGACAGCAGTCTTCATAATAAACAAGACCACAAGAGAAAAATAAATTCCATAAAAATGATCATCCGGCCGAAGGAAAGGCAATAATTAGGATATTAGATGAGAAGGAAAAAAAGTTCTGCTACAGTTCAAAGTCTTACAACAAAATAAAAAATAAGCAAAGTGACTCAAATAAATAAGTTAAAATTACCTCAGACTAGATTAAAAATATCCTGATAAAACTTGATAGACAAGAAACTTAACAGGGAGAGTTAGGAATTTTCTCAGTGGGGCTGTGTGTGACTTATATCAACAGTAAATTCATTAGCCACAGTGATGGTGATCAGCTCTGCCCCTGTACTGTAAGAACCAGCACAGAAGCAAGGATTAAATCTCTGCTCTAGGCGGGAAGAGCTGACTGTAAATTTGTGAGTTTAAGATGAAAAAACAACATCCAAGTGATTATACACTGCACAGGACACATATACAGCGTTTAACCTCTTTGCTTGGTCTGCTATACCGTGTACGAAAGTCGAACCAAAACAAGGGCTTTTTAGTGAACAGTAAAGCACTAAGAATGAGTTTTGATCATTGTACGACCACCATAATTCACACAACATATCTCAGAGCTGTTGACCTCTACAGCAACAACATGCAGCCTCACATGGTCAGACTTGATCGCTACTGCTATGGCTAATATATTAACTAACATGAACCTCACAACCCCACTTTAAAAACACCAAACTGTCCCGTTAAACCACAAAAGGCTCAGGTGAAAAGAGCCACAGAGATCATATAGAACAGAAAGAAGTAAAATGTAAAAACTTTAACCTATGAGGACAAAAATAAATAAATCACACATATATAAAACCTACAGTACAGGCCAAAAGTTTGGACACACCTTCTCATTCAATGTGTTTTCTTTATTTCATCACTATTAACATTGTAGATTCTCAGTGAAGGTGTCAAAACTATGAATAAACATGTGTGGAATTATGTACTTAACAAAAAAGTGTGAAATAAATGAAAACATGTCTTATATTCTAGTTTCTTCAAAGTATCCACCCTTTGCTCTGATTACTGCTTTTTAGACTATTGGCATTCTCTTTATGAGCTTCAAGCGGTAGTCACCTGAAATGGTTTTCACTTCTCAGGTGAGCCTTTCCAGGGTTAATTAATGGAATTTCTGGCCTTTTTGATGGGGTTGGGACTAGGCCTGTGCTCAAAATATCGATTCGGCAAAATATCGAATCGCACTCCTTTGGGATACGTGTATCGATACGGCCTAAATATTTTGACAGTTGTTGTAAATCCACTTTGGGTAATGTTAACAGTGGCACAGTTCAAGGTAGAAGACAAGCTACATAATGAAGCATATGTTCTAAATTTGAACTTAGGTCTACCATCTTTGAGGATCTGAATTTATGTCTCTTAAGGTTGTAGAACCACTTAAAACTCGTCCTTGTTCTTTTCCTTCTAATAAAAAAACATCTAAACTTGTCAAGAATTTTGCTTAAAGCACAGTCAATGTTCACAATATACGTGTATCGAGATACGTATCGTATCGTGGCCTTAGTATCGGGATACGTATCGTGAAGTTGCTGGAAATACCCAGCCCTAGTTGGGACCATCATTTGTGTTGTTCAGAAGTCAGGCTGATGCACAGCCGACAGCCCTATTAGACACTTTTAAAATTAATATTATGGCAAGAACCAATCAGCTAAGTTAAGAGAAACAAGTGGACATGATTACTTCAGTGATAATCTACAATATAATTAGTGATAAAAATAAACACATTGAATGAGGTGTGTCCAAACTTTTGGCCTGTACTGTATGCGACATCTTGGAAATTCCGAAGGCACCCAATGAGAAATGATGAAGGCTCAAGGATCACTGATGCTACAGGTGTGTAAATTCATCTCGGGCTTACTGTGTTTCACACTTTAAGAGGGGGCAAAAGAGTCACAATAATGTGATGCTATAAAGTGAGCTCCATATCTGATCACAAGGCCAATTCAAAAGCACTGAGGAAGATTGTTTACTTCAGACAGAGGCTTCATTGTCAAGATTAAATTGATGATTTCAGAGTTCCTTAACTAACTGGTTCATCAGTCTGATTGTTGTTTACCATCTGAAAGGTCTCCCAGTGAACTTGGCAGCAGCTGACTGACCATGCCATGCGTGTTACAGAGAGAGTAAATCAGGCTGATATCAGTCGTCTGATGAAAACTAAAACAGTGACAGGAGAAACATTCACACCCACTTAAGAGGTTGCATGTTTAAAAGCATTTAACAGCTCCTCCTCACGCTCTGGTAGTTTCTGCGACAGTACGACAGCAAATTTGGACCTTGTTAAAAAAAAAGAAGAAAAAACTAATTTTCAAGAGATACTTTTAACATTATGAAGTGGGAAATTGCAAGAAACCAAAACTTTTCTAAGTTCAAAAGCTGTTAAGTTATGAGGAGAAAAATGTTTTTTTAAAGAAATTAAACTTGCACCTTCCCAGTGTGCTGTTTTTTTGATGGACATACAATATCACCTAATCCAAATCAGTGTGCTCTTTTCTTCTTAATGGCCCCAATCTACATGTCTCTTCAACATCCAGAAGTTAAGGAAAAGGAGTTGATTCTGGAAAGTTTATGGACAGTCCAAAGACTAACTCACCTAAGACACCAACCAATCATCTGAGGCTAACAGCTTAATCTCGTGACATAATCTCTAAATGTTATAGCTTGGTCTCTTAATAAATGTAAAAAAAACATCAAATCGATTCAAGTTTATCTAAAAAATGAACGGGTCATTTTGTCTTTTGGAATGGCTCTGTTATGCTTTTATAGTGACAGATGTACATCCTATTATGGATGTGTGCACAGTTGACTAAACTTAAAAAAAAACAGAAAAAGCTGTCACATCATGCTTAAAAAAATACTTAAAAAACAACTCATATTTACATGACTAATTTAAAAGGCATTTTAAACTCTCCCCGTGGTTTTCCTGTGGAGAAACGTTTTGTTTTTGCTTGGTCATTTTAGTGTCGTTGCTGAAGCCTCGTACGGTGCCTGTGCTTCGTCTATTTAAGCCGCTGAATCAGCGTGTGCGTCAGTCCCAGGCTGAGCAGCTGAAGGGTGGACAGCTGGGCTACATGAGGGAATGTTTTCAGCAGTTTCTCCCAGGTCAGTTCCAGCAGGCTCGGCACCGTCAACCACACTTTGTACAGAGAGCCCGTCCTCCTGTTCCCGGACATGTTGACCACGCCGCCGTGGACGTACATGCAGCCAGCCTGTAGAAAGGACAGCGGCACAGCAGTGAGGAGAGAGAGGGTCAGGATTGAAAAAGTTCTTTGTAAATAACGCAACATATAGGGTGAGCTATGAAGAGTATTAGGGCTGTTTTAGATGGAAAAAATAATTTTAGGCAGGTCGAGATTAAAGTCGAAATGATGAGAATAAAGGCGAAATTTTGAGATTAAATTCAAAATGATGAGATAAGATCACAGGTGGAGAGGTGCAGCTATCTGCAGGGAAGCGCTGCACTTTGTCTTTTGCCTCTCTGCTTGCTCGGAGAGCAGTTCTGCTAAGGTGGAAGGACAGTTTACCACCCACTAATGCACAATGGCTTGAAGACATCATGACCTGCCTACAATTAGAGAAAATTAGATTTTCCCTTCAGCATTCTAATGGGAAATTTGAGAAAATGTGGGGTTCATTTCTAAGTACATTCCAGACTCTATAGTAACTTAATTAACAGTTGTTATTTAACATCTCCAGCAACAACATATTGGATCACTTGGACAGACTTTTGGTGTGACTGCTTTTATGATGTGTGTGTCAGGCTGGAAGTGACTGGGGAGGTATTGTTTTTTTTTTTTTTTTCATTTAGTTAGAGTCTTTGTAAGAGTATAGTTTTTATACTTCTCGCTTTTCTTCCCACTTTATTATCATCCATACATGTCCATCGAACTATTTAATATTTGGTGTGAGTTGCTATTTTGTGAACCAAGGGCACTTTTTTGCTTAACAGTTTTCTAGCACTGCACCTTTTTGTTATATTATGAAAATTTCAATAAAAAAATCTTGAGTGAAAAAATTACTAGATAAAAATGGAAATGTGACAAAGTTGAAACATGATTTTGTGACATAAGTCAAAATGATGAGATTAAAGCTAAAATCTTGTTAAAAAAGTCGAAAGACGAGAATAAACTAGACATATAATGCATTTCAACTTTTGTCTCAACATTTCTACTTTTTTTCACAACATTTCGACTTTTATCACAAAATTGTACTTGGACTGTATTCTTGTCATTTCAGCTTTAATCTTGGCTTCCCCGAAATTATATACTCCATCCAACATGGCCCTTATACTCTTCCGTAGTTATGTATCTTTTTCCCACTTCAAAAAAATCCAAACTATCCCCTTAATTCCATTTTCAAATCTCATTTTACAATTGAACAACACATTTTACATCATTGTCTAAAATATCATTAGTCAACTGATAAACACAGTTTTTAATTAATTGACTCACAAGTAGATGCAGCAATAGTTAAGCCCCAGGGCTGAAACCCCCCACCCTCCAAACTCTACCAGTCTGCTTACTCGAGTGTTACAGAGAAAGATATCCAACATGGCCACTGCCGTTTTTAAGCTCTAAAACACCTCTTAAGAAACCAGCAGGTGACTCCAGCCTTGTTCAGTCACATTTATACACAGTAACTGTGAGTCAGAGTCAAAAGTGGAATGGGGCAAGGGAGCACTCAGAGCCGAGGAGGGAGCTCAGCAAACTCCATTTGATGGATTCAAGATGAATGTTTATTTTTTAAAGTCAGTATATAAATCAGTCAAAATGGCAAAATATTCATACAGTCTTATTTCAGGTCACTGTAAATCCTTTTAATTATGACCAAAATGAATCACAGTGACTTTACTTGTTGGTATTAGGAATAGGATTGGCTTTTTTATTGTTATTATTAAAAGTAAGAAGGGCACAAAATCTCTTTCTCGTTGCCCACTAGTTAATAGCAGTTAAAATCCAGAAACAATCAAAATTTAACAGTGTATCAGAAAAACTCTCATTTAATATGTAAAGCAACAGCCACCAATTCATTATAAAATTCCCTGTGGATAATGTAGATCCATTTTGGGGCTTTTTGTGCTTTTTTGGTTGTACAACATTGTAAATGGTATTGGAAACTAGAGAGAGAAAGTGGGGAATGACATGCAGGACAGAGACCGCGGAGCAAATCTGTTGTGATGCATTTCCTGTTTTTTAAGTAGACTGTCAAATAAATGGTTGATCAATAAATGCTGAAGCTAATGAGCAGCTGTAAGCCTTAAAGAAATGTACCTGATGCCATGCTCTTTCCTACATAGTAGAACCAGCAGACTATTTTAGAGATAAAATTGTGTAAATGAAGTATTTGATAACATTTTACTGACCGGTGTGACGGCAGCACAGTGAAAGTAAGCAGGCTCAGGCATGACGGCAGGCAGCTTGGTCCACTGAAAAGTCTGCAGGTTGATCTTCCACAAGTCCGAGAGGATCATCTCTCCATTATAACCGCCACATATAAAGACCTCTGCCGGGGCAAACACAGAAAACACTCTTTTAAACTGTACTTTAAATAAACGTTGTGTGTTAAGCTGTATCAAAGAGCCCCTTACCATCTTTGACCTGCACGCAGCTGTGACAACGGCGGGCAGCAGGAAATCCTGTCGTAATGATAATAAGTTTAGTTCAATACAGCCATCAAATCACACTCTTAGAGATTTACTTATTTGGGATCACAAACCTATTTTTTCATGAGGTTTAGTGACCATCTCCTCCCAGTAGTTCGTCTCCAGGTTATATGCATGAATCTGGGAAAAGGAAAAACTGACAGATTAGTAACTTGCAGGACATGGACTTTCGTTTTTAGCCAGTGTCTTCAGGCTTAATTGTCTGACCTTGTCAAGGGGATATGACGTCCAGGAAGTCCCGCCTCCTAAAATGTAGATTCTCTGCTCATCATGAGCCAGTTCATGCCTGTACCTGTAAGATCAAGCAACACTTTTAAACATATTTCAGAGAAGACTTTCGGCAGTTCGAACGTACTGTGCAAGCTCAGACTGACCTCTCCTCAGGTAGATCTGAGGGCGCGTTGTTCGGTTTGAGGTGGGTCCACTCTCTGGTGGTCAGGTCCAGCCTGTGCAGGTCGGTGCTGTAAAGATAGCCTGTTGTCCCTCCAAACACATACAGGTAGCCGTTTATGATGACCATCGCCTGGAAACAAAGAGCAGTGGAGAACGGTTGTCGCAAGAAACAAAGTTGCTACAAAACAACAGCTCAAATATTATTTGAGTTTCAGTGTTGGGAGAAGGGCCTTTATAAAATCCCAGATTTTTTTCCCCACAAAACTTGATTTACGATTTTAGTTGTTTTTTTTTTCTTCTCAAAGCAAAAAAACTCAAAGTGACACAAAAACGACATGAATCAAGTTCTACCTTTATTTTGTCAAAATATTTTCCTAAATCAATCAGAATTTCCCTCTGAAAATTAAATTGTGTGTCATAAAATGTTGATTATGTAGTTCTAATGCAGGCAGGTTTGCCTACATAAACACTGAAAGCTGAGAGATTTTCCTAGCTTGTTAACATGTTTCTCTCTGATCAATATTTAGTCTAATTTAAAATTAAATAAATACAAGCCTATAAAAGTGCTTGTGCAAAACCTGACAGGGTCATTATCATGAAAACTGTAAAGTTTCAGTATTTTTATTTTTCAAACTTTGCAACTACTTTTGCAATTTAAGTAAGTGAATGAAAAAAAAATCTTGATTTTGAATTTTTAAATCTTCTGCAGAAAATAATTCAAATTAATCAATTTAATCGATATATTGCCCAGCCCTAGTTGGGAGTAATGTATTACAAAAGTAAAGTGATTACTCTAATGCATTGCTTTTTACTGTAACAAAGTAATGTAAGGCATTACAAAAAAAAAAAAGAAACTGTATTATATTACTCAAATGTCAGGAATACAAGTTACAATACACATAATTACCCCCGCCAAGGAGGTTATGTTTTCAGGAGAGTCTGTTTGTCTGTCTGTGAACAAAATAACTCAAAAAGTTGTGGATGGATTTGGATGAAATTTTCAGGAAATGTTCAGTATGGGAAAAGGAAGAAGTGATTTCATTTTGGTGTTGATCCGGATCACCGTCTGGATCCAACATGACGAAAAATGTGATTTTGGTGAATAACTACTGAACTAAAATAGATATCATTATGAATCCAATTGCTAATATGTTTTCATGGTCAATGAATCTAAATATTTACATGAAATAAAGGTAGGACCAATATTTATGGTGAAAATCATGATATGACTGAGAACTGTGGTGCTGGCGGAGGTCTGCGCTCTCCAAGTGCTTTTCTAGTTTAACCTGAAATGAAGAGGTGTTTTTTTTTTGGTTAGTTTACATACAAATTCTCCATATACTCTGAGATAAACTGAGGAAAAAAGTCCTCCGCTAGGCCTAGAGTTACAGTATCTCTATCACAATTTAACAGAATTTTACCTTTTGTCTGTTTTTGCGATGATCGTTTCTTGCATTGTGCCATAAGCTGTCAATGTAGCTATTATATTCTACTGTTTTCAGGCTTAAGCTGAACTCAGTCAGATAGCCACCACATCACCTTCCAATGAGCTATGTAATTAGCTACATTTAGAATGCCAAATCCATATGTCCATAATCCCTTACATTTCAAATACAATAATATGATGATGTAACTAAGTACTTTGAAATGACAGTAACAACAATAATGCTTTACACTGGAGTTGCATGACAGTAGAATAGAAAGGTGCAGGGATGAGTCCTGTAACTTAAGCATCCACAGATTTTTTAAAAGAGTTTTGCAATTAACATGCCCAAAAAAGGTCCTCAGTGTAAACAAGCTTTGGAACTTTTTATGTCTTACAAAAGAGGTTTGCTAAGCAGGAGCAGAGTCGGACAGCATGCACACTGCAGACAAGACGCACACATGCAAACACATGACTGACTGAAATCAACCCAGATGCACTGACAAAAAAAAACAAACATCCATGCTCCATGAAACAACAACACAGAGAAGACAATAATTGCTACAACAAATATAAATATGAGCTGCTAAGTTAGAACTATTGTTCAAACAGAGACAAACACAATTACCTGTCCATAGATCTTGTTGGGTTTTTTGCCCCTGCAGTTGAACAGATTCCATCGTTTGTACTGAACATTACAAACATGGACGTCGTTGCCGTTGTTTTCCCCAAATGGAATCCCGGTGCCACCGAACACCAGCAGGTTGTTCCCGTGTAAGACAGCTGACAGAAAAATATCCACAAAAATCAGACTCAAATACTTCAGTTTTATCCTATCATATTCAAAAAGGCAGTCCTGTGGCAGGATCATTACTTCTGTTTTTTTTTTTTTCAATGTAATTTATTTGTATATTTTATCTTTTGTCATGTTTCTGAGATTGAGATGAAAATATACTTTTAGTTGCCACAGTATATACACTATATTTTGATTAATCTATATTTATGTTAAGAAGTAAAACATATAGAAAAAGTTTTGTATTATAGAAAAGGCTTCCCCAGAGCCAATGGGCCAGAAGCAGCATCCTATGGGACGAGTGTATCCCTCCTCTGTTCACAACTCCACATTGTCACTTCCAGTTCCTGGTTTTGCTCTCTCGTCTCAATAATTGAATAAAAAGGTGTTACATTTTCAGAACAGAATGGAAAACTCCTAACCTGACATAGAGGCCAGCTCTGTGGGCATGTATCCCTCTGTGCGGACCTGCTGCCAGGTTGCTGTGGCAAAATGAAAGCGCCAAAGCTCCCTGAAAAGAGGGTAGTCTTCATTCTCCGAGCCCCCTGCCTCCTCAAAGTCTGGGTTGTAGCCTCCAAACACGTACAGGTTGGCACTGTCTGCAACACAGCGGTGTCCACTGCGGGCTGGAGGCACACAGTGTCCTGTGGGAGGGAAACAAGGGTCTGAAGTGAACAACTGCCAACAGCCAAATGTCTAATGTGGGGTAAAAGTTTGGGTCTATACCATCTAGTACCTATATCACACCACCTGAGCATTAAGCTAGGTGAATATACTTGAGTACTCTATACTTCATTTCCAAAAATACTGATGGTACTGCACAGTTCTTGTCTGATGTGCAGTTGTGATCAAATTAACAGCATGGATGTTTTTGGCCATGTGCTTTTTTAAATACATGATGGTGGAAAATGGATATATGCTACATGAGAAACCTTATGGCCCTTCTCCTCGATTACTGTAAGACATTGGTGATGGATGGTGGGAAAGTTTGGACGTTCTGTACCTTCTCTCAGAAACCTGTTGGGGATCCGCAGGTTGGGGCAAGAAGGGGAAAAGATGCGCCGGGCCTGAAGCCATCGTGCTCGCTTCTTGGAGCCTGTCAACAAGAGACCACAGAAAAGAGGCAATCAGAATATGACGAGTTAGATGGTTCTAGATGGTTTTAATGGTAAGACCACTGCAAATGTTCAACCTGCAAGATTTAACCTGCGGAGGAAAAAATGCTGCAGAGAAAATCTTGCTCTGTGGCCAGCACCAGCATCAAACAGGTAGACCACAAGTCAACTATTCCAAGTCTATGTCCAGTGTAAAGTCTCTGAGGGCAAGTCCAAGTCTCAAGTCTCTAAGAGCAAGTCCACATCTCAAGTCTCTGAGGGCAAGTCGAAGCCAAATCTCAAGTCTCTAAGAGCAAGCCCAAGTCTCAAGTCTCTGAGGGCAAGTCCACATCTCAAGTCTAGGAGGGCAAGTCCAAGTCTCCAGTCTCTGAGAGCAAGTCCACTTCTCAAGTCTCTGAGGGCAAGTCCAAGTCTAAAGTCTCGGAGGGCAAGTCCAAGCCAAATCTCAAGTCTCTAAGAGCAAGTCCAATTCTCAAGTCCCTGAGAGCAAGTCCACATCTCAAGTCTCGGAGGGCAAGTCTCAAGTCTCTAAGAGCAAGTCCACTTCTCAAGTCTCTGAGGGCAAGTCCAAGTCTAAAGTCCCTGAGGGCAAGTCCAAGTTAAGTTTCAAGTCTCTCAGAGCAAGTCTCAAGTCTCTCAGAGCAAATCCAAGTCTCAAGTCTGAGGGCAAGTCCAAGTCTCAAGTCTCTAAGAGCAAGTGAAGTCTCAAGTCTCTGAGGCCAAGTCTCAAGTCTCTGAGGGCAAGTCCAAGTCTCATGTCTCTGAGGGCATGTCCAAGTCCAAGTCCCCAGTCTCTGAGGGCAAGTCCAAGTTCAGCCTCAAGTCTTTGAGCGTAAGTCCAAGCCAAGTCTCGTTGTCCAAGCCAAGTCTCGTTGTCCGAACAGATTTGTTGTCCAGAAATGAAACTCCTGCACCCACTCACTATTGTTGTTTTTAAAAAGTTTTTCTTCCTCGTACATGGATTGTAGCAGTGCTGCTTCTCTACAAACCTACATCGCCATCTACTGAACTGGCATGCACACTACAGCAGTTTCAATCTTTCCCAGCGTCTCCATCTGAAAGTGGATCGACTTTGAATACATAAAGGAAAACTATGCGTTTTAAGTCACAGGGTCTCCATGTAAACATAGCCTTACTCTCTTCTCTGTGATAAGAGGCAGAGATGGTCAACATCACTGTAGCTCATGACTTTACAATTAAATTGACCCTCCTACAACCCTAATTAGATTTAACACAATTCCCAGAAATACAGAGCAAGTCAGAAATACATGACTTAATTTTCAGCTGTCTATTGTTCTCAAAGGAGGCTGCACTATATTTTCAAAAGTATTCGCTCACCTGCCTTGACTTTCATATGAACTTAAGTGACATCCCATTCCAAAACCAATGGGGTTCAATATGATGTCTGTCCACCGTTTGCAGCTATAACAGCTTCAACTCTTCTGGGAAGGCTGTTCACAAGGTTTAGAAGTGTTTACGGGAATTATTTACCATTCTTGTAGAAGTGCATTTGTGAGGTCACACACTGATGTTGGACGAGAAGACCTGGCTCTCAGTCTCTGCTCTAATTCATCCCAAAGGTGTTCTATTGGGTTGAGGTCAGGACTCTGTGCAGGCCAGTCAAGTTCATCCACACCAGACTCTGTTATCCATGTCTTCATGGAGCTGCTTTGTGCTCTGGTGCACAGTCATGTTGGAAGAGGAAGGGGCCAGCTCCAAACTGTTCCCACAAAGTTGGAGCATGGAATTGTCCAAAATGTCTTGGTGTGCTGAAACATTCAGAGTTCCTTTGACTGGAACTGAGAGGCCAAGCCCAGCTCCTGAAAAACACCCCCGCACCATAATCCCCCCTCCACCAAACTTTACGCTTGGTTCAATGGAGTCCAACAAGTATTGTTCTCTTGGTACCACCAAACCCAGACTGGTCCATCAGATTGTCAGATGGAGAAGCGTGATTGGTCACTCCAGAGAAAGCGTCTCCACTGCTCTAGAGTCCAGTGGCGGCGTGCATTACACCACTGCATCGACGCTTTGCATTGCACTTGGTGATGTGAGGCTTGGATGCAGCTGCTCGGCCATGGAAACCCATCCATGAAGCTCTCTGCTCTGTTCTTGAGCTAATCTGAAGGCCACATGAAGTTTGGAGGTCTGTAGCGATTGACTCTGCAGAAAGTTGGCGACCTCTTCGCACTATACGCCTCAGCATCCGCTAACCTGGTAAGTTTACGTGGCTGACCACTATGTAGCTGAGTTGCTGTCGTTCCCAAACACTTCAACGTTCTTATAATACAGTTGACTGTGGAATATTCAGGAGCAAGGAAATTCCACGACTGGATTTGTTGCACAGGTGGCATCCTATCACAGTTCCACGCTGTAATTCACTGAGCTCCTGAGAGCGACCCATTCTTTCACAAATGTTTGTAAAAGCAGTCTGCATGCCTAGGTGATTGATTTTATACACCTGTGGCCATGGAAGTGATTGGAACACCTGATTCTAGTTATTTGGATGGGTGAGCAAATACTTTTGGAAATATAGTGTAATTGAATATTTTCCTAATCACTTTTGTATCTTTAAAGTCAGCTCTAATTGTTATTTGTGCCAGTTAAATTGAAGTTTTAAATTTGAGGTGAATAATCTCGTTTTCAGAAGGATGACTAAAACACACATGCTGAATATTTAAAACCTCTTCTGTTTAATTATCCCTGAAAAACATTTTAAGTGAGATGCTAGCGCTACAAAACGCCCACTGTTTGTTACCCCTCGTCTCCTTTTCATGAAGTTAAAGGGCGTCCCCGTACTTTGGTATCTGTAAATGTCTGCCTCTCTCGTGTGAACACCACGACATGCAAGAGTCATCTTAAGTCCTGTTTGGTGTTTATTCAGTCATTAATTTCTGCCAGCTTCCGTAGCAGCGTTGCTAGCCTGGGCCTGTGTGCTGCAGTTAGCACTGATGCACACAGCTAACATCACCCTCAGTCAAAACCACAGTCCCAGCAAACACAATGAAGCTGCGTAGACTGAAACACCTACAATGACCTTTGTTTCACTGACAGCGCTGCAGACGGAGCTGCTCCTCTTATCGCTGCAGGCTTCTGCTTTTGTTTACAAACCTGAGTCGCGGATTGAGGGCCTCCACGACAGTTTCTCAAACTTATTGAGCAGACTGGAGGTTCCGTCTCTATCGGCCGCCGACATCTTCACAGAGGACCGCACTCACGGGCTCACACCCGCACCTGGACACAGACCCCCTTCAGGTGGACCACACGCTGTGGCATGGGCCCGGGCGCTCAGGCAGTCCCATTAAAATAAAGAAAAAGAGCAGGAGCGTCCACACCTGCTGCTGCTGCCTGCAGCGTCACAGCCAGCTGGCCCGGACTGACCAATCAGAGCAGAGGAGCTCTGCGTGCCGCGTCACGTGGGGATGTTTGCAGATTCATGAAAACTGCAGCGAGCAAAGTGTCACAGTCATGGATCAAGTGTTAAAGGTCCCATGTCCTCTTGTGTTTGACTCTTTCGTCCATGAAGTTGGAGAGCAAGGCCAGGAACTGCAAGATTCTCATCATTTAATTTGTATTTTTGTATCTTTTTTCTTTTTTTGTCTTTCAATTTTTTCTTTTTCATTTCATTTTTTCTTTTTCTTTAGTTTCTTTTTCTTTTTAATTTCTTATTTCATTTCATTTATTTAAATGTCATACTCTTATCTGTTTTATTTTCTTTATTTGATATTCCTACAGCTATATCATGTATAAGAGCATGTATTTCTGATTCTGATGCATGCTTAAAGAGGCTATGAGGAGTTTATGAGTTATTACAAAAAAGTCTCACTTTTAGATATATGCCTGATCGAAATACACACTTTAGGATGAGTTTTATAGCATCAGACTAGGTTATCTATAAATGCTATTCCTTAGCTAAGTGGTCGGGTCGGACAGCCGGCTACAAAACTATGATACTAAGTTTTCCAAAAATTGCTTGTTGTTACACATCAAAAACTACCGCTACGTAACTAGAAAGAGATACATTACCTCGTCGCTTTGCATCCTGTAAGTTCTTGAAAAAAGAAGTTGTAAAGCAATGCAGAGTTCTGAGGAAGGTCTGAGCTGCATTCATTAGAATCACAACAAACACACTTAAGTTTGGGTCACGTCTTTTGGTGCGTTCCAGTTGTAGTCAGAAGTAGGAATTCACGAGTTCCGAGTAGGAAATTGCTATTGGAATGTTCCCCAAAGTCAGAATTTCCTACTGGGAACTTGGTGAAACCTCGCCACCCCTGAATTGACAATGGAAGATGGATGCCCCCTGTGTGAAGAGTTATTTGGCTCCTGTAATAATCAATTTATTTGCACTTCTGACTGGGGTTTGCACTCTCGATCAGCTGTATACATATTATTGTTAGACTTATATTTACAAAAATGCTGCCATAGCATCTTCATGTGATATTTGTGAACAACAGCGCAGTGCGTGCTAACAGCAGCTAACAATAGCCTGGTAGATCGGCATCTTTTTTTAATAAGTCGGAGATGATATCACTCCCAGTTCCGAGGTTACTGGAACACAACATTACGACAGTCACCGCGCGTGCTCATGGGTAGCAGAGTCTTTATGTCTTCGGAAATAGATTCTCCTCATAGCACCTTTAAATATAGAAATAAATATCTGTGACCATAATCTGTTATATTTTCTGTTTTGTACTGCTATCTTGGCCAGGTCACTCTTGAAAAAGAGGTTTTAAATCTCAACGACTTTTTTACCTGGTTAAATAAAGGATATTGATTGAATGAAACAATTTAGCTAAAGGAACACATATAGCTTTTCTGATCCTTTGATAAACATAGAACTCAAGCCAATACTAACTGTTATTTTTTCAGTATTGTTTATTTACAAGTCTTTTTTTAATCTGTAAAAATAGGTTTAGTATACAAAAGCTTTTCAAAAACACAAGATATCAATTGCACTGCTAATTTCTTTAACCAAATCAAATACATTTTAATAACAAAAGATCCAAATGGAAATATTTTGTATTTTTTATATTTTCTTGGCAGTTTTGTCTATTTTATTCATGTTGACAATTAATTGATATTTGAATCTTAGTTGCAGGCTGCATTGACTGAGTGGGAGAGCCACGTGTTTCTCTTTGCCCATCCCTGGTTTACATCATATCTTGGGTGACCACTGAAATTTGATAAAAGTGTATTGAATTTTTTTTAAAAAAGGAAAAACTTTGTTTCTGTAGAGGATCAGATGCAGCCCCTTTTCCCTCCCCTTTGTAATGTTCAAATCTGAGGAGATGGGGAGGCTATAGGAAGCTGCTTTAATGATAGCTGCACTGATTGGCTGCTCAAACAACGTCGATGAGAAGAGCAGCGGGAGCTACAGGCCCTGGGAGCATGACTCAAATTTGGTATAGTGTCCGCCGATGACAAGCAGAAAACATAAATGTGGGTGGAGCCTTTATAATACATTTATTTTTAATTTTCTTCTCTTTTTATCCTCTCGGTTTTTAGTAAATTCATACTTATATTTCTCATTTGACCCTATTTTTCAAATTGTTCAGTTTATTATCTTGTGTTTTATGTCTTTAATGCTAATTTCATTATGTACTTGTTTTAAATATGGCAAGCACTTTTAATGGCTCAGTGTATACATGCATGGTGCTCGAAACAAAGTAACCTTGCCCACAAGGAACCACTGATTAGGGATATGTCTGCATGTTAAACTACAGTAAACATCACAGCATAACCCATGAAAGCCATACAGTATGTACTTTAAACACAGATCATGAGGATTTACACTAAAACAACCTGTTTTAAGTTGAAACAGAGGATTTAACAGCATGTCAAAATTGAATGCCAGGATGCCATTTTAGGCAAGGAACTTAAAATAGGTGTTCTAGAGAAATCTGGCAATAGTGTATAGCAGTGGTTCCCAAACTGGGGTACGTGTACCCCCAGGGGTACGCGAAGTGATGTAGGGGGTATGTGAAAAACTGTCAGGTCTAAACATTTGTTTCAGTAGTTCAAGTTCAAACTGATAAATGTTTGTATTGGGAGCTTTGATAAAGGCTTGAAGTGTTGGCAGAGAGACTGAGGCATCTTGGAGAGGGAAATCTGTCCTAAATTATCTAAGATTCTTAGAATAACATACAGTAAGTTCAGTCAGACAGCCTTTTAATTAAAGCTTTAAGTTCATTAATAAAAATGTTTCAGAAATGTACATTTCTTTTTCAAAAGTGGACTGGTGTTGCCCACTGACATTGCTGGTAAATCAATCTATTTAGTTAAAAATAATTCACTTTAATAGGTTTTATTTGTATGTTATGCATGTAAAATGTGGGAGGTCAGAGTGCGGCAGGCTTAAACATTTATTTTTCTCTGTGTTATAAGTGCATGAGAGTGGGGGGTACATGGCTGGAGGTCAAGTGTCTGAAGGGGTACAGGCTGTAAAAAGTTTGGGAACCTCTGGTGTATAGGGTGTGATACGCAATCTTTTACACAAAATCACAGTTTATAAATGAAACTTACTCTTTCTGAATGAAGCACTGGTCTACTGGATACAGTCCATAATGCACAAAAGAGTTGAAAATGCACACTTTGTATTTGTGTATATTAGAATGCAAAGAAATTTTTGAAACTCTAATTATCATTAACGAGAAAGTTACCTACAAGGGTAGTGTAGTAGTATATTTTTGGCTGTAATGTCAAAACAGGAATCAATATAATTTGGTATTTATTGGTATTACTCAATGGTCTTCACTGATGTTATGAATTTCAGAATTCTGGTATCATGACGAGAGGACAGGCACCTATGGTACCTACCAGTATCAGGTGTTTACTGCAACATGCTAACATCATCAGTTACAATTGCTATCACAGCTACTTCTGTCCAACAGTCCCATGTTTGATTGAGTGCCATAATGCACCAAAATATGACAGGGCAAAAATAAAAAAAACTCCAGTTAAAATTGTAAATAAGGAGAATCTTCTGATAACATACGGTCAAAGGAGCTGCTTATCATTTCACCAACAACCCAGCTGTCATTGTCTGCTATCCTAACAGTTGCAGGAGGCTAAACAAGCATGATAGATAGTTGCCAAATGGATGGGTGATCAGATCAGTACATTCAATCAGGGACAAAGCCTTTTGTTACAATAAAGGGGATTATTAAAGGCTGTAAATAGACTTTTTCCTTTTCTAAAGGCTCTAATCTAGTGTCTGTAAAAGGTCGAGTTTAACTGGTTTTAATAGACAGCATCACATCACTCCTGTCCTTGCTTCTCTCCATTTGCTTCCTGTCCTTTTATAAATTGATTTGAAGATTTTATTTATCACTTTTAAAGCCCTTACAGCCCTTAATCCACTCCCCTTTCTATCTGTCCCCTATTTACCATTTACTTCCTGTTGTGATATCGTCATCTCCCACTATCTCTCTCTCATTTTTTAAATATACTTAATATTTTTACTTATTTTATAGATAGTGACTGTGAAGAATGGTTACTTAAAAATTAATTGATGTTTGGAAATGATCATGGACTTAACAGCTACTAACCATAACTTAAAATAGTGGTTTCCAGTCTTTTTTGTCATATGTACCACTGTGTCTTTTGATCATATCATGAATACCTCTTCACTCATACAGGTTGATGATTTTTCAAAAGTAGAATGTAATCAACCTGGTTTTTATGGATTCACTTCTACATCTGTGGATCCACCACAGCCTTGGTGCTGCTTTGGCGAGGAAGTCCTGGCAAAAAACTCAAAAAAGACAGTTTCATTTACGGCACCAAATAATCAAGAAGTGTCAATAGCCCATGCCACAGGTTATTGTCTCCCCAGGGAAACCAGTAGTAGGTCACACGTACCATTATATTGACAGGCTTATCTCAGTACTTCCAAAATGGAATATAGTTGAAAATTTAAATTATAAAATATTTCCAAGTTCCCCCTGTAAAGCGCTCATGTAACCCTATGGTTGGGGACATTAATGTTAGTTTTTGTATTAATGTCTTTGAATTTCTTTGTTTTGTGTGTTATCATTTTTGTTATCTTGATAGTAATGTGATCTGTCTCTGTGGTTGTTTTTGAAGGATGATGATTTTGAACTGTTTGTGAAGTGTTGATGTGATTCCTAACAAGGACATTAGAAAGAGAAAGAGCTAACATACAAGAGACCCCACAGGTCATGTGATCCTCTCATGGCCCTTGTTACCTCAACAAGTTTTACTTAATGTAAAAGACTTGATCAATCTAATGAGTTTTATAATATATTCACACATTTCAAACTAGATACAGGATCAGACAGTATCCTTTGTATTGATACATGGTGCGTTCCAGTTGTACTCGAGAGTCGGAATTTCCGAGTAGGAAACTGGAACTGGAACTGATACTGCGTTCCATTAACCTTGGAACTGGGAACTAGGAACTCAGAGTGATGTCATCTCCGCCTTATCGTCGTTCCAGTTGAAGTCGGAAAAAAAACACGGCGATCTACCAGGCTATTGTTAGCTGTTGTTAGCACGCCCTGCGTTATTGTTCACAAGTATCACATGAAGAATGTGATTATCACTATGGCAGCATTTTTGTAAATATAAGTCTAACAATAATATGTATACAGCTGATCGAGAGTGCAAACCCCAGTCAGAAGTGCAAATAAATTGATTATTACAGGAGCCAAATAACTCTTCAAGGCTGTGTATTGAAACCGGATTTTTTTTCAACATGCTGTCACTGGTGACATCTTGCGGATGGAGAGGAGAAATACGGTGATTTTGACAAACAGTGCATTAAGCCCCCTTCACACCGCCGCGCGGTAACCGCCTCGAAAACTGCTTCTCTGCCGGCGGAGGCCCCTGAAATGCAGAGCGTTTTTCAAAGCGGCTCCTTCCGCCGCGGCATGAGCATTGGGTAACAGGCGGCAGTGACGTAGAGCTGATTCGGCAAACGTCACAGCAGAGCCCGCCCAAAAGTCCTTCACAACACTCCCTTCTCAAAAACACGTACCCCCGAGTAGTACCTGTTTACTGTATACTATGTGGGACACGATTCTGTCAGCAAGGGAATCCCTCCTATTCAGATAATTAGCTCCTCCATTGCTCGTTTTGCCCCGCTAAGCCTGCTATTTCCGGGTTTTGTACTTCCTTCGATGTGATTGGCTGTTCCCATGCGGCTGCCGCCCTAAAGTTCAACACGCTGGACTCCGGGCGGCAGGGGAAAATCTGTGCGCGTTCACGTGGGCGGCAACCGCTTCTGGGTCCTACCGCCGCGGCCAAAACCGCTTGCCGTCTGCTGCCCATCCCTCATTAAAATGACTGGAGGCGGCGCGTTGCCACGCGGCGGTGTGAAGCCCCCTTTAGATTAGAAGATTAGAAGATCGCTGACCACACCTTTAAATGATATCAAGACTGTGTTAAAGTACTTTTTGAACATTTTAGCACACTGCAACAATACCGTGATAATAATGATAGATAGATAGATAGATAGATAGATAGATAGATAGATAGATAGATAGATAGATAACTTTATTGTCCCAATGGGAAATTCGTTTTCACAGCCTGTCAAACGAGAAGGACATATACAACAAGAAAAACATACAGTTAGGGAAACAGTTACTACATGTGAAACCATGTAAAAATGATAACCGTGATATGGTCACAATAACCGTGATATGAAATTTTCATACCGTTACATCCCTACCAGCATATTAATGAAACCAGTTGAGTTGTGTACCATGCATATGCCACCATTCTGTAGAAAATAATGTGATCAGAGTTTTGGTCTTAAATGCACACCCCTGAAACAGAGTGCATTTGAGGGAACAACTTTAGCTAACAGTGCTCTACTTGCTTCAGCGTTTTATTAACTAATTTTAGCATAGATATAGGCACAATAGACTACAGTGAAAGTTATTTGAGTGCTTTAAGACCCCCATTACCGGAAGTACGTTAAATTAGGCACCTCAGTTACAAACACAGAACGATCACTACTTCTGCCTGAATTAAAGTAAATCGATATTCGCCGCGAAAATCCAGAAAATAAGAGCGCAGCTGTGTTCTGAGGAGTGTATCTCTATACCTGGGCCCCTCCTCTCCTCAGTGTGGTCTCCCTCTGTAGGTTGATGGCAGAGGCAGTCCAGTCCTCAGAACAGGACTGAGCTGGTCAGGAAGACTGAAGAAACACACTCAGGAGGAGAGAGGAAGGAGAAAGTGGGCGATGTTGCAGCTCGGACCCTGTTTGTGGACTCTGTGGACGGGCTGTTGTTGACACAGTCCTCCGGGCTTGTTGCTATTTTCCTCGCTGAAAGGTTGAGGTAGCCTCGTCGCTGCAGTATTTTTAGATCACTTCTGAAAGGAATACAAAAATGTCGTCTCCAAGTCCAGGCAAGAGGCGAATGGATACCGACGTGGTGAAACTGTATCCTTTTATTCAGGTCATATTTCAGGAGTGAAATAAGATGATTATTAGACTGAGAGCTTGCCCCACTGTGGAGGATGTTTGTTTCCTGTGGCTGCTGTGAGGATGTCGATCATGTACCTTGTATATGTGAGGGGGGGTTTTGGTTTGGTGAAAAGTGTAAACACACTTTAATGCTAATGTGTAGCCCCTTGTGTTACATATGACTGCGGGTTGGCACATGTTAGCAGGCTCGCTGTGAAGTTGGCAGGACTGACGAGGCTCCATTACTAACATTGTTCTGAGTGTTAGCAGCGTTAGCCTGCTAGCACGTTAGCATGGCTGGTGTTTTTGTATGGAGAGAGTTAGCAGCAGGAGTCTGTGTGTGGGCTTTATCTCGAATATCAGCAAAAAGGAAACAATACTCAGACTGAAAATAAGAAAGTACACACAATAGACGGCATAACATGTCGCAAAACTGCTCAATGTTTTATTAACATGCATGAAAATGAGTATAAGAAATGTATACTTCTTTTGTATTCTAAACTTTTGATCTGTATTGTTGAGCTTCCTTGAACATTTATCCTCTAAAATTAATGTTATGTAAAACCTATCCAAAATTCACGGTTAATCTACCAGTCAACTTGAGTTTACAGAAAACACACGTCTAATTTGTCCTTGTTAGTCAATTATAATTACAATTATTACACCCTTACTGTCGCATAATAAGCCTAACTAACTATTTGAGCTTTTAGTGTTAGTGTTAGCAAAGGGGAAATAAACTTAGCATGTTAAGGAGTTAATATGTGGTCACACCGGACTGACAACATAACGACAAGGACTGAAAAGGACTTTTTTACATTGTACAAACACCTCCGTGAAATAAATACGTTTTTATATATTTTGACGTCAATATAGCCCGTGTGTACCTTTTTGTGTAAATGGGAAAAAATTCGGGTCGACATTTCATGACATATTTTTTTTATTTTTTTGCAGATAGGTGATAAAAACACAGCTTTAACTCACTAAATCATCTCTGCTTGAGGTGTTTACCGTTGTTCAATAAAGAAGTATACATCTTTAATCTAGCTGAAAAATGCACTGGAGAAAGAAACGGGGAGTCAGACTGTCAGCTTTTCTGTTTTCTTTTGCATAACAAATCATGTCTTTGTGCTGGAATGTCACTCGAGGTTTTGTTTTGTGTGTGTCAACAGTCTTCTTGTCTTGTTCCACCCCTTTAGTCATCGTGTCATATGTGTTTTAATGTAATTATTTGGTTTTATCCGCAGAAGTTTTCATGAAAGGGTAGATGGCAGCGTGAGCTGAATTGTTTTGTTTTTGTCCTGCAGCGAGATGCTGCTTTCTGATTGGCCAGCCTGTTACCATCCGGAACATGGCGGAGGGCGGGGCTTCACACACAGCTGATCGAGGAACAACAAGCGTGCAGCGCGGGGCACATGAGGGGATGGGGGCTGGGAACATCCCGTCCAGGCAGGGGCTGTAAACTCTACTGACGCTGAGGGCTTTAACATGTAGTATGTCACCATGACAGACCTCCTGTAACAGTCTGTGAAGGAGCAGCTGGGAAATGAAAACGCAACAACGGAGTTTCTGAAGTAAGACTTGAAACTCCCCAGGTTTAACTGACATATTAATCATCAACATCGATGTCTTCAGGTTTAGGACATATTTTAATAAGACAAAAGAGGCGTTTTAAAAGACACTGCAAGTTAATGATTGCTCAATTAATAACTAACTCAAATTTGAATGGGCACTATGGCATTGCAGGAAGATTTATAAATTCCACTTCACCTTTTATCATATTTTTAGATGCTATATATATTTATATGATATGTTGCATATTTTCAAATTAATTACAGACATATGAAAATAACAAAAAATCCAAGAAATGTGAATTCTGGTAGCAAGTTAAATGGACCGTGAGGAGTTTCTAAGTAATTACAAAACAGTCTCACTTTTAGATATATGCTTGATCGAAATACACACTTTAAGATGAGTTTTAAAGTATCAAAATAGGTTATCTATAAATGCTATTCTTCAGCTGATTAACTTCGGACAAGGCTGGACGGGCCTGGATACTCAACTTCAGGAACAAGACAATTAAAACTAGAGCAAATTTATATTATTTTATTATCTATATTACACGTCTTAGAACACCGGGCTGTAAGTAGCGATATATAGCTGGCTACAACTACGATACTAAGTTTTCCAAAAATTGCTTGTTGTCACAAATCAAAAACTACCGCTACGAAACTAGAAAGAGATACATTACCTCGTCGCTTTGCATCTTGTAAATTGTTGAAAAAAGAAGAAAGCAATGCAGAGTTCTGAGGAAGGTCCGAGCTGCATTTATCATGTCAAAAGCAAGCGTTGGCTTGGGTCACGTCTTGTTTTGCGTTCAAGTTGTAGTCAGAAGTAGGAATCTCTGGGTTCCGAGTAGGAAACTGCAACTTGAACGTCCCCCGAAGTCGGAATTTCCTACTGGTAACCCGGTGAAACCTTACCACCCCCGAGTTGACAATCGAAGATGGATGCCCCCAGTGTGAACAGTTATTTAGCTCCTGTAATAATCAATTTATTTGCACTTCTGACTGGGGTGTGTCGCTCTAGGTCAGCTGTATACATAGTATACAGTTTTTGTTTTTTGAACTTTTATGAGTAATCCAAGAATAGATAGCAAGGCCATTAAAACATTTGGCATTTGACATTCATTAGTTTTTCTTGTGTAATTTTCAGCATTCCTGTTGGCTTCAATGTTTCAAAAGAAGTCCAGTATATGGTTCATATGGAGCCTGTAACTTACACAAGAACTAGGGTTTAAATTCAGGAGCTAAATCCTATTAGCCACAGTGCAGTGTAAGCTTTAGTAATATTACTCTTGAATGAGCCTTTGCTTGGCTTCTTTGCCCTCTCACAGAGAAAATCATTGAGGATAGAAACACATTTTGGCTGCACAAATCGGTAACATTGTATTAAAGGCCCCAAACCCTCAGATCACTTTAGGAGCCACTTTGACTTCTTGGTTATTGTTTTTAAAACATTTGTCCTATTGAGAGATTGATGTTCATCCTGACAGTTATGTAATTAAGCTATAAAGCGCTGCTATTTGTGCTCCAGCAGTTTGGCTAAATAAGCATGTGTACGTTACCTCAGATCGACTGTGTGTAAAGAGGTGACGGGAGGATTTATGACAGCGTGATGAAACACGTTGTGACAGCTCCTTGTGTGGTTTCTGTGTGCTCATTCTCTTCTCGGTCTGTCATTGTGTCACACTTGCACAGTCGTTGATGAATGCGCTCGACCCTGCTGCTGTCATCACAAGCTGTGATTATGACACATCCTTCCCACTCAAATCATCATCCTTCATCTAAGAGAACAGATCCAACAAGTCTCATTAACATTTCTTCTCTATTTCTGGATGTTATGTTCTTTTTATTTATTTTCTGTATGTGACACCTTTCAAACTAGGCAAGCAGTTCAAAATATTCTGTAATGCTAAAGTTGAAGGGACTGTGAGGAGTCTCTAAGTAATTACAAAAAAGTCCCACTTTTAGATATATGCCTGATCAAAATACACACTTTACGATGAGTTTTATAGCATCAAAATAGGTTATCTATAAATGCTGTTTCTTAGCTTTGTGGTCGGGTCGGACAGGGCTGGACTGGCCTGGATACTCAACTTCAGGAACAACACAATTAAAACTAGAGCAAATTTATATTTTTCTGACACGTCTTAGAGCACCGGGCTGTAAGTAGCGATATATAGCTGGCTACAAAACTACGATACTAAGTTTTCCAAAAATTGCTTGTTGTCACACATCAAAAACTACCGCTACGTAACTAGAAAGAGATACATTACCTCGTCGCTTTGCATCCTGTAAGTTGTTGAAAAAAGAAGTTGTAAAGCAATGCAGAGTTCTGAGGAAGGTCAGAGCTGCATTTATCACAACAAACACACGCTTTGGCTTGGGTCACGTCTTTTGGTGCGTTCCAGTTGTAGTCAGAAGTAGGAATTTCCGGGTTCCGAGTAGGAAACTGTAACTGAGACGTTCCCCGAAGTGGGAATTTCCTACTGGGAATTCGGTGAAACCTCGCCACCCTTGAGTTGACAATGGAAGATGGATGCCCCCAGTGTGAACAGTTATTACCTCTGCTAAGGAGGTTATGTTTTCGGGAGAATTTGTTTGTCCGTCCGTCCATCCGTGAACAAAATAACTCAAAAAGTAAATGATGGATTTGGATGAAATTTTCAGTAAATGTTCAGCATGGGAAAAGGAAGAAGTGATTCGATTTTGGTGTTGATCCGGATCAACGTCTGGCCACCATGACGTAAAATGTAATTTTTGTGAATAACTACTGAACTAAAATAGAGATCATTATGAATCCAATTGCTATTGGTATGCTTTCATGGTCAAGGAGTCTAAATATTTTGATGAAATAAAGGTAGGACTAATATTTATGGTGAAAATCACAATATGGGTGAGGACTGTGGCGCTGACCGAGGTCTGTGCTGTCCGAGTGCTTATCTAGTTTAGCTCCTGTAATAATCAATTTATTTGTACTTCTGACTGGGGTGTGTCGCTCTAGATCAGCTGTATACATAATATTGTTAGACTTATATTTACAAAAATGCTGCCATAGTGATAATCACATTCTTCATGTGATATTTGTGAACAACAGCGCAGGGCGTGCTAACAACAGCTAACTATAGCCTGGTAGATCGGCATGTTTTTTTCCGACTTCAACTGGAACGTGGATAAGTCAGAGATGATGTCACTCCCTGTTCCGAGGTTACTGGAACGCAGCATTACGACAGTCGTCGCGTGCGCTCATGGGTAGCAGAGTCTTTATGTCTTCGGAAATAGATTCTCCTCATAGCACCTTTAATACATTTCAAGCTCATTTAAAGCTTTTGGATTCACTTTAGTGTAAGTGTGATCATTGAAAGCATCAGTGGTGTATCATTTGTTCTTCAGTGTTGGCAGCTGTCTGCAGGTTGTTGTCCTTTGTGTTAATGGTTGTACCTTTTTGTCAGGGTTTGTCAGAAACCACATTATTGATCTCATGTTATTGATCCTGTCTTTGCTCAGACATGTCCATGCAGGCACTTCGACCAAACTACACAGCAGCCGAGCCTTTTAAGATGCTGTTTGTTTAACAGGTGCGTGATACCGTGTGTTGCATTGATTTCCTCTTTAGCGGCTTTTGTTTTGGACAACGCTTTTCCTTAACCAGCTGTCAGCATTGAGAGCAAACACGAGGTCACCATCCTCAGCGGACTCAACGAGTTTGTGGTCAAGTTTCATGGACCACCGGGAAGTAAGAGCTCCTTGCTGTTCCATTTATTATTCTCCTTATTAACATTGTTTTTTTATAATTGAGTGTTCAATAATGATATTTCTCTCTGCAGCGCCGTATGAAGGAGGTGTGTGGAAGGTCAGAGTAGATCTACCAGACAAATACCCTTTTAAATCCCCATCAATAGGTATGAATTGTACATGTTTTTGATCAAATTTCTCAAATCGTCACATCACCCCACACAATGAACATGTTAAAATGTTTGCTCTTTTTTTCCTCACAGGATTCATGAATAAAATATTTCATCCCAACATCGATGAAGCGTAAGTAGGACGGAGTGGATATTGGTTTACATTATGTTAAGTCAGGTAACATGGCCGTCATGAAAATAATATTTACTATAACTTTAAAGATTTTGGAAATGATCTTTAATAATTAAACTTGTTCAAGATTCTGATCTGGTGCATGATTTAATTGACTGACATGCAATCTGTGTCGTTTGTTTTCATGTTGAGGTTGCCAAAACACGCTCTGCATCTCTCTCTGCGTGGCTGTCCTGCTTTTCTCAGGCTTGTTTTTGTTTTTCAGATCAGGAACGGTGTGTCTAGATGTCATTAATCAGACGTGGACGGCTCTCTACGGTAGGCATACACCATTCTTATTGTTGAGGCATTATGTGGTGTGGCTTGTCACTTGGTTTGACTGATTGTTTCTTCTCAGACCCAAATCACACTCTGACACTCAGGTGATTAATCAGATAAAAAGTGGTTATCACCAGCATTTAGTGTAAATGCAACCTAATCCACACTGATGGGATTTTGCTGCCAAGTGCCTCTGCATACCAAAGCAGTTTAGTTTGTCTTTTAAACAATCAATCAAACTTTATTTGTTGAGCACTTTACATACAGCGTCTTGTAGCACAAAGTGCTTTACATAAAAACAAAGAGGTAAAATAAAATAAATAAATAAGTAGGAAATTGAATACAATGAAGAACACAAAACCCTGCCCACCCTGGTGATCCACATGCAGCACCCTCTCGCAAAGACACACAGAAAACAGAATATGAGGACTGAGGAAAAGCTATTTTAGTTAAAAATGAGGAAACACAGGAGCTTAGACTAAATGAAAAACATCACAAGAAATTAGATTAATAAAAATATAGGATAGTAACTAAATAAGTAAACAACAAGATTTTAAATAGGAAAATAGTAAATCATTAGCCGAACACCAAATGCAAAATAAAATCTACTGAAGCAGCAGAGTGGAAATCTATGAACAGAGAATAAAATTCTGCACAATAAGCTGAAATTGAGAATCGAAACATAGTAAGAGGGTTAAAATAAATAAGATTAAACAACAATTGTAAATAAAATCAGCTAAACGCCAGGCTAAAAAGGGTGGTCTTGAGTTTGCTTTTAAAAATATGAAATATGAACTTGACCCAGATTGGTTTTGTAGTTCAGACTCCACAGGCACCGGCACACCATGAACCTTGAAATGTTTGATCATATTTGTCCTGCACTCTCCTGTGCATGAAAAAATACTTTTACAAGTGTTACACTGAGCCAACTTCTCGTTGTTTTTGGTAAAAAAAAAAAAAAAAGAAAGTTTCCGGTAGAATCCGAAAGTTAGTCCCGGTTCCAATCGATGCTCGATGCCCAATCCTACCTAGGGAAGGAAGGGGAATGGACAAAGTTGAAAGTCTCAGGCTTGGAGGGCAGACGGTAGATCATTCCAAATTGGTTGGAGAGGCTTCTATCAAACTTTTCTTTTTACAATCCTGAAAAATAATTGAAATTTTCATCAGCGGTGTATTGATTAGATTTACATCTGAGTCCTAATTCTTCATAGATGTCTTCACCTCCATTGCTGTTATCTCAGCAGCTGATTGCTGAGTTGACAAACGTTAAGACTGTAAAGGTGTAAGTCATTTGTTTTCCAAGGCGGGTGAGGGTCTGACATTGAATCACAGTGGGAGTGGTGTTAGCATGATGTGTAGATCTGCTAGCTCTTTAGCTTGAATGACTAACGCAAAAGCACAGCAGGTGACCGTGTTTCAACTTCCAATGATGTAGCATTAGGATTTATTAAAGTGTTACTCATATCATCAGATGTCAACATACTCATTTTCAGCATGAGGGTTATTGATGTTTGACAAAGCATGAAGATCCAGCTCATAGAGATCCAACATTATTAGCTGTAATCAGTTTCCCTTTTACGTCCCGGCCACATTAACAATAGGTGTTGAGCTTTTCAGTTGTAGTTTCCTTCATATAAAGCCTGCTGCCAGAATCTAAAGTCCTCCATGAACATTATTGGTGTATAAAACTCGACTCTTCTGATGCACAGAAGGAGAACACACTGAATAAAGCATTGTTTTAATGTGTGTATTAATTATGTAATTCCATCATTTAACAAACAATTGGTGCCTGTCATTCATTTAAAATGTGAAATCCTGCTCTGAAATGGCAAGACTAATGGAACGATGCAGCAATGAGTCCTTAAACACTGAAGTGAGTTATGTTTTTGAGGAAAGGCCTGAAATAAGGACTGAGGTGAACACACGCTCATGAGATTTTTTATGGTATTTGAAGTTTTTTTTAAATTCTTTTTCAGCATTATTCAAACAAGTAGATAGTATATATGTATTAACTCCTAATTTCTAAAGGCCTGGCAGAGCTCCAGACTAACTTTTTGCATTGGTTGCAACGGTGTACCTACTTGTTGTACTTGTTCTCCCTGTTTAAATGTCTAGCTTAGGTCCAAATCAGGTTTACTGCTTTGGTCTTTGTTGTTGATTGTTATTAGTTTGTCCCCTCTATTGTGGAAAGCGACCTTGGGTTCCTTGAAAGGCGCTATGTAAATTTAAGTTATTCTTATTCTTATTATTTTAAAAAAAATTTAAGGTGCACCAGCACAAAAATTAAGTCCATCCATTTTTTTTTGGTGTCACCTTTAACGCCATAACATCACCATTTTATCACTCTCCATAACATTTACATAATGTAAATGATTTTTAAACAAGAATAAGATGTAAAGAAATACTTGTCTTTATTTAAAACAAAATTATATACTAAAAGAAAAACAGAGCATTTAAAGTTCTTCACTGAATGAAATTTACAAATTCAAACTAAAACATTAAGCAAAATAAAACATTTCCATATAAAAGTGCTTGTTCTTAAAGTGCTTTACTGAACTAAAATGTATCATTTAAGACTCACCGCTCTGTGCTGAAACCTGACACCACAGTCAGGGTCCGTCTGGGCTCATTTGCATACTAACAGCTGATTCGATCGTTACTGAGGGCTGTGTGTGTGCATACGTGCATGTATGTGCATGTGTTTGGGCAGGCCTGCAGCCTGTGAAGATGCAATGCAGGGACAGCTGATTTTTCCACTGTCAAAGTGTGCCTAACAATTTTTCTTGGTGCACCAGTGCGCCCGAGAAAGAATGTTAGGTGCACTGTCACAAAATTTGGATGTATGTGTGCCCAAAATGGTTGCACTCTGGAGCTCTGCCTGGGATTGATCTGCATGTTAATGATATCTAGAGTAGACCAATATTTAGTGACAGACATTTAGTAGTTGCAGCTAATTCACCAGTTGCTCACTCTGTCCCATCAAAGTTCAGAAAAGCCAGTGGTCTCCTGAGGTTATCACAATTATCATTCATTCCAGTTAACATACTATGTCTGACATAGGTTTCATCGAGTTTTTAATATCAGGTAATGCTATACTTTTTGTAGTTCTTTATGATCTCTGAAGAAACACAGGCATGAAAGATTTCACTGTTTTTCTCCACTAGGGCTGAATGATTTGAGAAAATAATCCAATTGTGATTTTTTTCCCCAATATTGCGATTTACTCTGCAATTGTTTTAATGTTCCTCATCTTATGTATTCTTAAACAAACATAAGCAGTAGATCTTTTCATAGCAAAACCAAATTAATCTAAGGATAAAAGATTTGAGAAAAAGTGGAGAAGTGAAGAACAGAAGCAAAATAGGTATGAAATTGTAAAAACTGGGTGAAATTTGGTATGAAAAATTCCAAAAGTGGCTTAGGAAAATTAATTATGGCAGCAAAATTGGGAATTAAATTTGAAATTAAATTTCAAAACCATGTAAAAATTCCAAAAATGGTTCTGACAGTGGCCAAAAAAAGATGAAGGGGGGCAAAAAAGGCATAAAGTTGTAAAAACGGGGTTAAAAAAAAGGTAAAAATGGTCCAAAAGCGGGAAAAAAGTGTATGAATAGAGGTAAAAAAAAAAAAAAGGGATGCAATTGCAAAAAACTACATCACAATGCCAAAATGTTCAACACATTTTGGGCTAAAAATATTGAACCCTCTGCGATTTGAAAATTTCAACAAGCCATATTGTGATTTAATCTAATTTGCAATTAATTGTTCAGCCCTATTCTCCACATCAAAAAGTAGTTTTGGAAATTGCTCTACTAAGAAATTTAAGGCATTATTGTGTCCTACAAGGTTAGTTGCTTAAAACTTGCTCACTAGAACTACAGAGTTTGTCTGGGGCAAAAAAACATCCTGTATGATAGTGTGTGAGATACAGTGACATAAAATGATGTAATAAAAATTGGCAGTGGTGGTGATAAAGCAGATCCACCATGCTGTAGTTCTGTAGTGACCCCATGAGCTATGTAAGATACAATTATGAGAGAAGTGTTCATATGTAAAGATGATCATTTTGAACATAACTTTGTTTTGCCTCACACCTTATCTTAAGCAATGATCCAACACCCACTGAAAAATCCCACAGGCTTCCTGTTGTGGGAATCTGCACAATGCTAACCTCAGGCTTGACCTACAAAAACACATCAGCCCTGCACCACTGTGTACAGGATTTATGATTTCAGCTGTATAATAAAAGCCAGGATCTGAGATTAAGTCAGATAGGCTCATGTTGTAAAGAAATGTTAGAACGTTTGTATTTGGTTACAAAACCAGTCAGAGTAGTTTGATTGAATTTCTGCTTCTATTTCATTTAGGCTGTGATCTAAAGTAAACTAAAAGACTGCTCAATGTAATCATCTGTGGTTTTACTGTAAAGACAGTGTTAAAGGGACTGTGAGGAGTTTCTAAGTAATTACAAAAAAGTCTCACTTTTAGATATATGCTTGATCGAAATACACACTTTAAGATGAGTTTTATAGCATCAAAATATGTTATCTATAAATGCTATTCCTTAGCTTACTGGTCGGGTCGGACAGGGCTGGACTGGCCTGGATACTCAACTTCAGGAACAAGACAATTAAAATTTTATATTATTTTATTATCTATATTACACGTCTTAGAGCACCGGGCTGTAAGTAGCGATATATAGCCGGCTACAAAACTACGATAATAAGTTTTCCAAAACTTGCTTGTTGTCACACATCAAAAACTACCGCTACGTAACTAGAAAGAGATACATTACCTCGTCAATTTGCATCCTGTAAGTTGTTGACAAAAGAAGTTGGAAAGCAATGCAGAGTTCTGAGGAAGGTCTGTGCTGCATTTAGCATCACAACAAACACACGCTTTGGCTTGGGTCACGTCTTTTGGTGCGTTCTAGTTGTAGTCAGAAGTAGGAATTTCCGGGTTCCAAGTAGGAAACTGCAGCTGGAACGTCCCCCGAAGTCGGAATTTCCTACTGGGAACTCGGTGAAACTTTGCCACCCCCGAGTTGACAATGGAAGATGGATGCGCCCAGTGTGAACAGTTCTTTAGCTCCTGTAATAATCAATTTATTTGCACTTCTGACTGGGGTGTGTCGCTCTAGATCAGCTGTATACATAGTATTGTTAGACTTATACTTACAAAAATGCTGCCATAGTGATAATCACATTCTTCATGTGATATTTGTGAACAACAACGCAGGGCGTGCTAACAACAGCTAACAATAGCCTGGTAGATCGGCATGATTTTTTTCCGACTTCAACTGGAACGCCGATAAGTCGGAGATGATGTCACTCCCATTTCCGAGGTTACTGGAATGCAGCATTACGACAGTCACCGCGCGTGCTCATGGGTAGCAGAGTCTTTATGTTGCCGGTAATAGATCCTCCTCATAGCACCTTTAAAGCAAATTTTTAGGATCAAATGTTAAAATTAAATTTTCATTTAGTGCCGTGCCCTCATTGTCCTCTGCTGTGAAGATAATCAGCTGAAATAAAACAACAGATGAGAAAAGGCTTTGTGCTGTTATTGATCACTGTTGGCCTTCATGCTCGCCTATGATCTGTCACATCACAAACTAAGTGTTTAAAGTTCTCCTAAACATATTCCTGAAGCTAAAGATGTTAAGCTCAATACTACATTGAAATGCTCACAATATCTCAGTGTAGTAATAACCAGAAATTACAGCTTTATACTAAATGTTTTAATACAGAAGTAAAGAGTTAGAACTGCACAAACACACAGCTCTGTGATTCAGATGTTTTATCACAGGTTTACCTCTACTGGGTTTACTGTAGCTTTTTGGAAGAGTCAATCCAGCTCTTTCTTTATGTGTCTCCACCTTTGCTGTTTTCTAAACTGACTGAACTTTCTCTCCACATCTACCAGACCTCACCAACATCTTCGAGTCATTCCTGCCCCAGCTGCTCGCCTACCCCAACCCCATTGACCCTCTGAACGGAGACGCAGCAGCCATGTATCTGCACCGGCCCGAGGATTACAAACACAAAATCAAAGGTAGCACAACGCACGTTAGAGCTAGACCATGAATCAAGTTTTAATCTCTATAACATTTACTGCCTTTCTTATGAAAACTGAGTAATTAAGATCAAAAGTTTAATGTGCCACATGTTGAACTTTTTTCTTATTATTCTAAACAATAGTTTGAGGTATTTGTATTTCCACATTTTATTTATGTGTTGTATAGCCTGTTCTTTAAGAGTCAACACGATTGTGTCAAAAGCATGTAAGTTCATTAAAGCATGTGGTGTGTGCTTTAAAATCAGTGAGCAGTAGTGTACAATGATCATGGTCTCATGTATTATGATATAATCATGATTATGATTTTTGCCATAATCGAGCGGCCCTGCTACATAAACACTGGCATTCAGATGTAATATTTTTTTAAACTGAGAACTGAATCGCACCTTGAATAACAATTTATTTACGGACATCTTCAATATTTTCACTTTGTAGATTATCAACACATTGGACACAGAGACATTCATACAAAATACTACAATTAAAAAAACATTTCATTCTGTAGATTTATTTGCAAGTAGAACTTTATCAGGCTGTAATAATTTTATTGAACAATCAATTTAAACTTCACTTTCTATAGGCTGTGATTAACATGTGCATCTTAGTCAGTTTTCTGCTCTAGGCTCATAAATGTGGCCTCAATAGTTCAGAGTTTACAAAGTAATCTGTCCATGTGATGGAGGAATGCAGTGTGTAGGGGAAAAGACCCCAATATCCCTGCAGTTATCACCATGCTATGTGATTCAGGAATAGGGCTGAACGATTTGAGAAAATAATCTAATTGCAATATTTTTCCCCAATATTGCAATTGCGATTTACTCTGCGGTTGTTTTAATGTTCCTCAGCAGCAGTAGATCGTTTTATAGTATAACCAATATGACATTAAATCAATCTAAGGATAAAAGATTTGAGAAAAAGTAGAGAAGTGAAGAACAGAAGCAAAATAGGTATGAAACTGTAAAAAACTGGGTAAAAAAAATGGTATGAAAGCGGAAAAAAAGTGAATAGGTGCAAAATAGATAAGAAATTGCAAAAAAATGGCAAAAAAATTTAAAAGTGACTAATTATAGCAGCAAAATTGGGATTAAATTTTAAAAAACATGTAAAAATTCCAAACATGGTCTGACAGTGGCCAAAAAAAAAAGATGAATGGGAGCAAGATAGGCATAAAGTTGTAAAAACTGGGTTAAAAAAGCTTAAAATAGGCATGAAATTGCAAGAAACTACATCACAATGACAAAATGTTCAACACATTTTGGGTTAAAAATATTGCACTGTCTGCGATTTGAAAATTGCAACAAGCCATATTGTGATTTACTCTCATTTGCAATCAATTGTTCAGCCCTATTCAGGAATAGCATAGATATTCTCAAGTATACTTGCATGAAGCCTGGTTGTTTTAGTCAAGATTATCCTAAACTATATTTTCTGCAACTGTATTTAAAATCCAATCTTCAGTTTTGCAAGTTTATGTTAATTCCCTTTAATTCCCATGGAGAGTTTCCATCTTTGGAAGTGTTAGGCATTTTGCAACCATAATGACAGATGTAGAGAAGTTGTTGATGCTGTCTTGCTGCTGGGGTCTCACGATCGACCGTGTTACTTTTTTATGCACTAGAGTACATCCAAAGGTACGCCACAGAGGAGGCTCTAAAGGAACAGGAGGAGGGAGGAGGTGACTCTTCTTCAGAGAGCTCCATGTCGGACTTTTCGGAGGACGAGGCTCAGGACATGGAGTTGTAGTGAAGCTGGGGACCCTCGCCCCTTCACTTTTCAACAGACTGTCATGTACCAAAGAGCTGGAGCTCAGTACTTCATTCATATTTAAGACAATTTTTTACAGTGACTTAAGAGTTTTTATTGCTACACAAAGGATTTGCAGTATGATGTTGCAGAATATAAACCTTTACACAGGAGTTCATGACCACTGGCCCCCCCGCCCGCCTCTTCACCTCTACTGGAGCCTGTTTGGATCAAAAAGGAGTGCATAATTTCTGCTCACGGACTTTAGAGGATTCAATCATGGCTGTCATTGAAACAACAAAGTTTACACCCAGTTTCCTCAACCAGCGATGCCACCCACATCTCCCTCTTTTTAGTTTCATTAAACAAGCCCTGCACCACGAGGCTGACAAAACAACAGAACTACAAACACTGATTCAGTGGAGTGTGGATTTTCATTTTTTTTTAATAACTCTTCTGTTTTTGATGAGGAACCACTGTTACAATCATCACTTCTGCTGAGGACCAGAAGGCCAGAGTGTGATCATGTGATCATTGTGTTCAGACTGGAGAGGGCTGACTCATCAACACACACCATCAACCAACCAGAGCATCCGCCACGACATCAAACATGTGTGTATGTGTGTACCATTGACTGTTTATAAAGATGGACTGCACATTCCAGTCTCTGTTAGCTGTGCAAAATTAAAGCCAAAATAACCCTGAAGCAGGCAAGGGCTTATGCTTTAGGGAAGTCATTTATAGGAAGGTCATGGTTTAAAAGTTGTTGCCTTTAGGCTGCCAGAACACACTTTTAGTTAACTGATTTAGTTTAGTGTCAAAAAGCCATCAGGTTGATTTAGACACTTAGAGAAAGTTGAATGACTCTTGTCTTAGCTTATTTACATCTCCTCTTGCCTTTACTTTTACCTTTTTTTGCTTACTTAATTACCTTAAATCAAAAGCATAAGTCACACTTTTGAAACCTCATTTTTCATCCAAAAGTTTTCTGCAGGTTACAGACACTTGCGGGCAATATGCTAGTTAGGGCTGAAAGATATATCGTGATCATATCTATACTGAGATATGACCGTTGAAGATTTAATATTGAAAAAGCAACAATATAAACAACATAGATTTTCCCCTGCGCTCGCCCTGCATGTACATCTCTGGAAGTTGCAACAACTTTTATTTTAACGATTGCCCTTGTATGCACCGCTTGGTTTTCACCGAACTGTAGTCATATCGGATCGATATTGAGATACAGTATCTGGCATGAATATGGAGATATGAAATTTTGTCCATATCGTTCAGCCCTAATACCAGTACAAAATACAGAGAAATATACCATCATGTTCCCGAGTGTGGCCCCTACAACCACACACTGAGCACAATGTTAGGCTTTTGAGGGTGTCCTTTATTCATTCATTGTAGCTTCTTTACTGCTCAAGGGATGAATAAAAATACTGAGAAAAGACAGGCCTCAACTGGCATCCCTTATTAAGCCAAAATAATGCATTAGAATGAAACATTTGCAGACGAAGTAGGTCGTTGTTGTGGAGCACTGATTTGTTTAAAGAAAATTCTACATTAAAGACACCAAGCTGACGGAGAGCTCAACTATGAGACCGACAACAGCTCTATAGAAACAGCAAGCTGCAGACCTTACTGAAGAGCATAAATCATCATAAAAAAGGAAAAGCTAAAGGTCTCATATTGGGATTAAAAAAAACACTTCTGAAAGCTTTATCGACAAAAATATGCATCCATGGTTTGTCTAGCCCCACCTGACCTCCAAATGTGTCACAATCTGTTGAAAATATTCCTTCAGAGATGTTGTTAGAGGAAAATATTCAACCCACAAGTTGCTCCAATCAAAAAACATCTCTTTACAACCTCAGTAAACATTTGAGCACTGACACAAAAATGCCTGATCTGAGCAGGGCTGAATCAGAGGTGTTTAAAGGGTCGCCAAAATCCAATAGCTGAGTGGATTTTTAAGGCGTGTAGCTTAAAAATGTGTTTCAGGGAGATGTGGGGCTAATGTAAATGTGTTTCAAAGGAGTATGTGACCCTTGAAATCCTTTTTTCCTTTATGGGATTCATAGAAACCATCTTTGGCATGCATACCAGCATGATTTTATGATGATAATGTTGACATAGATTCGCTTTTTCATCAAATAAGAAGTTATAACAAGGCCTCTGGAACTGATCTGAAATGAATAGGGCATGGTTTATGACTACCAGGCAGCAGGGGAAATCCACTGTGTTTTGGCTTTGGTTTTAAGCGACTGCGACTCTGTCCATATTATTATACAGTCTGTGACGGTGGTTCTTATCTGGTCCAGCCTCTGGACTGACAAGCTCTTTGTAGAAAGACACATTGACTCAGCTTTCTTAAATGTTTTGATCACTCAGGTGGATTTAATACAAATATTTCAATTTGTACCAAAAATGTAGTAAAACATATGAGAAAAGTTGCCCGACAATATAAATATTTAAATATTACATCCTCACATGAGCCCCAACCGGTCTAGCATACTTACATTATTTGGCTCAATTTTCCTGTAATAACGTTAAGATTTTGTCTTGATGAAATTAGTACGGTATAATCAACTTATAACAGGAAATAACTTGTCTGGACGGATGTCTTTTTAAAGCCTTGTACACTTTTTGGCTCATCTGTTACAGTAACACATTTGGACCATTTTACATTTGATCTTGTACCAGATGAGAACCACTGGTCTATGTGTGCATATATGATGATAATCCAAGAGGAATCTGATTGGTTTGATGTGCTGTGTTGTACCATTGATGCTCAAAAATATCTCATCATTCTCCCCACTCTCCCTCCTCCTCTATTTTAGGAAAGTTGTTCTTCATTCTTGGAGTCGCTCTGTATATTGACACTGGAGTGAAGTGTAGGACTGTGTAGATGTAGAGGAGTCCAGCTGTGGTCTACCAGCGATTATCCAGGTCCCTGTTGAGCTTTTGAACTTCTATCTCTGCTTGTGTTGAACTTTATTAGGTGTCTGACTTGCGTAGGGGGAGTTAGTTTTTATTTAATTTATCGGGTGGTGATACCTGTATAACGTTTGGTTTCATTTCTAACTCAAGTTTAAAGGCTAACTGCCCTGTAAAGATCAGGACAATGAAATACATTCGCTCTTGAGTCTTTGTTGAATCAAATCCTCCAAAAAATCCCCCTCCTTCCTTTCTTATGCAAATGTGTTCATGAAAAATGACTGACAGAAGTGCTCTTTGTTTTGGCCATTTAACGCTGCTGTTGATGGCTTGTTTTTTCAACATGACGGGACCAATACCAATACCTGATTATTAATGAGTTTCATAATGAGACACGTGGAGGTGCCGCTCAGCGTGGATTTAGGCTAGAGATAGACTACGTAGAGGCAAAACAGGGAGCTGGCCTTTGTTTCTCGAGTTCATCCCAGATTATTTCAAACCAGATTTATTTTTTCACCTTCTCGTGTAAAGGTGAGCATCAGATATCACACTGTCTAAACTGCATGAATCAGGCTCTGCCTACGTTTGAATGTGGTGCTTTTCAGAGTTTGAAAAATTCTTGACTCAACGATAAAGATTTGGTTTTTTATGATTACAAACAAACACCCGACTGAGCATTTTGCTCGGCTGTAAAAGAGAAATATTTTATTGAAGTTGTACCACAAATACAAATTCTGTTAAATGATTTGAAGACAAAACAATTTCTCTTGAGAAGAATATCCGGTAGTTGAAGTCATCACTTTTACATGTTTATTATGAACCTATTAAAAATGATGTTATTAGTTTGGTCAGTTTTATAACCACAGTCACCGCTCTTCTGTAGGTGTCATCTCTTAGACTGTTGTAACAAAAAACAAGTTGGGTTGCTTCATAGCGGATCTGTTTTTAAGACAAAGAAGTGAGGAGGTATCATTAGAGTTGATGTTTGTGTTTATAAAGTGCTGGAAAAGCACCATTACTCTTAAAAGAGTTCGAAGACGTTAGAATTTGGCCTTTGGATGGATGCATGAGCCCTGACAAAAGACAACTAGAAAAGCACTCGGAGAGCACAGACCTCCGCCAGCGCCACAGTCCTCACCCATATTGTGATTTTCACCATAAATATTAGTCCTACCTTTATTTCATCCAAATATTTAGATTTCTTGACCATGAAAACATACCATTAGCAATTGGATTCATAATGATATCCATTTTAGTTCAGTAGTTATTCACCAAAATCACATTATTCATCATGGCGGATCCAGACGGTGATCCGGATCAACACCAAAATTGAATCACTTCTTCCTTTTCCCATGCTGAACATTTCCTGTAAATTTCATCAAAATCCATCCATTACTTTTTGAGTTATTTTGTTCACAGACAGACGGACGGACAAACAAACTCTCCCGAAAACATAACCTCCTTGGCGGAGGTAATTATTTGAACCAGTGAAGGAAGTCCTGGTCTGTGTTTCCACTTTGGGAAACACTGAAGCCGTAATTATGCATTTTACACACTGCAAGGAAAACAGCATGCAATTTTCTTTTTGCCATTTTTGAGTAAGTAAAATACATTTTCTGAATATTTTTGCCTTCTTTTTATTTTTCTTGATCTAGTAATTGTTTCCATTTGTGCAATTTGGATGGTGCTCTGCCTTTATAAAAAAATATTGCACAAGTGTTTCCTTGCTCTTCATACTTCAGCACATTACAGCCTCTTTAAAAAAGAAGAATAACCTGTCAACTCTGGAAAACAAAATACATTTTATTGGCACATGGAGACATAAATTTATGAAAAACCGAACTTAACTTCTGAAGTTTATAATGTCTTAGAATATGAAAAAACAAAGTGGAAAATTTAACGATCATAGACTAGAAAGGAGTCTGAAGCCACAGCAGATGTGGCTGTTTCCCTGCAGACAAGACCTTGAATTAATTGAATGAATTATCCGGACTGAGTGATGCGGCTACACTTGTCTTTTAAGCCCAACTTTATCACATCTTTTCTACCAACCCACTTTAAAGGGACCATTTTGTAAATTGGGGCCATTTAGAAGACACAACACTTGATTCGGACGAGCTGAAGTTTGTCCATTAAAATAGGCGACAAAAGTCACAAATTTATAATGTTTAAGACTCAAAAATATTCTTTTTTTATTACCTCTTAAAAATTTGAATTTTGGTAAATTTATGACTTTATAAACTTAAGAATTTCTGGAGAAGTTTGATCAGTCAGATCTTTTTATTTTTTATTTTTTTTATGCTGTTGCACTCTACATCTCCACCCGTTTCCAAATGTTGCCAACATAACGTTTAATTTAATCCAGGCTAACAAATATAGAAAAAAAAAATACAATGACTCTTCACTGCAAATGCAAGAAACCCCCTGACACTATCTAAGCTGCCCAAATTAGCTTGTATTTGTGGAGAAGTGGGTAAAACTGGCAGAAAGTGCCAGTGTCACCACCTCGTCCAAACGCTTTCATCATGTTTGTCCCATTTCCACAGCCAGCATCATGCCCTAAGATCATGAGGATCACAGTGTTTGTTTTGTGGTGTGATTGCTTTGAGGTAAATAGACCAGACTCCTCGTGGTGGTCTCCACTCTGATCTTCATCTATCTAAAGCAGCCCCTGTCTCTGTCCTCCTGTTCAGCTCTGGAAAGGTGCGTGTGCCTGTGACGTGGAGGGGTGACAGTTTCCTGTTACATTTCATGATGGTGTGCTGCTCTGTGGTAAAATGTCAGACTCCCCCATCGGCTCTCTTTGTCTTTAAAACACAATCCTAAATCAGAAAACATGGAAGTGAAACCCCTTTATAATCTCTTTACATTCTTCCATTGTGTATTTAAAGAGAGTTTCCCTCATGTGAGCGTTGGTTAAAGTAGTTTGTCAGTTCTGACATGGCATGAAGATTAGTTATATAGCCTAGCTAAAACGGCTGGATTAGCCTCAAATCTGTTTTTGTAGGTCCTAGGACTTCATGATGTCACAGTTAAAATAGTAAATAAAATAACAAACCACTGTCCAGCCTTCTTATTGTCCTGATCTGAAGTCATCGGTGTATAATCTATTTTGTACTAATGAGACACGTATATTTGATGCCTTTCATTTGTTGGACTGTTTTTAATTTTGTTTTTTAAACCCTGTGACCAGGAAACAAGTCTCGGTAACCCTGATTTTAAAATGCAAAAAATGAATAAATGTGCTTCCCTTGTAACTTGAAGAAAGAAATAAACGAGGAAATATACAAATGGAGTCAATATTCTGTCTGTGTTAGAGGAGCTGTAGTGTTTGATCGTCTGAGGTAAGTGACTACGACGGTATGAGACTCACAAGAACCTTTTTATGTTTTATTTTAATTCAGTTTGTTTTATTCTTAAAGATGCTATGAGGAGTTTCTAAGTAATTACAAAAAAGTCTCACTTTCAGATATATGCCTGATCGAAATACACACTTTAAGATGAGTTTTATAGCATTAAAATAGGTTATCTATAAATGCTATTCCTTAGCTAAGTGGCGGGTCGGACAGCCGGCTACAAAACTACGATAATAAGTTTTCCAAAAATTGCTTGTTGTCAAACATCAAAAACTACCGGTACGTAACTAGAAAGAGATACATTACCTCGTCGCTTTGCATCCTGTAAGTTGTTGAAAAAAGAAGTTGTAAAGCAATGCAGAGTTCTGAGGAAGGTCAGAGCTGCATTTATCACAACAAACACACGCTTTGGCTTGGGTCACATCTTTTGGTGCGTTCCATTTGTAGTCAGAAGTGGGAATTTCCGGGTTCCAAGTAGGAAACTGCAACTGGAACGTCCCCCGAAGTCGGAATTTCCTACTGGGGACCCCGGTGAAACCTCGACACTCCTGAGTTGACGATCGCAGATGGATGCCCCCAGTGTGAACAGTTATTTAGCTCCTGTAATAATCAGTTTATTTGGACTTCTGACTGGGGTGTGTCGCTCTAGATCAGCTGTATACATAGTATTGTTAGACTTATATTTACAAAAATGCTGCCATAGTAATAATCACATTCTTCATGTGATATTTGTGAAGAACAACGCAGGGCGTGCTAACAACAGCTAACAATAGCCTGGTAGATCAGCATGTTTTTTTCCGTCTTCAACTGGAACGCCGATAAGTCGGAGATGATGTCAGTCCCAGTTCCGAGGTTACTGGAACGCAGCATTACGACAGTCGCCACGCATGCTCATGGGTAGCAGAGTCTTTATGTCGCTGGTAATAGATTCTCCTCATAGCACCTTTAAATGTTAAAATTTGCTTGGTTATCATTTGTTTTGTTGCAGGGATCACTTGTCTCTGGTACGACCCAATAAGGACTGAAACAGCTGATTTCAAATTGACTGACGACTGCCATCCTCAAAAGATAAACAAGCAATGGCACTGATTAAACCAAGGTGTAGAGGGAGTACACAAATATTGTGCAGTTACTTATTTAACATTGTACACAAGTTTAAGTAGAACTGCATGAATCTGCTTGGATAAAAATCAGAAAGGTCTGTATTTAGAAATATTCAAAGTTCTGCGTTGTAAACACTGTGGGAGGACAACCGGGAGTTTGTTTCAGTAAAATAACATTACATGATAAAACAGTTGACCTAAATAATATGATATATAACCACGGAAGCAATTTTATTTGACGTATATTGAATAAGATTTTAAAATATGTAGAATATGTTCTGTACACTGCAAGTCATAGTTTTACATGAGCACATTATTTAATCAAACAATAATGGATTAAAACAAAACTAGGGCTGTCACTTTAGTGCATTAATTAGATTAATTAATTACACCGCAAATTAATGCATTATAAAAATTAATCACAGATTAATCATAGCACACAAACATTTTAATATTGTCCAGCTGGAGGACCCGTACATGGCAGTGGCACGTCACTTCACACATGCGTCTCTAGTCAAACCAAACAAAGCCCAGGTGACAACAGGAATGGCATATTTAAGACTTAGTCTTATTTTATTTTTGAATTTATTTATCTATATTTGTACTACATTCTTTAATAATGCATCAGGCCTAACTGTTTTGCTGGATGTCCTCGACCTTTTTCTTATTTTGAATTTGATTTATGAAACACACTTAAAGTGTAATTTGAGTTGCCTGATTGAGTTTAGAATTTTCTGGACAAGTTGCCCTGACTTTGGTTTTATTTAGTCACCAATAAAAATGTGGATTTACAAATCTTCTCTTTTTAGTGTATTCATTTGATTAATCATGCACTACAATTTTATAATATCCTAGAATTCAAATTCTTTATTTGGGTACTTTAAGCAGATATGAAATTAAAATTAGATTAATTATAAATCCGGTAATTCATTTGATTATTTTTTTAATCGTCTGACAGCACTAAACAAAACACATTAATGGGTTTCCTTGTTAAAACTTACCTTAAACTAGTATTTTTTAAATATATACTTTGAAATCCAAAATATGACCCAACCTTGTTGAAATCCTGCCCCTGATCTCTTGCAACATGTTGTGAGTCAGTATTATTTCTGATTTTATTAAATAACTACATTGACTTATAAAAAGCAATAATGTGATCAATTTAGCTCATTAAAATTTTCAGATATTATTTATACTGAGCAGTCAGCACTTACAGGATATGAAAATTATAAGTACAATAATTTTAACAGAAGGTAATCAAGTCTATCTTTTCTTATACTACCAAATAAAATGTTGCTTCAAAATGTTACTCACTCAGTTACTTTCAAATGTAATAACTGATGATCTGTGCTCTAATGGAAAAACACTTTTCTCCATACTTTAATTTTAAAAAGATTGATCTATGCATAGAAATCAAAACCTACAAGCACACACACACACATTAGCACACGCTAGGCTAATTCTCTTCTAAAACACATCATAAGATGTTATATTTTTGATCATTTAATTCTACTGTAGTTTCAGTTAAGGAAACACAAGTATTAATTTGCCAGTTGTTGTTGAAGTATTAATGTGGCAGTTAAAAACTTCTACAATGACCTTGTTATTTTTTGGCCTTGTGGGCAGTCAGGGTCGTCAAACTCTCTGTGCTGCTCCTGTTTCAGTCCCAATCATATTCTTTAGATTCATTTTAATTTCTCCTAAGTCTTTATCTCTGCTAAAGCACTTTGTAAACATTAGTTTTGAAGGTGCTATAAATAAAGAGGGGATTATTAGTTGATGCACCACGCTACTGTCCACAAGATGGCGCCACATTTCTGTTCTTCAGACAGGAAGTCCAGACAGACTGAAGAGCTCAAGATAGAAAGTTAAAGGTTTTGAGTTAACTTTGGTGCTCGGTCTGTCTTGTTTACGGAAGAGGATTAGGGCCACTAAGAAAAAAAAATATTTCTCCAAAGAAAAAAACTCAGAATTCTGAGATTAAAGTCAGAATTCTGACTTTAATCTCAGAATTCTGACTTTTTTCTCAGAATTCTGACGTTCTGAGAAAAAAGTCCGAATTCTGACTTTTTTCTTAGAATTCTGACTTTTTTTCTTTAGAGAAATATTTTTTTTTGTCAGTGGCCCTAATCCTCTTCCGTACTTGTCTCATTAACAAGGGCATAAAAAAACATTTGAATCGTCGGGGTTACTCACGCCATGAAAGACCTGGAACATTTTACAGCAAAACAAACATTACATTTTCAATTATGTCCAATCCAATTTAATAACCTATTTGAAGAATAGTGCGAAAAAATCTCGGGATTATTCTAAAAATATGAAATGAAATTAAACTTTTCTAAATGTCACGGCATGATTTCCTTAAAGATGATTGTTTTCTTGTCAAACTGGAATGAACAAATATTACCTGTGAATATTAAAACAAGCACTATTGTAAAATAAATCAGTTTTCTAAAGACATCCATACATACATTTGGCTTTCTTTCTTTCTTTCTTTCTGAGAGGAAGCAGAGAGATTGAGGAGCGAACGCGTGAGAGCGGTTGTGAGTGTTTTTCTACCTTTTTTTCTTATCTATCAGTGTTGTGAATAGTCGGTATTGATAGTTAAGTTGTTAGTGGTTTTTTTCGGGTGTGTAGAGAGGGGTTTCTGGGGCTGTTTGGGGGTTTTAGTGCGTTTTTGTGGTCGACCGGCGTTCTGCCGGCGGCGTGGCAAAAACGCCGGTCATGGAGTTTTCCAAACTCAGCAGGAAACATGGGATTAAGATGTTACCTGTTTTTCCTTGTTCAGTTGAGGACTGTAGTTTGGCTGTTGGAGAGATTGTTGGGCACAGCAGTATTAAATCTGCAGCTCGGATGAACAGCGCGGTCGTGATTTTTATTGATGACGTAAACAAAGTTCACAAAGTGATTGAGACGGGCATTGTTGTCAATGAAGCGTTCATTCCCGTGTCTCCGCTCACAACACCGACAACCAGAGTTACCATCTCTAATGTCCCTCCGTTTATCGGGGATGAGGTGTTGGCGAGGGAGTTATCCAGACATGGAAAAATAGTTTCGCCCATTAGAAAACTGCCGTCGGGGTGTAAATCGCCGCTGCTTAAACATGTGGTCTCCCACAGGCGGCAGGTCCAGATGATCCTCAACCAGAGAGGTGAGGAGCTCAATCTTGTATTTAACATTAGAGTCGATGATTTTGATTATGTGATTTTTGTTACTTCCGGGGTTTTGAGATGCTTTGGTTGTGGGCAAGAAGGTCATTTGGTCAGGGCGTGTCCTGAAAAGGACAGCTCTACTGACGGAGCCCAGGGTGCAGGGGCTGCAGCAGCTTCACGCTGTCAGCCTGACAGGAGCGGAGAGCAGACAGGGGAGGGGGCCCAGAGGCCCGGGGGGAAGAGTAAGGAAGAATCAGAGGGACAAGAAAAACAGAAAAATGAGGGAGCTGAGTTACAACAGATAGGAATTAATCAGGAGACAGAGACACAGCAAGATAAGGGTGGAGAGGAGATGGAGGTACAGCAGAGTCAGGGTGAAACCATAACTCCTGAACAGAGTGCAGTGGATCTCGGGCAGACAGAAAAGGGGGAAACTAGTGATAGGAGAAAGGAAGCAGAGATTGTTACAGAAAAATCTAATTTTGAACAGACAACTGTGACCAACACTGAGGAATTAAATGTTTTTAAAATTCCTGTGAATAAAAGGAAACAGAAAAACACCGGTGGCTCACAGGCAAAGAAAGGAGTAGCAAGCAAAGATAAAGAGAAAAAACAGGAAGAGTCAGAATTTAGTAGTGAGGAGGGTGAGGAAGAAGAGGGGGAGTTATCTGATGATGGGAGTATTTCTCTAACTGACTCTCAAAAATCAGATTTAGATCAGGCAGACAAAACATAGTGAAACAAGTTAAAAAGTTCTTGAGAAAAACTAAAAACATGAAAAGGGTCATGATTGAGAATTATTTTGAGAATAAAGAAATTCTTCTCGACTCTCTCCGCTCTCAGATGAGCAATAGAGACAGAGGAGGCTACACCAAGCAGGAATACTTCAGGCTTCAGAAACTTGTCCAGAAACTTCACAAAGCTCTAGATCTTGATGAGGATTCTGAAGCTGACTGAGACTCCATGTCTCCTTGTATTTTTATTTTTGTGTTTATCCTCACATCAGAAATCATGAATGAGTTCAGAGTCTCTACATTAAACCTAACGGAGCAGCAGATGTGAGGAAGAGAACAAACCTGTATGAACTGATAAAAATGAAAGGCGTTAATGTCATGATGGTCCAAGAAACACACAGTGATGATTTTAATGAAGTCGACTGGAAGAGGGAATGGGAGGGGGAGGTAATTTTGAGCCATTTAAGCAGAATTAGTGGAGGTGTGGCAATCCTGTTTTCAAAAAACTTCCTTCCAGAGTCCTTCACTCTGGAGGAAGTATTTAAAGGTAGACTGATGGTGGTCAGAGCTAAATATGAGTATTTCACTTTGGTTTTTGTTAACATATATGCTCAGAACAATGGTCCTGACAGAGTGAAACTTTTAAATGATCTTAGTGTGTTTTTGAATCAGTGTGAACCTGATGAGTTTTTATTTCTGGGAGGAGATTTTAATTGTACTGAAAATGAGTGTCTGGACAGGAATCATTTAGAACCTCATGCTGCGTCAAAAAATGCTTTGAAGCAGATGATCCAAACACACAGTTTGACAGATGTGTGGAGAGAAAAAATAGTGGTGTTAGGCAATATACCTGGACTCAGTGCAGAGAGCACCATTTATCCATGGCCAGATTAGATAGGTTTTATTGTTTTAGACATAATCTTAATGTGTTTACTAAGTGTAACATTGTACCTGTGGGTTTTTCAGACCACTCTATGGTAACCTGTGAGGTTTTCATTGGTAAAGTTAAGCACAAGTCAGCCTACTGGCACTTTAACAACGCTTTGCTTTTGGATGAACATTTTAAAGACACTTTCAGTTATTTCTGGAATTTTTTTAGAACTAGAAAAGACGATTTTGTATCATTGAAACAGTGGTGGGAACATGGAAAAATTGAAATTAAGCAGTTTTGTCAAGAGTACACTTTCAATGTCTCTCGTAACATCACCAGATCTATGAGCGATCTAGAGACTGAAATAGTGGAACTGCAGTGTATAGCTGAGTCCACAGGAAATCGGGATTATATTGAAAATCTCAAGTCCAAAAAGCCATTCTGGCTGACCTGTTAGGCTCCAGAGCACAGGGGCGCTGGTCGCTCTCGTTTTCAGGCGCCACTATGATGGATGCACCATCAAAGTATTTCTTTTGCCTAGAGAAGAAAAAATGGACAAAGTCGTGCTATTCATGCCCTGCGCTCACCAACAGGACAGATTCTGACAGAAATCAGTGACATACGGCACAGAGCCATTGGTTTTATAAAAATTGTACACCTCTGAATACACTGAGGACGAAGAGGCTTTAGATTCTTTCTGCAGTGGACTTTCTAGGGTCCCTGAGAACATGAATAAAGAGTTGGAAGGTCCACTTACTGAGGAAGAACTTTTTACAGCACTTTTGAATATGAAAGTGGGGAAGACACCGGGTATTGATGGGCTTCCACCTGAATTTTATAAAAGCGTTTTGGTCTGAGATTAGGAATGATTTGCTAGAAGTATTCACAGAGTGTTTTCATGACATGTCCCTTCCCCAGAGTTGCAGGAGAGCAGTCTTAACACTGCTACCAAAAAAAGGAGACCTGCAGGACATAAAAAACTGGAGACCAGTTTCTCTTTTGTGTACTGATTACAAACTGTTGTCAAAGGTGCTGGCCAATAGATTGAAGAAAGTCATGGACCATGTCATCCATTGTTCTCAAACATATTGTGTGCCTAACAGGTCCATCATTGACAATGTGTCTCTCATTAGGGATATTTTGGAAGTCTCTGGTTCATTGGGTTTTGATACTGGTCTGATTTCTTTGGATCAGGAAAAGGCATTCGACCGGGTTGAGCACCGCTACCTTTGGAAAGTGTTGGAAAAGGTTGGTCTCAGCCCTGGGCTTGTTGCCAAGATCAGAGTGTTGTATGAAGATATTGAGAGTGTGCTCAAAATAAACGGTGGATTGTGTAAACCTTTCAAGGTGACCAGGGGCATTCGTCAGGGTTGCTCTATGTCCGGGATGCTTTATGCACTCTCAATTGAACCTATGTTGCATAATATACGTTGTTGTATTGATGGCCTTTTTTTACCTGATCTTAATACACCTTTTGTTTTATCAGCATATGCTGATGATATTGTTGTCATTGTGCAGGATCAGGGACATGTGGACAAACTGAAAAATATTGTTGAAAAATTCTGTAATATCTCTTCAGCAAGAGTAAACTGGGCAAAATGTGAAGCCCTAGCAGTAGGGGATTGGTCTTCGGGCCTTCCTCAACTTCCAGGAGGGTTAGAATGGGGACGAAAGGGCCTGAAGTATCTGGGTGTCTATTTGGGGGATGAGGAGACAGTTCAGAAAAACTGGGAAGGAGTGGTGGAGAAGGTGGAGGGGAAGCTTTCTAAGTGGCAGTGGTTGCTACCTCAAATGTCTTTTAGAGGTAGGGTCCTGGTTATAAATAATTTGGTTGCATCCTCTTTATGGCATAGATTAGCTTGTATGGAACCCCCTGCTGGTCTTCTACTGAAAGTGCAGTCCATATTGTTAAATTTCTTTTGGGACAAGAAGCATTGGGTGCCACAGAGTGTGCTGTATCTTCCTAAAGAAGAAGGGGGTCAGGGACTGGTGCACTTGGAGAGCAGAATGTTGGCTTTTAGGTTGCAGTTTATTCAAAGGTACCTCACTGGCACTGATGATGTTGTGTGGAAACCTGTTACCAGCATTATTTTAAAAAGCATTGCAGGCTTGGGCTTGGATGCTTCTTTGTTTTTAACAGACTGTGATTTTATCGTTCTAAGTAACCTGCCTCCCTTCTATCATGGACTTTTTAGAGCCTGGACTCTTTTTAAATGGACTAGACTGCAACCCTCATCTTCTTTGTTCTGGCTCATGGAGGAGCCTTTAATTCATAAAGCAAGGCTGGACATACGGGACAGCAGCAGGCTGGGGCTTACCCAGCGCTTGATTTCAGTTGGGACAGTGAAACTGGGACATATTGTGGACATCGCAGGGCCAGGATTCCATAATACAGAGGCGGTGTCCTCTGCTTTAAAACTAAAGTCAAAACGGAAAACAAGGGATCTACTGAATGCATGGATGGAGAGGCTGACAGTGAGGAGCTGGAGATGCTGAGGGACTACTACAATGGGACCCGAAACTCCTGATAACAACGATCCCTTTCCTGAACTGGGTCTTTCTATAGACTGGACTGATTTAGAGACCTCTGCTGGGTCAGTCATCTACTGCTGCTGACCTCTACATGTTGAGGGAAAACCCTCTACAGGAACTGTGTCATGGCTGTAAATAAGACCAAACTGAGTGAGAGGACAGATACGGTTTGGAGACAGAGGTTGAATGTGTCTGAAGACATAAAACCAGTCTGGAGGGTGTTCTATAAAGCACCCTTAAACAAAAGGACAGGAGACCTGCAGTGGAGAGTACTGCAGGGGCGCTGCCTGTGAACTGTTTTGTCTCCAAAATTAACCCTGTGGTGTCTAATACATGTCCATTCTGCGAGGAACCAGAGACCATTTGCCATTGTTTCCTGGACTGTAAAGACTGCTTCCTTTATTTAATAAGCTAAAAAAGAGTTTTTGAGGACTGTGATGAGCCATGGTCGGAAACTGCTTTCATTTTTGGGGCAGGTTATGACAAGAAAAATTCAAAAAAGTGGCAGATTTTGAATTTTTTTGTAGGACAAGCCAAACTTTCCATATACAAAAGCAGGAAAAAATGCTATCACGGGTGTTGGGGGAAGAGTTACTGCAAATTTTTGTATCTTTGGTCAGAGCTAGGGTCACTGTGGACTTCAGGTTTTATTCTCTCATGAAGAACTTGGATGAGTTTGTGTCTCAGTGGTGTTGTACTTCAGCTGTTTGCTCTGTTGTTGATGAGAAGTTGTGCTTCAATTCTATTTTTAGGATGGCTTGAGATTATTTAAATACTAATATTCATGAATTAACAGATGTAATATTTTGAACTGAATATTTATTTGTAAATAAAGTTATTTTAAAATCAATCTTTCTTTCTTTCTTTCTTTCTTTTTCTTTCTTCTTTCTTTCTTTCTTTCTTCTTTCTTTCTTTCTTTCTTTCTTTCTTTCTTTCTTTCTTTCTTTCTTTCTTTCTTTCTTTCTTTCTTTTCTTTCTTTCTTTCTTTCTTTCTTTCTTTCTTTCTTTCTTTCTTTCTTTCTCTCTTTTCTTTCTTTCTTTCTTCCTTCTTTTTTCTGTCTCTTTCTTTCTCTCTCTCTGTCTTTCTTTCTCTTTTTCTTTTTTCTTTCTTTTCCTTTCTTTCTTTTGTCTTTCATTCTCTTTCTCTTTCTTCCTTTTTTCTTTCTTTCTTTTCCTTTTTCTTTCTTTCTTTCTTTCTTTCTTTCTTTCTTTCTTTCTTTCTTTCTTTCTTTCCATTCTTTCTTTTTCTTTCTTCTTTCTTTATTCCTTTTCCTTTCTTTCTTTCTTTCTTTCATTATTTCTTTCTTTCTTCTTTCTTTCTTTCTTCCTTTCTTTCCTTTCTTTCCTTTTTCTTTCTTCTTTCTTTTTCTTTTTTTTTTTCTCTCTTTCTTCCTTTTTTCTGTCTCTTTCTTTCTCTCTCTCTTTCTTTCTTTCTTTCTTTCTTTCTTTCTTTCTTTCTTTCTTTCTCTCTTTCTTTTTCTTCTTTCTTTCTTTCCTTCTTCTCTTTCTTTCTTTCTTTCTTTCTTCCTTCCTTTTTTCTGTTCTTTCTTTCTTTCTTTCTTTCTTTTTCTTTTTTTCTTTCTTTCCTTCTTTCTTTCTTTCTCTCTCTCTTTCTTTCTTTCTTTGTTTCTTTCTTTCTTTCTTTCTTTTTCTTTCTTTCTTTCTTTCTCTTTCTTTCTTCTTTCTTTCTTTTCTTCTTCCTTTCTTTCTTTCTTTCTTTCTTTAGTTCTTTCATTTTTTCTTTCTTTCTTTCTTTTTCCTTTTTCTCTTTCTCTCTTTCTTCCTTTTTTCTTTCTTTCTTTATTCCTTTTCCTTTCTTTCTTTCTTTCTTTCTTTCTTTCTTTCTTTCTCTTTCTTTTTCCTTTCTTTCTTTCTTTCTCTCTTTCTTTCTTTCTTCCTTCCTTTTTTTCTGTCTCTTTCTTTCTCTCTCTCTTTCTTTCTTCCTTTTTTTCTTTTTTTCTTTCTTTCCTTCTTTCTTTCTCTCTCTCTTTCTCTCTTTCTTTCTTTCTTTCTTTCTTCCTTTTTTTCTTTCTCTTTCTTTCTTTCTCTCTTTCTTTCTTTCTTTCTTTCTTTCTCTCTTTCTCTCTTTCTTACTTTCTTTCTTTCTTCCTTTTTTTCTTTCTCTTTCTTTCTCTCTCTCTTTCTTTCTTTCTTTCTTTCTTTTACAAGAATACAGTAAAGTTTTCTCATGAGGTCAGCTGGTTTATGTCTTTCTCTGGCTCTGTGTGATTATTAGTTTTTCTTTTAGAAATCAAAACACATTTTACAAACTATCACAGACAGCTGAATAAAAATGTTTGTAAACGGATGAATGTGCTTTTATAAACAGGCCAAAGATGACCCACATTTTTTATACTCTTTACCTTCCCTTTAAAAAAGGACATTTTAAGGAGACTGATACCTAACAGGATCACACAAAGAGAAATAAGCACATTAATTTTAAGATTACAAAAAGAAAGAAACTCACTGACCAATAGAAAAAGAACTTTAAGTGACTGGTATAGAAATAAGTCAAAATATATCAAAACGTTTTCATCTTTCACTAACTTGCTGAAAGTTAACTTGAGATGAAGGAATAAAAACACAGCTGGTCCAACAATTATAGAATCAGAATTGATATTTATTGGCAAGTAAATTTACACAAACAATGAATTTAACTTGGTAAACTGGTTTAAACATTTAACATGTAGTTAAAACCAAAAACAAGGAGTCATGGAGAACTGTAAAATATATTTAAAAAGTGGAAATTGAACAAAATATTGATACAAACATAAACAATAAAAAAAAAAACATAAGACATATAGAGAAATGCAGTGAATGAGCTGCAGATGTACAGACCACTTTGTCCACAGAGGTGTTTGGTTTGAGTCCATCCTGCTGAATCTTTATTGTCCCAATGAGCTCAAACGCTAAGAGCCAGATCATGATAGCTGAGATGTGTGCGCATGCGCAGTAATCGCTCATTATGATCTCATTAAGTATTGATTGTTTGGGCCCTGCAGCATCTTTATGGGCACGTGCAGGTTTCTTGTTTCGCTCTTTTTTAGATGAAGAGATGCAGCGTATGGATGACTATCAGGAGTTGACTCACTGTAGTATATTTATTTTTAAAGACATTGGTAATTATAAAATATGCAAAAAATAAAAATAAATCAGCCTCGACAAAATAAATCAGTCCATAAATATATATTACACTGGTATATGCGGCTCTCTATCTCAGAGTCAGTTTAGTTAAAGACATTTTAAAATGAATAAAACAGATATCTAAAAATTAAACCAACGGAAGAACAATAGAAATCAATCGTTTTCCGAATACCCTTTAAATGGACAGCAAGTTAAACGGGATTATTTTTTCCACACATACCCATCCATTAAAATAATCCAAAGAATATTAAGCAATGATAAAAAAAAATGTCTGTCAAAACCAAAATTAACCCTTTGGTGTTTCACTCACTAAGCACGAAAATGTTCTTTTTACAATTAAGCTGAATATTATACATTAATATAATATTCTGTATTCATTGAGCTGTACCTCTTTCGCTTATCTGACCAAATTATTGATATTAAAGTTTATTTAAGATTTTAGTGCCCTGAATAACACTTTTTTGTCATGATACCGCCAAGTTTTTAGATGAAAAAAAGAGAAAATGAATTCTTTTCAAAATGTAAAACACTTATAAAAATAAAATTCAACGATTTGCAAATACTTTTCATCGTTCATCTTAAAATATATTTTTCTTTCTCTGGGTTTTCAGCCGGAGATGTTAAATCATTTGTACTTTCTTTGCAGTGGCAATAGACACAATTATCAATTGAAGATATTTCCACCTTTTTTTAAGGTTTGTCTTTCAAACCAGCATAGTGCACATCAAATATTCATGACATTTAAAGTAGATTTTTGTTTTTTGGTTATTGTAGCCCAGGATATGTCAATGAATAGCAACAGCTTTGATGTGAGATCAAACTGCAGAGTCAACTGGGTTTTCAATGGCACAGTTTTTGCACTTTACAGTTTAATATAACACTTATTTGCAGTTACTGCTGGAGTTATGCTTTAAATTATAAGATAAAAGAAATAAGCAGTCTTTCTGAAAATTCATGCCATGTGCATGAACAGCTTAAATAATGAAGAATGAAAAGCTCATTAAATGAAGAGAAGTCCCCAAAGGTTAAAGCATTAGATAAACAGCAACATAAATACTGGTTTAATAACAAATACTGTTAAATAATTGAAGTGAATTAACAGGCTTCAGTTAATTTTACTTGAAACAACAGGTCAGACATAAAACTATACTCTATTTAATATTTCAAGAGTACTTTTTGTTGAAAAACTGTATACGCTAAAACGTTAAGGAAGGGCACTGCAAGTTAAAGACTGCAACGGATTTATTATTATTATTATTTTTGCCTTTTCCTTCTTTCTTTCTTCTATTCAATTGACCCTTTTTCATTGTAAAACTTTCAGGGAGGTAGTAAGGAGAGCAGCTTTGGCTCGGTGCAGACTGCTGGCCGTCTGCGCCTCGTTCATAATGTATGGAGAGGACAAAGGCTGCGCGGCTGGATTTCAGCGTCAACTTTGAGAGCTGTAACCCAAACCTGTCCTCTCCCGCATCAGCTGACAGGATGTAGATGATGCCTCTTTTTCCACCTGCAATCTGTCTAATAACCACCGACAGCAGGTGCGTGAACACTTGCTGGACCTTTGGGTGCTCAGATATAAAGAGAGGAGAGGAGGCCTTGTTTTTAGGAGAAACTTTTGGTGCCTTGCAGGAGGAAGGAAGAGCGCGCGGAGCGTCAGGCTGCAGTAGGGTGCCACACCCGGGGGTGCTGGTAGGTCTGCTGTAAACATCAGGGGGGTTGTGTGGCGCATGTGGACTTTTTAAACTCTCTGCTGAGTCAGCTTCAGTGCTTAAAGTTGGTTTGTTTTAATTCCTTTTAAGTCAAACTTTTAAAAATAGCATTTCAGGACGTTTTCGATGTCCCTCATTATCGCCACTGCAGTGCGCGTGCCGTGCGTAATAGGCGCAGAGGAGATGCGCCGCAGGCCTGCGTAAAAAGGCGGCAGAAGGAGAGGGAGGAGGGTAGCGTGGATTACTATACTACCAGTGGGTTAAGATGCTTACCAGCTAATTACCTGACCACTAAAATCCTCTGCCATGCAGCCCAAACAAACCCGGAGCCGCGAGGGATGAGGACGAGGAGAGGAGAAGAAGACCGAGGAGGGACAAAAAGTCATATTTCCTCCATCAGGACAGTTCTCTTCCTGCAGCTTTCTGGTCTTTGGTCTGGCTGTGAAGACATTCTTCTGGTGGACTGACTTGAAAACTCGGGAAAGTTGTTTCTTTTGAGGACATTGAAGTCTGTTTGAACGGTAAGAATCCACAGGCCTGGCTCTTGGTAACTACATGCTTTACCATATTTTTTACGTTTTAGGGTAGTTTATGATTTATCCACAGTGGTCATCATCTCAAAGAGTTAACGAACAAAAGTAATATCTTGTTTTACGGTGTTGTATTTTAATGTATGTCAAACCCCTGATTTGTATACAATCTTAAATTTTCTTGGAGTTTCATTGAAGGCTTATCCATCACTTAGATTTCATAAAACTGGGAACCTCAACTGAAGGAGGGCAGTAATGTACCTCTCCTGCTGAATTATCAATGAGGCGTCACATGTGCTTTCAGGTGTTGTATTACAGTCAGCCACACATGGCCTCATCACCCCCATCCTCATTACCGAGGCTGTCACTCATTAGAGGAACAACTAAAAACATACAACAAAACGCAGCCTCTTCACGAGAATCCTGCTCCTGCCCCCCCATCCACCTCTGTCTCTCTCTGAAGCTTTTTACTCTATTGATCTCTCCCGGAAACAGGGAAGATGAGCCCTGCTTTGGGACCCATTTGGAGCTTCTCAAAAATCACTTAGCGCATCATTCCCTACAGCCAGGAGGATCAATGTGAGTGAGCCTCAGACCTGCTCCCCCAGCAGCACCAAGAGGAGCTCATGGAGGCCAAACTGTTGGCCTAAAATACTGAACCAAAAAACAGTGCTTGGATACCTTTGAAAATATGAATGTTGATTTCTGTCCGGATTTTCAAACTTAAAATTAAGGCTAAGGAGGGATGTAGAAGTGGGTATCTGACTTTTTTAGGTCACGAGAAGAATGGGAATAATAGATATATTTCAATTATATGAAACATGAGGACCGTTTGGTTTTGGGCTGCTAGTTTCTGCCCAAGTGTTGGTTAATTACTTAACATATTTCTTAGTATCTAAGTTACTTAGTTACTTCACTTGAGGTTACTCATTTTCCCTCATCATAACTGAACTCAATGAGGATTAAAGAAGTTTACAATGGACACATACGGTCATTAATCTCGTAGATGAAAAAAAAAAACTTCTTGAAATAACACTGATTCGCTTAATTTTCCATTGGGCATTTTTAGTAATTTTGGTGCATACGTGTCATCACAATAACAGTCCACCAAGGACAAAAATTGACCTTACAACTAAGCATTAGTTTGATTACAAACTTTGATGTGTACTGATGCATTACCTTAATTACCTACTTTGTATAGTTATGTCATAACTAGGGCTGGGTATCGATTCAGATTTTCTGGATCAATTCGATTCGATATTAAGAGGTCTCAAAACGATACGATTCACGATTCTAAATATGTTCAGTCTGGGTTATCTCAGTAAAAATAATGCTGTAAATGACTTTTTGACCTGGTACATTATTAAAACTGTTTTTACATTAAGAAATGAACCCAAAGCAGTTACATTAATCACATATTAATGATATACATTTATGCTTATTCTGCAAGTTACTTGTTTTTTGTCCAACTTGTCTTTTCTTTCATGCTTGTTAAATCTGAAATATGTACAAACGTCAACTTTTAAACTCTTCGGTGGTGCCCCTATAGTGCTACTCGCTTCCGCCATGTTTTTTTGACTGTTTGCAGTAACATCTCTTGAGATCTTGTTCAGTGGAAAGCAGAGCTAAACGCGAGACTAGCAGAGTTGATACCACAGGCTGCTTCTCGGACCATCCAATGGACAAAAAAACTACCCATGTTAAAAGATCGATCTTTAGATTTTATTGATCGATTATGAACCATTTAAAGTTAAATCGATTAAAATCGATTAAATTGATTTTTTAAAACCCAGCCCTAGTCATTACAGTAATACTCAAAGACTAGCTGCCTCACTCTAATCATTACAATAAGTAGATTTGAATTCCTGTCCGACAAATAAAGCAGCAAAAATACACATTTTGGCACCTTAATCAATCATACAGAAAGCTTTGTTTTGTTTTTGTTGTTATCAGTTACTAAAATTGGTCAACCAGGAGTTTCCTTCCATTCGCAACAATTCATCCCTCCGTCAGTGAGGATCAAGAGTTTGGCCTCTTGTGGGCCCCATGTGGCCCTACTTGTTGTGGCCCTCAAGACTTTCTTATTGGCCAATTTATTTGTGAAGATGAGGCAACATGACAAAATCTAAGTTAAAGTGGTAAAACATATAGTATTAAAAAAATATTGAATTTCTCATTAAAGAGGCTATGAGGAGTTTCTAAGTAATTACAAAAAAATCTCACTTTTAGATATATGCCTGATGGAAAAATAAACTTTAAGATGAGTTTTATAGCATCAAAATAGGTTATCTATAAATGCTATTCCTTAGCTAAGTGTTGTGTTAGCTAAGTGGTCGGGTCGGACAGCCGGCTACAAAACTACGATAATAAGTTTTCCAAAAATTGCTTGTTGTCACACATTAAAAAACTACCGCTACGTAACTAGAAAGAGATACATTACCTCGTCGCTTTGCATCCTGTAAGTTGTTGAAAAAAGAAGTTGTAAAGCAATGCAGAGTTCTGAGGAAGGTCCGAGCTGCATTTATTAGCATCACAACAAACACACACTATGGCTTTGGTCACGTTTTTTGGTGCATTCCAGTTGTAGTCAGAAGTAGGAATTTCCGGGTTCTGTGTAGGAAACCGCAACTGGAACGTCCCCCGATGTCGGCATTTCTTACTGGGAACTCGGTGAAACCTCGCCACCCTTGAGTTGACAATGGAAGATGGATGCCCCCAGTGTGAACAGTTATTTAGCTCCTGTAATAATCAATTTATTTGCACTTCTGACTGGGGTGTGTCGCTCTAGATCAGCTGTATACATAGTATTGTTAGACTTATATTTACAAAAATAATGCCATAGTGATAATCACATTCTTCATGTGATATTTGTGAACAACAACGCAGGGCGTGCTAACAACAGCTAACAATAGCCTGGTAGATCGGCATGTTTGTTTCTGACTTCAACTGGAACGCCGATAAGTCGGAGATGACGTCACTCCCAGTTTCGAGGTTACTGGAACGCAGCATTACGACAGTTGCCGCGCATGCTCATGGGTAGCAGAGTCTTTATGTCTTCGGAAATAGATTCTCCTCATAGCACCTTTAAGTTAATTGTCTGTTATGGTTCCTGTGAAAATCATGCATTATAAAATATAAAACAAATATGTTTGCACGACACATAAATATATAAATTGATATTGTAAACAGATTTTAATTGGCTTGGATTCTGTTTTGCTAATTTAATTGAGCATTACAGTTTTTTAGTTATAAAATGTGCATTTATGTACCAGTTAATTTGGATCAAAACAACATGTATGTTTGCTAAGTTAAATCATAGGTTATCATAACACTGCACAGTGGAGCAGTGCCTGTGCCTCACAGCAGAAGGTTACTGATTTAGGATCTCTCTGTGTGGAGTTTGTTTGTTCTTTATGGTCATACATGGATTTACCCTCAGAACTCTGGATCTCTCCAACCAAAACATTCTCATTAGCCTCACTGGTGATTTACGATTGCCCAAAGATGTGAGTGTGAGAATGGTTGTCTGTCGTTATGTGACAGCTCTGTGATTGGCCGATGACCAGTCCATGGTGTACCCAGTCTGTCGTTAAATGCCAGCTGGGATCCCAGAGACCCCCCTCGATTCTGAAAGAGGTAAAGTGGTTTAGATAAAGACTGCAAATGTTATCCTGGTTGTTAAACTGAGAGTTTCTGGCTGTTAAAATAAAATGAATGCAGCCTGCTCGATGACCAAAGTCAGAGCATTGCTTCACTGATCACCAACTGGCCATCCCTGGGTGTCCCCCAGAAAATGATCAAACTCAGAAAGTGAGAGGGAGGGCATTCGTTGTATTTTAAGGCGCACCTTAGCAACCTAAAGCTTTTCGAGTTACTTGAAAGCAATTAAGACGAATACAGTTTAAAGGATAAGTTTGGTTTCTACAGCTTTCCCATTGTTTATAGAATGAAGTAGAACAATATACTCACCCAGAAGGCTTTCCTGATCCAAACAGTGCTTCGGGAGATATTTAGATCCAAAACTGAGCAGCGGACATCCGTACAATGGTAGCACACGGGGCATGTATAGCACCGCTCCTAAAACTGCATTAATTGTCCAAAAAACGCATTAGTTTCACCAATATTTCATCATGGTCCGCTCGCACTGCTCCTCCAAGACAGTCCGGGGTCGCTCCACCCATGTTTTTGTGACTGTGCTGACCTCTGAACTGAAAACTTTCTTTACGGCTGCCACGCATGCCCAGTACGGCTTCCTCCTTTCGATGAGCACCTCATCTGTAAACTCTGGCTCGAAACTGTAAGGACACCCATCTTATTCAAAATTCTCGTCCACAACATCTGCATCTGATAGATATTCGTCCATTTTGCACAAAACTGCAAGAAGAAAGTTGTTGAGTAGCCGGTCGTCGCCCCTGAAACAATGAGCCGTACTGCGCATGCGCACAGAAAGTTTTCAGTTCAGAGGTCAACACAGTCACAAAAACATAGCCCGAGCGGACCATGATGAAATATTGGTGAAACTAAAGAGTTTTTGGACAATTAATGCAGTTTTAGGAGCGGTGCTATACATGCCCCGTGTGCTACCATTATACGGATGTCCGCTGCTCGATTTTGGATCTAAATATCTCCTGAAGCACTGTTTGGATCAGGAAAGCCTTCTGGGTGAGTATATTGTTCTACTTCATTCTATAAACAATGTGAAAGCTGTAGAAACCGAACTTATCCTTTAATCAGCATGACTATGTTTTTATTAAACCTGTAGTATGAGTGTACAGTATTGGTATTAAACTAAATAATGGACAGTGTGACAGCCTCAGAAATAATGCCAAAATGTCACAGTTGCCCTGAAGTAGTAGCAGTCAGGTTGACCCCACTTTTAAAATATAAGGAATTTTGTACATTTTGAAGAAAAGTAAAAATATCAGACTAATAATTTGTTATTAATATTCCCTCTCCATAGGATCTGTAAAGTAAAAAAAATGGCTGCCGGTCCAGGTGGCAGATTTCATCAGTGGATCTAACCCCACACACTGATGGGACATCATTCATCCCTGTCACAAGAAGTCAGGTTTACAGACGGACTATCATCTCTGGCTGTTTGTGTATCTCCTCCTGTTCTGTGTATGGCACTGGTAGAATTCACTGTCACATCACACTTATCAGTGAATTACCATAGGGCCATAAACAGAGTAGAGACTAAACCACACAGCCTGCACACCCCCTCCACCTCGGATGTCACTCTGACACTGACTCTCTCCTTTGCCCATTTTGGCACTAGCACATTTTTGCTTTGTGTGTCCTTGTTTGAGCAATCATGTGTAGTGCCAATATAGGACGAGAGAGCAATCAGCTGCTTTTTTTAAATATACCTGTGTCTTATGAGTTTTTGCATATGGATCTGATGGATGATGCCCCCGCTTGGATATCACTGATGCTCCATCTCCAACACACCATCCTCGTAACCTGAGCCTCATTTGTCGTACTAATCCGGTGACTGCTGCAGTCTCTCTCTTTCAGTGTTTGGCAATGGTAGAACTCACTCTGGTGGGCTGAGAGGATCCGGTGGTTCTAGACTTGCCAACAATTGACTGAGAGCTTTGACCAGCTATGGCCATCACAGGATCTGGACTTTTGTTGTGTAAATGAAAGTCTAGCCTACAAATGGTTGGACAACTTTACCTTGGTCAAGTTGTCTCAATGTGTCACTGTATATTTTGACCTTGACTTCTCCTATTAAAAGTGTGCTCTGCTTGCATGTATGCAAAACAACACAGTATATCCACATTGTGCTGTATAAATGGAGTAACCTTAAAGGTGTAGTCAGTGATGTGTGAGAAAACGAGTGGAGAGGTTGTTTATAAACGAATTTAGACCCGCCTTTCCCTTCATACCTCACCCCTGGCTCCACCCCTGAAAGCTGATGGGCGTGCATCGTCATGGAAACGGCCGTAGAAACTGCGTAGCTGACCAACGTAGCTAAGATAACCCCGACTCGTCAGACAATAGTAGCCACAACTCGACTGCCGTTGTTGATAACATCGCAACAACGGTACATTTTGGCAGATTAGACAATAAAATGAATGCCCGACGGCTGTTACTGTTATGTGAAGCACCACAAAGATAATGTTGCTTACCTGTCCAGCACGAGGACGGCGACATTTGCATCCACTTTCAGGTATTTCAATTCACGGAATTCCCTCCACCGTCAGAAAGCAACACCAATGTTGACCCGGGTCTTCGCTCTTTCATGGTCATAGCCCTTCTTTTTCACTTTCTGCTCCTCTGACCTTTTTCTTTTGGGCTGTTTTTAAGCCATTGCTACTGCACATATTATATCTCTCTCTTATGCTAACTGCGCACGCTACGCAACCTACTACTCCCCCTTCCCCCTCTGTCTGATCTGCGCATGAGTATGATCGCCCCCTGGATGTGGGGGTGTACCCTGTTTTGGTAACTCGGCCCGAGCCACAGTATTTACCTGCTGAAATTCAGAGCCAAGGCTGTGTATTGAAACCGGACTTTTTTTTCAACATGCTGTCAGTAGTGACATCTTGTGGATGGAGAGGAGAAATATGGTGAATTTGACAAATAGTGCATTAGATTAGAAGATTAGAAGATCGCTGACTACACCTTTAATATTGTTTCCTTAAAACAAGGGCTCACTGTCAACATGCCTGAGGAGTTACCAACATTTTCAGCTTGTGACTCTCAAAATAGCACCGACAACAACTGAGGAACTCTGTTCTTAAAGGTGATTAAAGCCATAAATAATTTATGGTAGTATTCAGACCTAGATCATTAGGGTGAGTTGTTCCAATACAAGTTGAAGTCCTCTGATTGGCATGGTTTGTTTTAAGATATCTGAACACGGCAATTGATAAAGAGCACAAACCTCCACCAAGTTAGCTCACATTACACCTGTTACACCTAAAAGGCAATAAAAGTTAACCAATAGTTAATAAAGTAACCCTCAAAATGTGATTTCTTTACCATGAAAACCTACAGCTCTTGAAATCATGTTAATATAATTGCTAGTTTGACTATTATTAAGCAAAATTCATTGTTTGAAAATGGCGATTATCCGGATAACCATAAAAATGTAATTGTTTTTTAAATTGAACTAATACTGATATATCCTGAAAATTTTAGAAGAAGTGGTCCAGTAAGTTTAGTGTTATGTTTCTAACAAACAGACAACCAAGACAAAAATAGACCCAGAAACAGGTACAAACAGGGTGACGTTTACTCATCACTGCTGTTGTAGTATCAGTAATTGTCATTATTATAATTACATTACAGCTTTCAGGCAACCAGGCTGAAAGCTATCTGGTGCCTTCTACAGTCCGCTATAGACACCGTCAATCATTAAAAGCCCCCCTTCCTCATACACTGAGCTTTTTTACACTTACATCTCAAGGCATGTTGCACAATGATACAGCGCTCATCTGTATAATCATACACAAGACATTAAACCTCAGCTAGTTATCATTTGCAGAGTTATTCACAGGTAGCTTAGCCTTCTGTCCTGTGTGGAAAAAAACTTGTAGTCATAGACATGCTGGTGGTGGAGTAATGAAGTAGGACAGGCTCTATTGTTTTTGTGTGACCTGGCTACCAAGTAAACATGAAACGATCCAAAGAAAATATGCAAATTAGTAGCATTTTTCCTTAACTGAAACCAGCAATGAGGATTGTAGTTTATTGTTTTTATGACTTTTTTTTAATATTCAGTAAAACTCAGTTAATGCAGAGATGTTCACAATAAAGGGTCAAATTTAACATTTGATATTCTGAAGTGAAATTGTTTAAAAGAAAGGTTCTTGCTACCCTCTTTGGTGTCTTGTGAAATGGTCCTGATTCCCACTTTGGGTACCACAGGTTAAGACTGTGTGGATGGCTAATATGTTAGAGACATTCATCGACTATCGTAAAAGATACTTACAAATGCTCAAAAGACAGGCGAAAACAGTATAATACGGAATATGATAGCTTAAGAGCTATAATGTTTAATACTAGCAAACTGACTATCTCCTAGCAAGTAACTTGACTAGTTAGCTAAGCTTAACGTCAACATCAACTCAACCTTGATGCTGGTCAAGGAAAAGACTTTGTAGTGACATATTGCTTTAAAGTTCTTGGCACAATAAGCTCTTAGATGATGCACCACCACAGCAGAGGAGCAGACATGTTACCCAAAATCACATCAATATTTATCTTATCAATTTTTCAAATATATTTTGGGATTTTGAGTTATCCTTGTACCTTTGCCTTGTATCTTTGTTTTCATTTCCCCACCATGGCTCAGATTATCAAAGTATCAATTCAATTAACATTAGGTTGCATTACATTAGCCATTACCATGTTTTTTTTTCATTGTCAATAATCAAAGAAGATGAAACTTGACAAACTGTCACCTGCTGGTGCTTGGCAGTGGGATGTGAGTGGCTGCAGACAGTTCAGTGAGGTGAATATGAACATCCCTCCTGAGTGTCCATGTAGCCTCAGAACAGCAAAGAAACTTCTGGAACACAAACCGTAACCTTTTTTGAGAGTTGAATTACAGACTTTGCAGAAATTCAACTGAACCTCTGATAGTGCAGTGAATTAAAGAACAGAACACAAGAAGGTAGGGCTGCTCGGTTGTGGCAAAAATCATGATCACGATTATTTTAGAAGGATTTCAATAGATGTTGAGATCACAATGATGGTTCACTATTACTCACTGGTTTCAAAATACACTCCACAAACTTTCCTTGAACATATCAGCTTTTGACAGCATCATTTTTAAAGGTGTTATGAGGAGAATCTATTTCCGGCAACATAAAGACTCTGTTACAGGATGCAAAGCGACGAGGTAATGTATCTCTTTCTAGTGACGTATAGTGGTAGTTTTTGATGTGTGACAACAAGCAGTTTTTGGAAAACTTAGTATCGTAGTTTTGTAGCCGGCTATATATCGCTACTTACAGCCCGGTGCTCTAAGACGTGTCCAAATAATATTAGTTTTCTCTAGTTTTAATTGTCTTATAATTACTTAGAAACTCCTCATAGCATCTTTAACATTAAAGAACAAGCAATACAGAAATATACTTGTACAAATACAAATGCCTCAAGATAAAATTTATAATAATAATTCTGAGCGAAGAAAAATAAAATAAAACTTATCATGTGGCACAATAATCCTTTAATCTTGAACACTCAGTTTTGTAATTTTGCAAACATTTGCAGATTTTTTTGCAGTACTTGTAATTTTGAATAAAAAGTCCATTAATTATCCAGCTCTAAAAAGAGGTGCTTTTGTTGTTTTGTGTGATAGTACTAAGCAGTAAGTGCCTAATGTGTGTTTATCATATTTCAGTCTGAAGGCTGTGGGTCCTTTATGGCTGCCTGCAGAGGATGTGAGGTTAAGTGGTACTGCAGACGCACAGAGAGGAAGGAGGGAGGCCCACACGCCGACAGCTGGTACCAGTGATTAGACAGAGGAGTGATGCAAGGAATCATCAAAGCTCTTTAGGGAGAATCCCTGACAGGGAGGAGGCCAGGACACACGCTGACACACACACTCACACACATGGACAGACAACACACAGATGGGCACACGCGCACAGAATCCTGATACACAACTCCTCGGCTGCTAAAACTGCTTTTAAACTGGGCGTGCAGGTCCAAGAGCGCGCAGGCTGCATGAACCATCTGTCATTCTCTGCTGCTTCGCTAACCAATGGATTACCAGCAGGTCTGTCCTGGATACACACACATGCACACACATGCACATCACACACACAAGCCCCCCTCTGATCATGGGATTGAGGTAATGAAGGAGAATGAGTGGTGTCATTAGATTAGACTGGGTGTGGAAGTTAATGGATCTCATTCATGGCTGTTCAATTGCTTAGCATTATGTTGTCTAGAAGTCATATGTGTGTGTTTGTGTTTTGAAATATGCACGTATGGGATTCTTATGCCTCTTTCCCAAAAGGATGGTGTATGGAGTTGGTAACCATGGAGCGAGAGACTGACGGAAATGCAATGCAGGAAAGCCACAGAACAGATTTGAACTCCTGTCTGTCTGCTTTGACATCAGTCTCATGGGGTACAGTGGGCGCACAGACTTGGCCAGTACACTATCACAGCCCCACATGAAAAGTTTAGATGTGCTTTACCACAAGCAGCAACATTCAGAGTTCAATTATAGGCTAACACTTTGGAACATCCTATTTTTCCTACGCCTTGGCCACCAAGACTGTGTCCAATAGGTTACTTGAAGAACTTTAAGGTTAACATCTACTCCACAAAACTAGAAGTGGGAAAGACTTTTCTTGGCCTTTTCAAAATCACACACACGTCACATACAAACACAGGGAGACTCTGGATTACAGTAATCTAAGGACAGGAGGCATTTAAAAGGTTCATGTTCAGACAGAGGCTGACCAACTACATCTAACTAATAATATTTAGTTCAACCATTAAAGGTGTAGTCAGCGATCTTCTAATCTTCTGATCTAATGCAGTATTTGTCAAAATCCCTGTATTTCTCCTCTCCATCCACAAGATGTCCCCACTGACTGCATGTTGAAAAAAAAATCCGGTTTCAATACACGGTCTTGACTCTGAGGCCCTCCTCACACGAGGACGGCCCCATATTGTCTTGGCGTCGGCATCAAAACATGTATCGCTGTTTACACATTGTATTGTACATAGGCTTGTGCATTTACATGACAACGCAAAATCCTGTCTGGTTCTGCTCCGAGGTGGTTTCCACGTCAACAAGTGCTCATGCGCGCGTAACATGCTGCGTCTCATGAGCACTCTTTACTGTTGTTGCCGTAGCTGGTGTTGTTGGTGTTCTGTGAGCAAATGCTGGTATAAAAGTCGTTGCAATATTTGTAGCTGCTGGAACAAGATCAGAATCAGCCCGGCTGCCGCCATTGTTGTTGTTGGTGTGTGTGACAACATGGGTTGGGCGGCGGGGGGGAGGAGGGGTGCTATGAGGTCACCGTCTTTCTCTGACTTATTTGTTAATACCAACTACAGCATGAAGACAAATACGCAGATATCCACTTGCAGACCCGTTTTAAAAAAAGATGCAGAGTCATGGACAAATATGCGTCTCCGTGTGTCAATATCACCAGATCGATAGTTTATTTCACCGGAGTCTTACAAATTCGTACTCGTGTAAAGCTCACCTTAATTTCAGCAGCTTAATACTGTGGCTCGGGCCGAGTTACCAGAACAGAGTACAGCCCCCGACATCCAGGGGGCGATCATACTCATGCGCAGATCAGACAGAGGGGAGAGGGGGAGTCGTCGGTTGCGTAGCGTGCGCAGTTAGCATAAGAGAGAGATACAATATGTGCAGTAGCAATGGCTGAAAAACAGCCCAAAAGAAAAAGGTCAGAGGAGCAGAAAGTGAAAGAGAAGGGCTATGACCATGAAAGAGCAAAGACCTGGGTCAACATAGGTGTTGCTTTCCGACGTAGGAAGGGAACTCCGCGAATTGAAAGACCTGAAAACGGACGCGGATCTTGCCGTCTTTGTGCTGGATAGGTAAGCAACATTAGCTTTGTGGTGCTTCACATAACAGTAACAGCAGTCGAGCATTCATCTTATTGTCTAATCTGCCAGAATGTACTGTTGTTGTGATGTTATCAATAACGGCAGTCGAGTTGTCTGACGAGTCGGGGTTACCTTAGCTACGTTGGTCAGCTACGCAGTTTCTACGGCCGTTTCCATGACGATGCATGTCCATCAGCTTTCGGGAGGCGGGTCTAAATTTGTTTATGATCAACCTCTCCACTCGTTTTCTTCCACATCGCTGACTACACCTTTAAAGTTACTGAAAGTCAGACGGACTTCATTTGTTTGCCCTCTGATGCAAAGGCGTAGGTTTGATTTTGACATAGGTGGGGACATAAAAGTGCACCAAGATGGCACCCTGGAAGTTGATGTGTTCTGTATGTATGACTGTTTTTTAATGTGATGTAGAGCTAATCAAACAAACAAGCAAACTATCACATTCAGAAAAAACTATTCTACCGGTATATACTTTACCTCCAGCCTAAATCTCTACGGTCTGTTCCTTGACAAACATATATTGATGCATGACGCATGAACAGTGGGACAATTTGGAATCAATCAGAAATTTTGATGGTATGGTTATAGTCTGATAAATATATAACCAAAACCAAAAAGGACTACGGATAAGTGTATTCCCCAATAAAATAAATGTATAAAGTTATGTTTTTAATCTGAGGTTTTGTTGAATTTTTTTTCCCACAGACTTTTATTGTTGGTCTTCAACAATAATAATAAAGTCGAAATGTGTGTCTCTTTGGCATTAAATATAAGCATTTTTTAGTTATAACGTTACTATGCCTGTGTTTCATGTTAGGGACCATGCAGTAGTGGCATAATATTGATAGGGACGTGTCCCTAGTGTCCCTACCCAATTCTACGCCCCTGCTCTGATGAGTCCTGTGGTGTGTTGGATCTTTAAACAGGACCACTGTCTGTGCCTACAGTAGTGCAATAGCATCAGTTGTAATTAACCCTATAAAACCAAATGTATCATATTTGATACATACTTTTATAATACCTCTTTCTACTCAATATGATCAACAAATTACAAAAAAACAACAACATTTGAATACAATCAGATAAATGATAAAAATGCCCTCAAATGGATTATCAGTTGCCCAAAACGCCTAATGTATCAAATGAGATACGAAAAATCTAAATGTTGAATTTTATGGACATTTTGATTTTTATGGATTTTAGCAGAAAGTGAAACAAACATTTCAGCTCCAAAAAAATGAATTTTCTGGCTATAATCTATGGTCTTGGGCCTTAAAGGGTTCAAATAAGAGTCTTAATAACGATTGGCTCTCAAATGGGGGCACGATTAATATGTTGGATTGATCTGTTGATAAATATTTCACCAATAATACATTGTTAATCATATTTAACCCTTCATTTCTGCTGTGACCCCACTGAGGATCAGCAGGCTCACCTGTTCAGCCTGCAGAATCAGCCACAGGTGTATCCACTGAGACCTGATCAGGGTCTATAAAGGACTCCTGAGCCCGCTGTTCAGTTTGCTCTGCTGACATGATGTGTTTCAGCCTTACTGCCAAGTGTGTCAAAAGTGAGTGTTATTTAATCCTATTTAACTTATGGAATATTCTGTGGACAACTTTGATCATTTAATTATGTGAATTATGTCTTAAAAGCAAACTTCACATCTCTAAAAATTCTGATGACTTAGTTTAAAATCATTGATCCTTATTGTTTTTGCTTAAAGGTTAAGATTATGTTTAGACTTTTTCCTATTTGTTTGATAAAGGAACACCACTTCACAGCTTGTGAACAAACCCTTTAAATTGGAGCCTCATCTTTGCTGGAGTTATTCCTCACCTTAAAATGATGTTGATGAAGTTCAGCCCCAAACAGCTGTCACATATTTGAAACAAAGCCTTTTTCCTATACTTTTGGAAATGTGTACCTTGAGAGAAAACTGGGTTTGTCTTGGTATCAAGTGTGCAAAATTGTCAGAAAATTGGTGGGCAGGGAAAAATTGATTTTCACAGATACAGAGGACACTACAAAAGACAAAGTTAGCTTTAAAAGTCTGGAAAACACTTAAAAACAAATGTTTCTTAGTAATCAATTGGACAGTCACAGAAAATAATGAAATAAAATATTGGACTGTGCTACACTCTGATTTAAAATCAGCTTAAAGGTGCTATGAGGAGAATCTTTTTCCGAAGACATTAAGACTCTGCTACTCATGAGCATGCGCGGCAACTGTCGTAATGCTGCGTTCCAGTAACCTCGGAACTGGGAGTGACAAAGCCGATCTACCAGGCTATTGTTAGCTGTTGTTAGAACGCCCTTCATTGTTGTTCACAAATATCACATGAAGAATGTGATTATCACTATGGCAGCATTTTTGTAAATCTAAGTCTAACAATACTATGTATACAGCTGATCTAGAGCGACACACCCCAGTCAGAAGTGCAAATAAATTGATTATTACAGGAGCTAAATAACTGTTCACACTGGGGGCATCCATCTTCCATTGTCAACTCGGGGGTGGTGAGGTTTCACCGAGTTCCCAGTTGGAAATTCAGACTCTGGGGGGCGTTCCAATTGCAGTTTCCTACTCAGAACTCGGAAATTCCTACTTCTGACTACAACTGGAACACACCGAAAGATGTGACCCAAGCCAAAGCGTGTGTTTGTTGTGATGCTAATAAATGCAGTTCGGACCTTCCTCAGAACTCTGCATTGCTTTACAACTTCTTTTTTCAACAACTTCCAGGATGCAAAGTGACGAGGTAATGTATCTCTTTCTAGTTGCGTAGCGGTAGTTTTTGATGTGTGACAACAAACAGTTTTTGGAAAACTTAGTATTGTAGTTTTGTAGCCGACTGTTCGACCTGATCACTTAGCTAAGGAATAGCATTTATAGATAACCTATTTTGATGCTATAAAACTCATCTTAAAGTGTGTATTTCGATCAGGCATATATCTAAAAGTGAGACTTTTTTGTAATTACTTAGAAACTCCTCATAGCCTCTTTAATAAGTGGACAAATAATTCTGATCAGCTTTTGCTCATTGTCCTTGTGTTGTATCCATAAGCCTCAGAATCAGACCCAGAGCTTCTTTGTGGTCGAGGTGATGTAAGCATAGAGAAACTTTGCTTAATTTGTATGTAATGAGACAAAGACAATGTAGAAGTCTGTGAAAAACAAAAGTCTTTTTTGTTGCAGTGTTTAATGTGCATCCATGAGTGCTTTTCTCTTGGTTTTAGTAAATCAAAACCCCTTTAGATGAATGGCTCAAACATTAACGAAATAAGACTGAAGCTTACATAATTACTGATCAGTGAGTAATACACATATTTTTTGTATTAAGAGCAGAATTTAATGAGGATATTTGAGACTTGAAATGACCGGTCATTGTCTGAGGTGATTTTATTATGGAGTTAATAGTGACTACTCTGTGAATGGTTACAACCAGGGCCAGTGAAACACAAAAATACACACTACAGGTGGCAGAAAAGTGTCAGGTTTGGACTATAGAGGGCGCCAGTGCTCCATCTGCAAGTCTGTAAAGGTCTCTCAAAGGTGAAATCCTCAGCAGCACTTGGAAAAGCTTTTGTATCAGGATTTTGGTCAGTATCTGCAAGAGATATCTCAGTAAATATAACACAACTGCAAGAATGAATGTGTGTATACTTGTGTTAAAATCCAGGCTGTTGTCCTTACCTGTAGCAGCTTGGTTTGAAGGGTCCGTGCCTGCTGATACCCAGATACTTGGCCTGTTCATCAGTCAGCTCTGTGAGGTGAGCCTCAAATGTTGACAGGTGCAGACTGGCCACAAATTCATCTAAAACAAAAAGATCTAGTTTATTCGATGCACTTTCAGTATTTTCATGTGTAAAGTTGGCTGCATTCTATAGACCAGTGATTCCCAACCAGGGGTACGTGTACCCCAAGGGGTACGCGAGAACATTGCAGGGGGTACGTGGAAAAATTTATTTTCAACTTGGACGTACAAAGTTAAGCCTGTTGATAGAATTGTATGTGTGCTCCAAGTAGTTTTCCCGGGGAAACAATCAACCGAGCCGAGCTAAAATGAAAACAGCTGCTCACCTGCAGCTGAAACATCCAGAAACAACAGTTATATACAACAAAGGCAGGTTGATTATTTAGATTTTGTCTCTATTTATTTACATTATATAATTATTTTGAAATTCGAGTTAAAAGAAGAGCATTTCTGAGAACTAAATGTTCAAATTAAGGAGATAAAATAAAAATAGTTTCATTTGTTAATCAGTTGTGTTACGTTCTGCTTTAGAAGAATCATGAACACGTATGAGTGAAGGGGTACTCATGGTATGACAAAAAGGCTCAGGGGGTACAAAAGACAACAAAGGTTGGGAACCACTGCTATAGACCAGTGATTCCCAACCAGGGGTTTGTGTACCCCAAGGGTATGCGAGAACATTGCAGGGGGTAAGTGGAAAAATGTACTAATTTATTTCCGACTCGGAAGGACTGTAAATTGTATTTTTGAGCTACAACTAGTTTTCCCAGGGAAATATGAACCTGAACCAAGCCAAAATGAAAATGGGTGCCAACCCGCAGCCATGGAAAATATGGATAAATAGCTGAAACATCCAGTTGCTCTGGATTCAGGAGATGGTTAAGAGAAACCGCAGAGAAACTATTTTGAGTGTTTTGATCCTGTTTTTAAAGTTTAAATGCTTGTTGAAAGGGGTCTTATTCAGAAGAGCTCAAAGCTGGACTGTGGTAAACATTACAAAAGTTCTATACAACAAAAGCAGGTTGATTATTTTGATTTTGTATCTATTTAGTAATATTACATATTTATTTTTAAGACAGTATATTATTTGTTGATGTGTTTAATTTGACTTAAAAAGGAAATTACTGAGAACTCAAATGTTCAAATTAAGACGAAATATTTTAATTTATTAATCAATTGTGATTGCATTCTGCTTTTGAAGAATCAACATGTATGAGTGATTGGGTACTCATGGCATGACAAAAAGGCTCAGGACACAAGACAAAAAAAAGGTTGGGAACCACTGCTATAGACTACGCTGGTGTGACTGATACACAAGTATGAATTAATGTATAACAACCGATCATACTAAAGGTGCTATACAGCTGCAGAGAAATCGCATGTTGTGGAATGAATTTAATTTACCTACTCACAATAATTTAAATTTTTAGCAGACTGAGGCTTATACACTGGTGTGATTCATAATCCAGGTTATAACAGTCTTAATGTTTCCCTACTTAAAGTCTTGAAATGTAAGATGGTTAATTTCTTTTTTTGTGATCAACTTTTTTGTTTGATTTTAACAATTTATAAAAGAAAAACAAAAAGACAGAGAAAAAATTTTGAACATTGAGGGGCAAAGATATCCTTGTACCAAAATACATATGCAAAAGTCCACAGTAGATTCCCCTTGGATGATAGTACAAGAGTTAACAGGCAAGTACAAAGTGTCCGTAGCACCATGCCCGACAATAGAAATATAAAATTGTACAAATAATCAGAGAGCGATAAAAGAAAAAGAAAAAAGAAATAACCCACCCAAACAACATCCAGGCCCCTATCTACATGAAGAAAAATTCCTAGAAATACTAATTATTCAAGCATTTATGAAGGCTGCTTATTACAGTAAACCACTTCTCAATGACAGAGTCCTTTGCTCCGTGGACACAGGCAATGGATATCTCTAGATAAGCAATGTCCAAATACAAAAGAAACCAAGCCCGAACTAAGATGGTTAATTTCTGTTTAAACGTATTGGAGCTAAAACTTGCCCATCTTCTTTGGCAGCAGGTAGACATCCTGTTTGTATCGTCCCTCTGGAGCACCATAAAGCTCTATGAGAGCCAGAGCCTGACACAGCAGGGAGAGAGAGGTATGGCAGGTGAGTGTGACAAAGCTACAAAAGATACTCTTTTGATACTTTCAGAAAAGAAAGCAAATATTGAAAAGATGTGATCATACTTGGGTTGTTGAAGTGATGGAGAGAACAAGTGAAGGCACCGTGGAGCAGCTCAGATTCAGCAAACGGCCCTGAAAGATCACGAGAATAATCTCAGAGATTGATGACGTTTTATTCCATAAATCCTAAAACTCAGTGAAGTGTCAAATCATAACAAAAATGACCTCCAATAACCCCTATTTGTGAATCTTTTGCTGACATTATTAAGAATCAGAAGGGCATGATTAGATCAATAAACACACCTTGATAAAGTGAAATGAAAAATATATAGAAAAAGTCACATTTGGCTTTATTTGATGTGGGCATAGTTTCCTTTTTTTTCCACTTTAAATTAGGGCTGAACGTTTTGAGAAAATAATCTAATTGGGATTTTTTTCACCAATATTGCGATTTTACTCTGCAATTGTTTTAATGTTCCTCATCTTATGTATTCTTAAACAAAAGTAAGCAGTAGATCTTTTTATAGTAAAACCAATATGACTCTAAATTAATCTAAGGATAAACGATTTGAGAAAAAGTGGAGAAGTGAAGAACAGAAGCAAAACAGGTATGAAATTGTAAAAACTGGGTAAAAATGGTATGAAAGCGGAAAAAGGTTGATAAATAGGTGCAAAATAGGTATGAAATTTGATAAAAAGAAATGGGGGAAAATTGGCAAAAAAAATCCAAAAGTGGTTTAGGAAAATTGATTATGGCAGCAAAATTGGGCATTAAATTGGGAATTAAATTTCAAAAACCACGTAAAAATTCCAAAAATTGTTCCGACAGTGACCAAAAAAGGTGATTGGGGGCAAAATAGGCATAAAGTCATAAAAAAAGGGGTTTAAAAAAAAGGTAAAAAAATGGTCCAAAAGTGGGAGAAAAGTGTAAAAAAAATAGGCAAGAAATTGCAAAAATCTACATCACACTGCCAAAATGTTCAACACATTTTGGGCTAAAAATATTGAGCCTCCTGCGATTTGAAAATTGCAACAAGCCGCATTGCGATTTAATCTAATTTGCCTACTTTAAATCACATTAAAATCTGTGACTGCTGTTAGAAAGGTGAGTTCACTTTAAACTTGTGACACCATCCTTATATGGGCAATGGGCTTATTAAAGGGTCCAATTCCTACAAACTAGAGAGAGTTTGTTACTCAAATAAAACATGAGTGACTTCAATACAGAGAGCTACTGACGCCATATGTGTGTTTCTTGTGAAGAGTAAAACAATATATTAATTTTTCTGTAAAGTCAGCTATCAGTGAAGTTACTTAAATTATCAATCGGGTAACATTATTTTATTCATACAACCAAATGATAGAAATGCAGACATATTTTTTTAATGTATAGTTTCAATCAAACACAAAGTTAATAGCTTTATCAGAATTTATATCACATTTATATTCTTACATTAAAAAGCAAATAATGTTTTGACATAATGAGCTACACATAACTGAAACTAGTAAATCAGCAGATATTAGAGTATCTACAGGTTAGTATGTATATTTGGTAACACTTCTATGAAGCCCACATTTTTATAGCATGCATGCATTATAATGTCTCATAACTACACTTATAAGCAAACATAATAAATTATAATGACTAGCTCTATCGTTAATTATAAGTGATATCATAAAGTTTTATGACTGTTGATATAGTGCATCATAGAGCATTATGAGTGTATTTATGAAGCATTATGAATGCCCTCATAATACATTGTGATTGTCGGGGTTTCATACCTCATAAAGCATTATGGATGTAGTGTTCATGAGTATTCATGAGCATCCATGGAACAAGTCATTATAATTCATTATAAATGACATTATAATGTTTTATGTCCGTTGATATAAAGCATCATGAAGCATTATGTTTGCTTATAAGTGTAGTTATGAGGCATAATGAATGCATTATAATGCATAATGGATGCCGTTATAATGCATTATAAATGTGGGCTTCATAGAAAGTGTTACTGTATATTTTACTTTAGTCTAAATATCCTTACTTTAAAAATATGATAAAGTAATGTTTAAAACACATATGCAGTGAAATTTCAGCGAATTAGATCAACTAATTTGTCAGGAACAGAACACTCCTTTAATAGAATATTATTATGGAGACTTCTGTTTTTCATGATCTTGTCCATTCAGGCTTTTCACTGGTGCTGTATATTGTCTGGCAACTCGTTAAAAAAAAATCCCTTATGGCATCAAAATCCAAAGTTTTGAGAAAGTTTTCCCGGTTTTTATTCTGCTTAAAGTTGACTTGTGAGCCGCACTTGTAAAGACTTGTAGTAATGTTCAGGCAGAGCACAGCACCCCCTGCTGGACATTTAAATTCATGCCTCATTGTGAGCATGGTGTGATTTTCAATTTGTGTTCCCCAAAGCAAACTTAATATCAAGCCAAATGTAAAGGCACACAGGACAGGAGTCAAACTGAAGTAAAATAGCCCCTTTAACAAATCACAGTATATAATGTGTCTGTACAAGTTAAATCAAATAATGTCAAATCAAACCTAACACAAAATGGTTTCACTTTTGAAAACTTCTGTAAAGCAAAAAACAATAGAAAATGTTAAAATTTTTCAAAAAATAAATACAAATATCTAAAAGATGGCGTTATTGCCATTCATTTATTCCTTCTGTCTGCTATGCATAGACAAGTTTGACTTAAATGGAAATTCACCAGGGATGAGGTGAAAATGAAGGACAGCTGCCAGTCTGCAAGAATAAAATAATCACTTGTTTTCAAGTGTTTTTAACATAACACTTTTTTTTTTTTTTTTTTTTTAAGTTTTTCTCACCATGGTTTTGATTTTCAAGCACATTACAGTTAATTAGCATTGCTATTGTTTTCACCAGTAAGTGCTTTAATTGTACTTTAATTAAAGCCCTGCTCCCTGTGTTTTTAATTACTCTAATTAAGTGGGGGACTATGGAGAGAGTTATTGATGTCATTATTTTTTTTATCAACAATGGAAATGATAACAAGTGAACAAGTCCTCCCCATATCAGCTCAACATACTTTTGTTAATAAATGTCCTCTTAAAATGACAATAAAAATGAAAAGTCTCACCTCAGCTAACAAGATGATTCTTTTGCCGTCAGGCCAGATGACATGGTCCACTTGAGGCTTCACACGCTCCCACCTCAGCTCGGTACTCCTTAGACTTGCCTGAGGGAAAATAATTCTTATTTTAGATACAAGTGGACACAAAGGTAAAAAGCAGTTTACACATGCATAGACACACACAGTTTGCTCATACCAAGTCTATCTCAGTGCTGGAGTGTCCCATGTTGCAGATGATGCAGCCGTTCTTCATTCTGTCCAAATGTTCCCTCACCACTATGTTTTTATTGCCTGCAAAGATGCACATAAAATGTATTTCTGTGACCATGTAATCATATCTTTAAAAAATACAAAGAAGGAATTAAAATGACCTGTGCAGGTGATGACCAGGTCAACATGTCTGACCACCTCACTCAGTTTAACCACCCTGAAGCCGTCCATGCTGAGAGGGAGGACAGTGTTTGGGAATTAAACTTTTCATAATATTTCATGCTGTTTTCTTCAGTGTGCCACTAAAAGACAGAAACAGACTCTACATCTGTGCCGATAAAAGCTTCCTCCATTCATACCAGGCCTGCAGGGCACAGATGGGATCCACTTCAGTGACGTAGACGACTGTACCCAGTGCTTTCAGGGCAGAGCAGCAACCTTTGCCAACCTACGGGAGGAAAGAAAAGAGGCTGGTAAGAAAGAACAGCTTTTATGCAACCCTTAGAATTAATTATTTATTTCTACTGACCTCCCCATATCCGCACACCACCACCTGTTTCCCTCCAAACATGACATCAGTTGTTCGCTTTAACCTGAAAAAGGAGTTCATTATGTTCAGACTGTAGCTCTGTCCTGTACCAGCCACTTTACAGACCTGTTAGTGTTCACATCGTGGGTCACTACCCGTCCAGAATGGACTCCTTGCAGCAGTAAAGGTTGTCAAACTTCTGTTTGGTCACAGAGTCGTTTACGTTCATTGCAGGGACACACAGCCGGCCTGCCTTTGACAGCTGGTACAATCTGAAACACAGGAAAATACACAGACAGGTACTTCTAAAACCTGAATCAGATGGATGTTCTTAGAGCCTGTAAAACAGAGATACACTCCTGATCAAAATGTTAAGACCAGTTGAAAAATTGCTAGAATATACATTTTGCACATTTGGACCTTGATGAGGTTTCAAATAGAACTACAATATGCAAAAGCAAGAAGGGGGAGTGTGACAAAAAGCACTTTGAAAAAATAATTTATTGAAAACATCAAGTAAACTGGAATAGGCTGTTTATCAGCTGATCAAAAGTTTAAGACCATCGCTCTAAAAATTACATAAAATTCTCCAAACCTGCACAAAACTTTTTCTCAGTAGGACTCAGTAATGAGTAGCTCCACTGTTCTTGTTTATCACTTCAAAAATTGGGCATGCTTGATGTGAGTGTTTCCAGGAAGCTTTTGGGAACGTTGCTCCAAGTGGTGAAGATGGCTTCATGAAGGGCGTCAACTGTCTGGAACTGATGGCCATTTTTATAAACTTCCCTTGCCATCCATCCCCAAATGTTCTCTATGGGATTTAAATCAGGGGAACATGCAAGATGGTCCTAAAGAGTGATGTTATTCTCCCTGAAGAAGTCCTTGGTCAAGCGAGCATTGTGAACTGCAGCGTTGTCCTGTTGAAAAACCCAGCTGTTACCACACAGACGAGGGCCCTCAGTCATGAGGGATGCCCTCTGCAACATCTGCACGTAACCAGCCGCCGTTTGACGCCCCTGCACCACCTGAAGCTCCAGTGTTCCACTGAATGAAAAAGCAGCCTAGATCATGATGGACCCCCCTCCACTGTGCCGGGTAGAAAACATCTCAGGTGGATCTCCTTGTCATGCCAGTAACGTTGAAGCCATCTGGACCGTCAAGGTTACATTTTTTCTCATCAGAGAATAAAACTTTTTTCCACCTTTCAATGTCCCATGTTTGATGCTCCCTGGCAAAGTCCTAACGGGCAGTTTTGTGGCGTTGAAGGAGACGAGGTCTTTGAATTTGTTTTTTGTTTTTGAAACCCTTTTCCCACAAATGCCGTCTGATGGTTATTGCGCTGCAGTCGGCACCAGTAAGGGCCTCAATTTGGGTCGAGGACCGCCCTGTGTCTTGACGGACAGCCAATCGGATCCTCCGGCTCAGCGCAGGTGTAATTTTTTTGGGTCTACCACTTGACTTTTTTTGTTCCGTAATGCTCAGGATCTTTCAAAAAATTAGAATGACTGTTTTACTGCGTCCAACCTCAGCAGCAATGGCACGCTGCGAGAGGCCTTGCTTATGCAGCTCGACGATCCGACCACGTTCAAGAAGAGAAAGCTTCTTGGCTTTAGCCATCAGGAGGGCATGACCGTGTGAATGCCTGACAGAAAATGAAAATTTTGAGCAGATTTTGGTTTTAATAGCCTGTGGTCTTGAACTTTTGATCAGCTGATAAATAGCCTATTTCAGTTTTCTTGTTGTTTTCAATAAATTACTTTTTCAAAGTGCTTTTTGTCACACTCCCCCTTCTTGCTTTTGCATATTGTAGCTCTATTTAAAACCTCATTAAGGTCCAAATGTGCAAAATGCATATTCTAACAATTTTTCAACTGGTTTTAAGATTTTGATCAGGTCTGTATATGTTCAGCCTCACACACTGACCAATTCTGGTGGTAATACTGAGTATTTTCTGTGAGTAATAAGGAAAAGTAGATTCAGTTTATTGACACACAAACCGATAGATGCCAGTGACACTCTCCTCCACAATGCCTTTAATCTTTCTGAACAGACCGGGGTATTTCTTATAGATCCAGTGGGTCAGGTCACCGCCGTCATCTAGAATCTTAAAAAAAGACCACAGACAAAGAAACTTTCATTCAATTGAGGTTTTCTAACAGATCTTTTTAAATGTCACCGAATAAAAAAGTTGTTTAAGGCATAATTTACAGTAAATAACCCAAACTCTGCTCTGGCTTTTCTATCTTTTTGGAGACATGCAGCACAGGGGTCAGACCTGTTCCCTTAGAACCAAAAGGCCCCAGGTCTGAATCTTGGTTTTGTGTGGAGTTTAAATGTTTTTCCTCATGCATGAGCGGATTCTCTGTGTCTACTCCATCTTCCTCCATCTGACCAAAAACAAGGCTGTTAGTAGGGCTGAACAATTTATTGCAAATTAGATTAAATCGCAATATGGCTTGTTGCAATTTTCAAATCGCAGACAGTGCAATATTTTTAACCCAAAATGTGTTGAACATTTTGGCATTGTGATGTAGTTTCTTGTAATTTCATGCCTATTTGAACCTTTTTTTAATCCAGTTTTTACAACTTAATGCTATCTTGCTCCCATTCATCTTTTTTTTTTGGCCACTGTCAGACCATGAATGGAATTTTTACATGATTTTTGAAATTTAATCCCAATTTTGCTGCTATAATCAGTCGCTTTTGAATTTTTTTGCCTTTTTTTTTGCAATTTCATACCTATTTTGCACCTATTAACTTTTTTCCACTTTCGTACCATTTATTTAACCCATTTTTTACAATTTCATACCTATTTTGCTTCTGTTCTTCACTTCTCCACTTTATCTCAAATCTTTTATCCTTAGATTGATTTAATGTCATATTTGTTATACCATAAAAAGATCTACTGCTTATGTTTGTTTAAGAATACATAAGATGAGGATCATTAAAACAATCGCAAAGTAATTTGCAATTGCAATATTGGGGGAAAAGAATCGCAATTAGATTATTTTCTCAAATTGTTCGGCCCTAGTTGTTAGTAGAGCTGTGCATCCTCCCTCGTTTCTCGAATTGGTTTCATCATGATTACAAGTTATCAGTTTTATTTACGTAGGAATCACGATGAGGCACAGTGAGTGTTTTCATTGATCATGTTATAACACCTGGTTACTTTTTAGATAAGAAATACAAACAGCCGGATAAACATGAACTTCTCTTATTAATTAGGAATGGCTTTTTGAGTAAATGCAGCAAAAAAGGCTCTTCATTATAAACCAAAATAAATACATTTTATAGTCTCATCTTCCTGTGTTGGTTTTTTACTTCCTCTGAAACTCATACTGCAGTCCAGCAGTGGCCTGCATGATGGGGAACACAAACTTTGAGTTAGGTCTGACAGATATTTTGGACTAATTTTTGAGTGCTGATTTCAAAACTGATCTCAGTTTTTCTCTATCACGTCAAGTTTTTGAACAAAAGGATCTTTGTTTTCTTAAAAAGTATGAAAAATACTGTACTTAACAGGCCCAGCTCACATGCCAATTTGCATCACTGCTGTCACTGCGTTCTTCAACATCACACAGGTCTTCTAGAGGAGGTAGCTATTCGAAAAATGCTGCTCGAATTTCAGCTGAATGACTCATTGGTCTTCTAGCTGACAGTAGATATTCTATTTTTTATTTTTCTTGTTAAATCAGCATGTTTTCATCAAACAAAAGTAACAGTCTGTGCAATGACTTTTTCAATGATCCTTTAGTAAACTCTCGACACACACTTTGTGAAGGCTCCATGATTGTCTTGATCACAGAGTTTTACTTTAAAATATGCAAAATATGCTTGTTTGACAAATGCACTGAGGTTTGCCTTCTGACTTGGAATGGAGAAACTACAAATTACCACAAATATAGCAAAAGGAGTCAGGGCTGTTAAGGCATTTACAACGGGAAGTAGCAGGAGCATACATGGTCTGAAACAAAGGAATTATATACCTATGTAGATAAAACACTAAGAAGAATACTTACAAGCTTTGAAAATATAAAACAACAACATAAAAAATAGAACTTAAAATGCCCATGGTGGTGGGCTGCACCCATGTCAAACTCTCAACTCCTACTATGCTAGCTTTCTGTGTGCAGATATTGATCAGACTGACCTTTTGGGAGCTGCACACACCTCATCGCAATTGTGACAGCCCAAACAAGCTGTAGATCAGTCCAATCGTAATCAGCTGGCAAGTATTATTACAGCTAATCAGTGGAATTTTGCTTATCTGGTGGAAAAAACTGACTACAATTTTGGAATCAGCATGCCAATCAGCACAAAAAAGACCTCAACAGAAATTATTTTTCATATTGTTCCCCAGCTTGATAGTCTCTGCATCAATGCAGCTACAGTACATCCACAATGTATCAATTAAAAGATTATTAGTATTTTTGACACCCCTTCTCGTAAGGTTAAACAATCTAAAAATTCCAGTAGGTGAGAGTGTGCTTGGTTGTTTCCTCTGTTTCAGACTGACTGGCAACCAGTCCAAGTTGTGATCCTCCCTTTGGCCTTATTAAAGCTGAGATGTCCTCCAATATTTCCAGTCAAATAAGTGCACATGCAGAAGCTGTTTTACACCCCTTTCTACTTATTACATAATATTTTTTTTTTACCCTAAATGCCTTAACATGTTATTATAACATAAAGGAAAAAGAAGTGTCAAACAACTAAGGCCCCATCCACACGAAGACAAAACGCTTAACAGTTTCCAAAACGATCGTCATAAAGACGAAGGTGTCTCAGAAAATGTGTTTGTCTATATGAATGCACTCGATACGCATGAAAACGCTGTAAAACACATGCCAGACCTCGAGGGCTGCTGTAACGATATGACGGAAACAAGCGGAAATAGATGACAAAACAGTGGGCATGCCCACTGATAATTGTTTGTTCAACTCGGTGGTGATTGAGAAGGAGATTTGGCTGCAGGGATAGTTGGGTCACTAGCTTCATCAGCACATATGCTTCACGTACGCCACCATTGTCGTTGCCGCGTGTGGCGCATGCGTGTCAATGAAGATATGAAACTATGACGTAAGCGTATCTGAAAAGTTACGGAGAGCCAGTTATCACAGAGCTGCGTATACGGCATTTCAAAATCTTTCCACTCTGGAACCTGGTTTCAAAAATGATCGTTTACAGACCCCCAAAATGCCGTCTTCGTATGGATGATACGCAGATTTGGCAAAAAAACATATGCGTTTAGACCTCAGTTTGGCTTCGTGTGGATGGGGCCTGAGACTGCAGTTCATCTTAATCAGACTAATCAGACAAAACCTACATTTTTAATTGTTGCATTAAACATAACTTAAGAACATCATGCAATGGAATCAGCAGCTCAGTCAAGAACCACGCTATTTAGGTGGTTCGTTCACTGTACCATGTTGGGCTGCCAGGAGTCTGAAGCAACACATCTGTCAATACACCACCAGAAGTCATCCTCTGATTCTCCTCTCCAGGCATACACTGATGTGCCTGCCAGAAATCGGATGTAAACAATAAAAAGAGAGTGAATAGGTGCATAAACCTGGGGAATATGTTGAGATGAAATCATTACCTCCTTCAACCAGAGCAGCAGCCACAGCGTTCTGAGTGGAGAAGATGTTACATGCCGCCCAGCGACACTGAGCGCCCAGCAGAGTCAGAGTCTCAATCAGGACCTGCAGGACACACAGTACAAACGTGTCAGTCCACTGTTATATTATGCCTCAGTGAAAGCTAAAACTGGATACGGGGGGCATGCTCTCTAGTTTCTCGTCCACATGTCCTCCTGTCATCCATACCTAAACTGAAGGATAACCTGATTGGAGCTCACTGGTGAAGATATTTTGGCCCATTTATTCCATTACCACAATATTTCTAGAAAGTTTTGGGATAAAATCTTCAATGTCTACCCTCACCCAAGGCTGTACTGGTGTGATATTGGATGTCAAAGGTCAAGGTCACTGGGCCTCATGGTCAACCCTTGCTTATAGACAGTTTGGTTTGCCTTCATGTCGGTCTTTATCAAGTGGACTTAAGTCTGTCAGTGTTTGTGTAGTGAACCCCTGACACTGACTGGACCTGTGGCTGGGGTCAGTAGTTTGTGCTTTTTGGCCTATTGTTGCACGATGACTAAAGAAACAACACATAGGATCTTGGTGCAAAGCAGTTCTGCAGTACTTTAAAGGTGCTATGAGGAGAATCTATTACCGGCGACATAAAGACTCTGCTACCCATGAGCACGCGCAGTGACTGTCGTAATGCTATGTTCCAGTAACCTCAGAACTGGGAGTGACATCATCTCCGACTTATCGGCGTTCCAGTTGAAGTCGGAAAAACACATGCCGATCTACCAGGCTATTGTTAGCTGTTGTTAGCACGCCCTGCGTTGTTGTATGAAGAATGTGATTATCACTATGGCAGCATTTTTGTAAATATAAGTTAAACAATACTATGTATACAGCTGATCTAGAGCGACACACCCCAGTCAGAAGTGCAAATATATGGATTATTACAGGAGCTAAATAACTGTTCACACTGCGGACATCCATCTTCCATTGTCAACTCGGGGGTGGCGAGGTTTCACTGAATTCCAAGTAGGAAATTCTGACTTCGGGGGACGTTCCAGTTGCAGTTTGCTACTTGAAACTCGGAAATTCCTACTTCTGAGTACAACTGACTACAAATTGCTTGTTGTCAAACATCAAAAACTACCGCTATGTAACTAGAAAGAGATCCATTACCTCGTCGCTTTGCATCCTGTAAGTTGTTGAAAAAAGAAGTTGTAAAGTGATGCAGAGTTCCGAGGAAGGTCCGAGCTGCATTTATTAGCATCACAACACACACGCTTTGGCTTGGGTCACGTCTTTTGGTGCATTCCAGTTGTAGTCAGAAGTAGGAATTTCCGGGTTCTGAGTAGGAAACTGCAACTGGAACGTCCCCTGAAGTCTGAATTTCCTACTGGGAACTCGGTGAAACCTCGCCACCCCCGAGTTGACAATCGAAGATGGATGCCCCCTGTAAGAGCCATTTGTTTATATTCTGATTTCATTTCATGTTTGGTTATGTTTCTTTTTTGCTTTCTACCACCACTTGAGGGTGCAGTGTTCCTGATTGTTGAAGGGCGCTGAGGTTACTTAATCAATCAGAGAATAATGGATCGGGGTTGTTGCTTGAGAGGAGGTGGAAGGCAAAAAGTTTTAAGACCGTGAAGGTAAAATAAATCAGTTTTTCGTTTGGTATTGAGTTTGGATTATAAGGACAGAGCGGAAGTTTTGCCTGCTTTGATTTTGTTTGTTTGAGATAGCCTACTTTTGTAACATGAGAAAATAAATTGACGTTGTTTGGAATCATTCACGAGTCAAACTATTGCCATCAATCAAGCAACCAGGTGACTTTATTTTTGCTTTAACGTTTCGTTTCATTGGAGAAAAGTCACTACAATAAAGTCTTAAAACTGCCTACGTGGGAGATCGCCGGGGCTTCACGCTGACAGCGTGATAGGACAGCGCTGTAGACCGGAGCGGGTGAATGAAGACCACGCTGTAGCAGCATTAGCTCTCGAAGCTGTTGGACACACTGAAGCCGCTAAAGCCGTTGGAGCCGCTGAAGCCGCTGTGTCTGTTGGAGCCGCTGTAGCCGTGGGACCCACTGGAGCCGCGGTAGCTGTTGGAGCTGCTGGGGCCGCTGGAGCCGCTGTTGGAGCCGCTGGAGCCGTTGTTGGAGCCGCTGGAGCCGTTGTTGGAGCCGCTGTAGCTGTTGGAGCTGCTGGAGCGTCGAGCTGTTACCAGGGGAACCGGGACGCCATCAACAAGGTACCTGCATGCCGGCCATCATAGGGGTATGTGTAGCGCTATACAAATAAATTAAATGGCCATAGTGGTAACGTTACCGGTAAATGTGTGCACACAACTTTGCGCGTAAAATCCAATGCATTGGTGTTGACTGTCGGAAAAGAGCCGTACACGTACACGTCGTATAAAGGCTATTGGAGACTAATAATTTGCGTAATCATGAGTAATATAAACGACAAGGACAAGACTGAACTCTTTACTGAGACAGAAAAACAGGTGGATTTATGTGCAAATGAGGGAGCTTCATCTGTGATGAAGCGGCCTGTTAAAATGACAGAAAAAGCCATTTTGGCAAAGGTTGAAAACTTGCAAAAGGAAAGAAAAGGGTATTTCAAAAGGATGGGCAGTCTCAAAAATGCAATGATTGATTTGATGCATGAAAAGGGTTTTGTCAAAGAGGTGAGAAATACTGTTGAAAGGTACAAAAAATTATGTGATGATGTTCTTGCAACTCATATGTCTCTGTTAAAATTTTTACCACGTGTTGAGTATGAAAAGCATGAAATGTGGTTCAAGGTAAAAATGATCCCAGTCAATGAATTTATTATTGAGGTAACAGAGTGGTTGCGCTGTAATGAAAACTGCCATGAGGGTGAAGGTACTGAGGATGTTGATCTTCAGCCTCAATCTGAGCAAGGGCAAGTGGAGCCCTATGACAGCATTTCCAACATCCAATCAAATGCTTCTTCAAAACACAGCAGATCTACCATGTCCTTACGTCGCAGAGTGGAGGCAGAACAAGCTGCAAACATAGCACGAGCTGCTGCACTTCAAAAAAAGCATGCTTTGGAGGAGCAAGCAGAGCAACTAAGAAGGAAACAGGAACAACTGGAAATGGAAACACAAATAGCAGCATCTGCTGCAAAGCTAACAGTGCTAAATGCCTCACCATGTGGAAGTGTCATCAGTAAACACAAACATTCAGATGGGATGTCTTCCTATTTCAAGAAGGATCCTCATGCAAAAGAAATTATTCCAACATTGAGGATGGAATCAAGGGAACAAACGTCTGTTAAGACACAGGAGCAACTCCCATCTACTCGACTACATCAGCAGCAAGCATCTGCAATATCAAATGTAGACTATACTGTTTCACTTACACCTGCTCAAGGCAATGGAGATCTTTACAGTTTGCTGCACAAGCAGAATGAATTAACAGCACTTCTGGCACAAACACAAAGCTTACAATTACTGCCACGCAGAGAAGTGCCTATTTTTACTGGAGATCCTCTGCAGTTTCGAATATTCAAAAGAACATTTGAACATTGTGTGGAGTCAAGGGTACCAAAGGAAGACTGTTTGTACTACCTCGAACAGTTCACTGGGGGGCAGCCTAAAGAGCTGGTGCGCAGCTGCCAACACTTAGCACCAGGCCGTGCTTATGATGCAGCCAAAGATCTTCTTACCAAACATTTTGGAGATGAAATGAAAATCACAGCTGCCTATTTGAATAAAATAATTGAATGGCCTACTGTCAAGGCAGAAGATAAAAAGGGACTGCATGCTTATGCATTGTGCTTGGCTGAATGCTGCAATGCAATGGAAGAGCTACGATATTTGGATGAGCTCAATATGCCCGCCAATATGAAAATAGTGATACAAAAGATTCCTTACAAGCTGAGAGAGCGTTGGAGAGCAAAGGCATGTGCAATTCTTGAGACCCTAGGACGCAGGGCTAACTTTAAGGATATTGTGGAGTTTATCAACTATCAAGTCAAGATAATTTCAGATGCAACTTTTGGCGACATTCAAGACACTCCAGTCAATGCAAAGGGAAGCAACAAGATTCAAGGAAACCGGACACAGTCACAACAAAGGTCACAACTAAAGCGAAATAGTTTTGCAACTGCTGTTTTTTTGTCAAATGAACCATCTGTGAATGCCAACAAGAGAAGCATACAAACTCAAACACAAAATACATCATCAACAACCTCAAACATCTCCTGCTTGTTTTGTACGCAACGGCATATGTTGGATCAATGTGCACAACTGAAAAAGAAATCTCATCGAGAGAAACTGGACTTCCTTAAAGAGAAAGGAGTGTGCTTTGGTTGCCTGCACACAGGGCACATGAGTAAAGACTGTGGTAGCGTATATCATGTAAAGTGTGTAACCAGAAACACCCCACTGTTCTTCATATTGAGAGACGAGAAAGGTAAAGAGGATGATGGGTCAAAAGAAAAGCTGGTGAGTGGCACAGCTGTCTCCACATGTGGTCATACGGGGGCCGGGGGCAGTAACGGCATTCTTTCAATCTTACCTGTCAATGTCAAGTGTACAAAAGGAAACAAAGTCATTCAAACATATGCTTTTTTGGATCCAGGGAGCACTGACACTTTCTGTTCTGAGAGGCTAAAGGAGAAGCTCAACCTTAAAGGAAAAAAAAGAAACATTCACATACGCACCATGACCAACAGCACTCTGGTGCCCAGTTACATAGTCGAAGGCTTGGAAATTTCTGGACTGACAGACAACCATTATTATCAACTTCCCAGTGCATTTACACAAAAGGAAATGCCCGTAACATCAGACAACCTAATCAGTGAAGCAGATTTGAAAAAATACTCTTATCTCAAAGATGCATGCGTACCTCGTATCAACGCCGATGTTGAATTGTTGATTGGCACAAACGCCTCAAAGTTAATGGAACCATGGGAGGTGATCAACAGTCGGGGTGAGGGACCGTATGCAGTGCGAACTCTTCTTGGCTGGGTGATTAACGGACCTTTACAAGGGAACAATGCAGCACTGTGTGAAAATGGTCACCAAACTGCATTCGTTAATAGAATTGGTGTTGACCGACTGGAAGAGATGTTGATAACTCAATACAACCAAGATTTTAGTGAGAAGTTTGCCAATGACAAAGAAGAGATGTCAGGAGAAGAAAGGAAATTCATGGAAATAATGGAAAGTTCAGTTCAATTGAAAGATGGTCACTACATGATCAAACTGCCTTTCAAAAACAAAAACGTAAACATGCCAAACAATATTTCTGTTGCCAGACAGCGTGTCAGATCACTTCAAAAAAAGCTTCAAAAAGATGTCATTCTTCACACGGAATACTCAAACTTCCTGTCTGATGTGATCAACAAAGGATATGCAGAAAGGGTACCTGAGCATCAATTGGAGTGTGCTGAGGGAAATGTTTGGTACCTTCCCCACCATGGAGTGTGTCATCCTCAAAAGGGCAGTCTTCGAGTGGTCTTTGACTGCGGAGCAGAATTCAGGGGAATGTCGCTTAACAGTCAGCTGTTACAAGGACCAAATCTAACCAGCTCATTAGTCGGTGTTCTCATGCAGTTCAGACAGGAACCTATAGCTGTTATGGCAGATGTTCAAGCAATGTTTCATCAGGTAAAGGTGGATGAACAACATTTGGATTTTTTAAGATTTTTATGGTGGCCAGAAGGAAACTTGGATCAGGAGCTTGTGCATTATCGCATGACTGTTCATCTGTTTGGAGCAGTGTCCTCTCCTAGTGTTGCATGTTATGCCCTGCGAAAAGCAGCAGATGATAATGCACACAAATTTTCAACAGAAGTAACTGACACAGTCAAATTTAACTTCTATGTTGATGATCTCCTGAAGAGTCTGCCATCAGAGGAAGATGCCATTGTTATGATTAAAGACCTTAAAGCTATCTGCCAAGCAGGCGGTTTTAATCTGACAAAATGGTTGAGCAACAGTCGTGAAGTGCTTTCTGTCATCCCTGAAGAACATAAATCCAAAAACTTTCAGGACTTGGATCTGGACAGGGACAAACTGCCACTTGAAAGGGCTCTTGGACTGCATTGGTGTATTGAGACGGACAGCTTCAAATTCAAATTCAGTATCAAGGACAAACCACACACAAGACGTGGATTGCTTTCTATGATAAGCTCTGTCTATGACCCTTTGGGCTTCTTAGCTCCATTCACCATCCCAGCAAAAATCATTTTGCAGGACTTGTGTCGACTGAAATGTGGATGGGATGAACCAATTCCTCAGTCATACCAACAGCAATGGAACAAATGGCTGGAAGACTTAAAAAAGGTCGAAAACTTTAAAATAAGCCGATGTCTCAAGCCTCAAGACTTTGGCCAAATCACATCTGCTCAAATGCATCATTTCTGTGATGCCAGTGAGACTGCTTATGGCACTGTTACTTATCTCAGGTTACAGAATGATAAGAACAAGGTCCATATTACTTTCTTGGCAAAGCCAGAGTTGCGCTTAAAACAAGTGACTGTACCTCGCTTGGAGCTCACAGCGGCAGTTCTTGCTGTTAAGGTGGACAAAATGCTGCGTTCAGAGTTACAGCTGCCCTTGGAGGAGTCGATGTTCTGGACAGATAGTACATCAGTACTAAAATACATAAAAAACGAGGATAAAAGGTTCCTAACATTTGTTGCTAACAGGATAGCAATGATCAGAGAGTCATCAAATGTTGCTCAGTGGAGATACATCCCCACAACTCAGAACCCAGCAGATGATGCCTCTAGAGGGCTGAAAATTGAACACTTGGTTCAAGGAAGATGGATAGAAAGTCCACAATTTCTGTGGGAACCAGAAAGAGAATGGTCAAGACATCAGGTGGATACAGAAATTGTTGATGATCCAGAAGTCAAAAAGAGGATCGCTGTGAATGCAGTAGTCACTGAAAACGCTGTCAACCCCACCCAGCAATTAATTCATTACTTCTCTACTTGGAAAAGGTTAAAGGTTGCAGTAAGTTGGATTCTCAGGCTGAAGAAGATTCTGATTTCTCTAAGTCAAAAGAGAAAACAACTTAGTTCTGTGTGCATTGATGTTGTTGGTAATCAGTTGACAAACATCAACTCAGAGATGGAGAAACTGAAAGCCACATTTAGAAACCAGAAACTTTCAGCTGATGATCTGTTGGAGGCAGAAATGGCCATCATTCGCTTTAGCCAGAGTGACAGATTTCACAATGAGATTGCTGCACTTAAATCTGAAAAATCTAAAGTGAGGAAAAGCAGTGCAATATACAGACTGGATCCAGTGTATGAAGGAGGATTTCTAAGAGTTGGAGGACGGCTAAGCAGATCTTCCATGCCAGAGGATACAAAACATCCACTCTTGTTAGCCAAAGACCAACACATTTCAACACTCATACTACAACATGTTCATGAACAAGTGGGTCACAGTGGCAGGAACCAGGTACTTTCCAAGCTGAGAAAAAAGTATTGGATCACAAATGCAGATTCTGCTGCAAGAAAAGTTATCAACAAATGCTATGTCTGTAGACTTCTGAGAGGAAAAATGGGTGAACAGAAGATGGCAGACCTCCCCACTGAAAGAGTTGTTCCAGATTTTCCACCATTCACAAATGTTGGTGTGGATTATTTTGGTCCTATAAATGTGAAACGAGGACGTTCTACTCTAAAGCGCTATGGAGTTGTTTTCACTTGCATGTCGAGTCGAGCAGTTCATCTAGAAGTCGCATATGCACTTGATACAGATTCGTGCATCAATGCGCTTCGCAGATTCATCTGTCGCAGAGGACAAGTCTCTACCATGCGATCAGATAATGGAACCAACTTTGTAGGGGCGGAAAAGGAACTAAGAGAATCATTGGCTTCACTGGACCACAATAAAATTCAAAGAACTATGGCTCAAGAGGGAATCAAATGGGTTTTCAACCCTCCTGCTGCATCCCATTATGGTGGAGTATGGGAACGTATCATCCGCATGATCAGGAAAGTTCTAAACACTGTGCTCCGACAGCAGCATCTGGATGATGAAGGACTTCACACAGTGTTGTGTGAAGCTGAGGCCATCCTTAACGATCGCCCTATAACAAAGTTGTCAAATGACCCTAATGACCTTGAGGCATTAACGCCGAATCATATCTTGTTGCTGAAAAGAAAACCAGTACTTCCACCTGGACTTTTTGAAAAAAGGGATATGTATATCAAAAGAAGATGGAGACAGTGTCAGTACTTGGCTGATCTTTTCTGGAAACGTTGGACCAGAGAATACCTGCCTCTACTGCAAGAAAGACAAAAGTGGATTATGGAAAAAAGAAATTTTGTACCCGGAGATATTGTTGTTGTCGCTGACTCAACAGCTCCACGAGGATCATGGATTCTTGGGAAAATATTGGAAACAGTTAAAGATAAGAATGGATTGGTCCGCTCTGTACGTCTTCAGACCAAAACCAGTGTGCTAGAGAGACCAGTGACAAAGATTTGTCTGCTTTGTGAAGCAAACGAATGATAGAGAAGTGATTCAGGACTGTTTTGAAAAATATAAATTTAAAGTTAGTCATTTGAGCCAGTTTCTGTGGTATGGCCAGTTTTCCAACTTGAATGGAATGGCTCCTTTACGTAGATTGAGTTTGAATTGGTTTGTCTTCTGTCAGAACCAATTAGGGGCCGGTGTGTAAGAGCCATTTGTTTATATTCTGATTTCATTTCATGTTTGGTTATGTTTCTTTTTTGCTTTCTACCACCACTTGAGGGTGCAGTGTTCCTGATTGTTGAAGGGCGCTGAGGTTACTTAATCAATCAGAGAATAATGGATCGGGGTTGTTGCTTGAGAGGAGGTGGAAGGCAAAAAGTTTTAAGACCGTGAAGGTAAAATAAATCAGTTTTTCGTTTGGTATTGAGTTTGGATTATAAGGACAGAGCGGAAGTTTTGCCTGCTTTGATTTTGTTTGTTTGAGATAGCCTACTTTTGTAACATGAGAAAATAAATTGACGTTGTTTGGAATCATTCACGAGTCAAACTATTGCCATCAATCAAGCAACCAGGTGACTTTATTTTTGCTTTAACGTTTCGTTTCATTGGAGAAAAGTCACTACACCCCCAGTGTGAACAGTTATTTAGAACAGTTATTTTGCTGGAACGCAGCATTACGACAGTTGCCGCGCGTGCTCATGGGTAGCAGAGTCTTTATGTCTTCGGAAATAGATTCTCCTCATAGCACCTTTAAGGACATTGAGGTGAACCAGTATTTTATTTCAGATAGGCAGGAGGTGATAGAGGGGGGTGGGAGTGTGAAATTGGGATTACACGAAAGTCAGAGCTGGGTATCATCAGCGTAGCAGTCGAAGGTAATATTGAAATTGCAGAAAATATGGCCGAGGGGGAGGAGGTAAGTGATGAAGAGGAGGGGCCCTAGGACGGAGCCCTGGGGCACACCTGTGGTAACTGGGGAGGGATCGGAATGGAAGGACTGTAGCTGTACGAACTGAGTGCGGCCTTTAAGATAAGACTGGAACCAGCTGAGAGGGATGTGGGTGATATACAGTAAATATGGTATACCACATATTGTTGCACTTGTTAACAAACCAAGACCGCTGTTGTCAGAGTTGGTTTCTTGTCAAGTCTGTTAGAGCATTTACACCCAAACCAAACTTTCCTGCAAAGGAAACTAGATTGCTAAAAGGGAGCCAAATATGTCAGTTAAACCTATGACCTCAGTCCTCTTTAGCTTCACCTTATGGAGGACAAAACTGTCAGCTCTAGCTTTAGTTTAGTTTAGTATGATCTCCAAAGTATAATCAGCAACTTTGGTGGTTTGTGTGTCTTTGGATCTCCTGTGTGTGTTTGTTGTGTGTGAGTGTGTGTGTATTTAAGTTTATTTTTTGTGTGTATGTTAAACTGACCGCTGTCTGCGCAGTGACATGGGTGCAGCCCACCACTTTGGCTCCTGCCAGAGGTTTCTCTCCTCCTACTTTCTTCCTCAGGACCATCAGCGCTGGCATATCTAAAAGGGAGACAGTCTCATAGCCACATTTAACTTCAGAAAGAACATGTCTATGATTATTTGTCTCCTCTTTTTCCCTCAAGAAAGGAAACATCGGCAGATCAAGACTTCATGTCTACCTTGCTGTGCGGTTTCTATCTCTCTGCGTCCAAACTCGGCTTGTTGGATGTCTTTGATGCAGAAATCTGAAAAGCCATCGGAAGTCCTCTGAAGCTTTTCTCTGGGTGAAGTCTCACCCTCTGAGATTTCACTACAGGCTGAAACACAGAAATGAGCCCTGGTGAAAGATCTGGTTTTGCATAAGTAAACTGAAAACCAAAACAGTTCCTGTGTGTCTCATTCATGAATTCTCACTTCCCAAAGTCCTGTGCCTGTTACCACCTTTTTACTGGATTAATTGTTCCTCTTTCTCTATTTACTTGCTTATCTGTGTAGGTTCTCAGTGTTCTAGGTCTTGGTAATCTGGCCTGCCCCATGTACTTGCTCGTTCCTTATTAAAATTAGCCTAACACTGTCCACCTTTTCTGCACCAAAGCTGATCCATCTCTGTTAACCAGATCAGACTCAATCCAGGAACACCCCACCCACCCGCAGCAAGATACACAGTACTTGCACTCTTCACCTTGACAGTAAATGTTTAAATGAGAATCACAAGAATGATGTGCCAATCGTCAGGAAGTTTGAATATCATATATTAGTATAACTATTGTTTCTAATCTATTATTTGGGATCAATCAGAGCCAGGTGAGTCATTCTCCTAACATGAAGTCAGCAATGATTAAAAGTTTTGAGAAAGGCCAGATTATGTCCAAAAGTTAGAGTCTTATTTCACCAGTCTCATGAAGCTTCAGCAGTGCGGCTAATCCTCTAGACCTGGAGTTCTCTCGCCACAGAAATCAGCATCAGCTTGATTTGTACACAAGTCATGTGATTAGACTAATGAGTGTGAGTATATTTGATGTTTTGGATACCTGAGCTGAGGCTGTCTGTGGATGAATGAGAAATGGAGCGGGACAGCGAGTGCCTGGCAGTGTTGGTGGAATGTTTGTTGAATTCTTGCTTCTGGTCGGTGAATTGGATTTGCTTTAAAAACAAAAGTCATAAAGCAGAGTTAGAAAGAGAGAGAGGTATAAAGCATTTTAGTTGTTTTATGACAGCAGGCCAAAGAAATAAACTCACAGACTAACAGATGAACTTGGTGGAGTCAGAAAAGCCAAAACAATCATTCCATATTACAGCAGTTTTTCTTAAATAACAGTATTTTTGTTGTCTGCTGCTGTCTCACCTTCCACTGTGGCTGAATGAAAGCCAGACTGCTGTTGTTACAAAGATCCCACTTGGCTATGTCTGCTCTTTGTCCACTCCCTGACTCTACTGCCTCAGCTTCAAGTCCAGCTCCACAAAAATCTAATAACTGAAGGCTTAACAAGGCTCTAGTCCCTGCTACTAAGATCTCCTGCCTTTTTAACAAGGTATTTTTCTGATTTACCTTTTAATCCACAGAAACAAGCATGCTCACAGTTGGCCCGGTCATGACGACTATCTTGATCAGGTCACACCATAAAGCAGTCTGTTATCGAAGAGGTGAGCGTTTAAAATAAAATCAGAATCATTTTACTTTTGCTTATGGCCTTAAATTGATAGATTATGACATACATAATTTTTTAAGGATTATGGTGGCTTAAAGATGCTATGAGGAGATTCTATTACTGGCGACATTAAGACTTTGCTACCCATGAGCACGCGCGGAGACTGTCGTAATGCTGCCTTCCAGTAACCTCGGAACTGGGAGTGACATCATCTCCAACTTATCGGCGTTCCAGTTGAAGTCGGAAAAAAACATGCCCATCTACCAGGCTATTGTGAGCTGTTGTTAGCACGCCCTGTGTTGTTGTTCACAAATATCACATGAAGAATGTGATTATCACTATGGCAGCATTTTTGTAGATATAAGTTTAACAATACTATGTATACAGCTGATCTAGAGGGATTGATTATTACAGGAGCTAAATAACTGTTTACACTGGGGGCATCCATCTTTGATTGTCAACTCAGGGGTGGCGAGGTTTCACCGAGTTCCCAGTAGGAAATTCAGACTTCAGGGGACGTTCCAGCTGCAGTTTCCTACTCGGAACTCGGAAATTCCTACTTCTGACTACAATGGAACGCACCAAAAGACGTGACCCAAGCCAAAGCGTGTGTGTTGTGATGCTAATGAATGCAGCTCGGACCTTCCTCGGAACTCTGCATCACTTTACAACTTCTTTTTTCAACAACTTACAGGATGCAAAGCGACGAGGTAATGTATCTCTTTCTAGTGATGTAGCGGTAGTGTTTTATGTGCGACAACAAGCAATTTTTGGAAAACTTAGTCTTGTAGTTTTGTAGCCGGCTATATATCGCTACTTACAGCCCGGTGCTCTAAGACGTGTCTGAATAATATAAATTTGCTCTAGTTTTAATTGTCTGGCTCCCGAAGTTGAGTATCCAGGCCAGTCCAGCCCTGTCCGATCCAACCAGAAGGCTAAGGAATAGCATTTATAGATAACCTATTTTGATGCTATAAGACTCATCTTAAAGTGTGGTTTTCGATGAGGCATATATCTAAAAGTGAGACTTTTTTTGTAATTACTTAGAAACTCCTCACAGTCCCTTTAACATGGTCGTGCACCATTCTAGGTTCCAGGTTTGAGCACAACTTTTACACGTGAGTTGTCCTTGGGCAAGACCCTTAACGCAAAGTTGCAGCCACTGCTGCATCAGGGGCCTGTAATGAAGGGGTAAGGATGTGTGAAAATAGAAACTTTAACTACTAGATGTGACCTGTGGTGGCATAGTGCTCTGAGTTGTCAGAAAGACTAGAAAAGCACTATTGAAGCTTAAGTCCATTCATCACCTCTGCCAATGAAGTTGTGTTTTTGCTGGCATTTGTCAGTCTGTCTGTCAATGATATAACTCCAAAAGTAAGAAATCATTTTTGATTAAATTTATATGGCATGTTGGTCTTGGCACAAGGAAGAAGTGGTAAGATTTTGGTGGTGATTTGATGTTGATTTAGGATATTTTTTACTGAGGGATTTGTTAATTTCGCCAAATGGTTTCAGAAATGTCTTGGCAGAGGGTTGTGCTTTTGGAGCACTTTTAGTTTACCACACTGCAAAGTCTCTGTTCATATCTGTCCATGTGGAGAGTTCCTCCGTGAGCATTGCAAAGGAGGCTGGGAAATGAAGTCACATAGGCTTCAAAAACATTTACATCAGTTTGAAATAAACTACAGTTCGCATAATGAAGTAAAGGTGGCAAATCCCTCACAGCAGTTGAGGAGAAATCAATCGGATAACCCATTATTAACATTAACTTCAAGTTTTCTTGGGGTTATCAATCTGGATCAGATTCCCATGAAATTTACATTGATGATAGAGGCATGTTATATATATTATCCTGTAAATTTTGAAGTGAATCCATGGAGCGATGGCAGAGATATTCTTTTTTAAAAATTTGGTCCAAAGTCATTGTATAGGAATCTAAGAAAATTTGGGGATTTTTTTTTGCATCAAATTTTTTTTGCAAATGTAATGGCTTCTTCCTTGGACTAAATCAAACCTCCAATAAAATTTTCATGTATTCCATACAGTAGTTTTTGTGTTATCTTGCTAACAGACAAACATATGCAGTTGAAAAAATAAACTCCCTGGAGGAGGTTACAAATGCTTTTTTGATTCAGGAAGCAACATGATGATTTCTGGGTTGGCCTACAAAAGTCCATCCTCCCTGCATCACTTTATGCTGAGATGATTTTAAATCTAGAAAAAACCCATTACTTTATTATCTAAGTAATATTTCATATCTTTTAGTTGCTCCTGTCATACCAGGTCTTCTTCTTTTCTTTCTTTCTTTTTTTTTTAACATAAGTACACTTAAACAATGCCAGTGCTCAAATGGTAACTGAACAAATACTTTAAGGATACAAAAATGTGTTTATAATTTTAACTCTGATCACAGCCTGTGTGACAATGTTCCTTTTTTCTCCAATATTCATTGTTTTCTATTAGTGTTGTATGGTGCAGCATGGTTGTTTTATTAGTTAGTTTCTGAAAACGATTTTATACAGTTATCGCTGTATTATCGTGATATTTTCACCTCTGTGTCATACTCCACTTATCATAGGTCCTGTGCTACAGTGCCTGGCTACTTCTGTTCCTTGCTTGAATTAATGAGGTGTTTTGGTGAGGGACAGGGCACACACTGTGCTGTAAAAGACTGGTGTACTCTATTTGCCTTACATGAGAAAACCAATGGACAAAATACGATCACATGCAGCACACTAATCATTTACTCTTATTGGAATTTTGAGAGAGTAAAATTGTCATTAAAACTGAAAGTGACTGATTGCCCAGCACTTCTGGGCAATCAATGATGAATTACATGAATAACAATCATGAAGCACCAAATATACAGACATACAGTCATACAAATATACAGTCTTGAATCACAAAGAAGACAAAAACAAGTAAAAAAGAGCGTTTCACGGCTTATTTAGTCTTGTGAAATTAAAAAAAAGGCTTTTTCAATTAACTGTTTTCCAAATGTAAAAATGATAAATCCTACAACTAAGACCAAACTATTAAGCTGCTTACATCATGAGTAAACCTTTATAACATTTCAAGGTCTCTCCATAGATGGCACAGTCAGACATTTAGCCATGAAGATCCCTTGAATACAAACTTGTGAATAAGGCAGGCTTTGAGCTGCAGCTTAATCTTTAAACTAAAATGCATTATGCTGTGGCTCTGGGCTGTGTGAAAGTTAACAAAATAAACACAATTGTCCTCAGACAGATGAGGAAATGGTGTTGATTTGAAGCCAGCTACGTTGAAAAACCAATAATAACTTTAATTTCAGAAAATGTGGCTGCCAGCCTAAATCTTTAAGTGATTTACTCCTGGAGACTGTTTATTGATTTGTAGCCTCTGAGACAGCATGTTTGATTAGTTTGTTTTAATGTCTTACCTGCCTGTGTTATAAAAATAATTCAAAGTATAATGAAGTATAAACAGGAATGAAGGATCATTTTGTTAAGTTTATTTAGTTTTCCATGAAGACGACATCCACAAGCCTTAGTCTGAATCAGCACACTGACCTCAAACACTGAACAGTCCCTGCTGATAGAAAGACAAGCTGTAAAATTAAAAACATGGATACCTTGATGTAGATGGACTGTACAGCCTCCTGGTCTTTGGCCTTCGTAATGTTCACTAGACTGTACACTTTCTTCATGCTGAAAGAGCTCACAGTAACTCTGCAGAGCTGTTTGCTGGTCAGTCAAACTGAGCTCAGCTGAAGGAGTGACGATCTACGCCACACCCTCACCGAGAAAGTCCAGGTGACAGGTGGGGAGAAAGTGTGAATAAAGGAAGTCTTTGTGAGACTGACAGAAAAAGTCTGGGAAATTACTGGAAAGCCAAGATGAAGAGAAGAACACCAGTGTCACAGAAGAGACGTTTAAATGTAGATGTAGTAGGAACGTGAATCCAGAACCAGTTCCAGCTGGTAACTACCCACTGTAAAAAAGGCTAGTTGTTTTAACTTTAAAAAGTAAGTGTCAGGGCTGCCTTAAAATTGTAAGTTTTCTGAATTAAGAAATTTAAGTTCAGTTGAATTAAGAACGATACAGATCAAGTGAACTTCTTAAGTTCGATAAACTTGCTAATAGTCAGCTCTACTTGAATTGTTTAGTTTAACAAACTTCTAAAAGCAATCCAATTCCAATAGTATTTTTTTATGCCACCACAGTAATTAAACTTCTTTAAACTACAGTTTTAAAGGTAACACAACTTGATCTGAAGTTCAGGTCACTGATCCTCATCCACAAATGTGAAAAAAGAAATAAAACAGTAAAAGATGTGAGCTATAAGCTCGTTTTCCACCAAATGAACCGTCATGCAAGCCAGACGAATTTTAGTAAAAGTTAAAGAACATTTGTGGATGAGGATGCATTTTTCCCACAAGCAAGCACTTTTTTGTGGAAATGTATCTTGAATCTGTTCAGAGCTGTTTTGCCATCCACATTGAACATGTGATAAAAATTGCCAGTTGTGTTATTAAAGCATTAAGAACAGAAGTTGTTTTGGTTTGTCTGGCAATAATACCCTTTAAATACTCGACCTTTTTTTCTGCTTTTAAGATTGTTTTTCTTAAAGCAAATATTAACTTTATTTTATAAACTTGTGTCAAATCAGAACAAAATGAGTCAAACTTAAAGAGGAATAATAAGTTAAATCCAAATGCAATAAGTCAATTTAGCTCAAAATCATCAGTGACCTGAACTTCAGATCAAGTTGTTTTACCTTTAAAACTGTAGTTTAAAGAAGTTTAATTACTGTGTTGGCATAAAAAAATACTATTGGAATTGGATTGCTTTTGGAAGTTTGTTAAACTAAACAATTCAAGTAGAGCTGACTTAATAGCAAGTTTATTGAACTTAAGAAGTTCACTTGATCTGAATTGTTCTTAATTCAACTGAACTTAAATTTCTAAATTCAGAGAACTTAAAATTTTAAGGCAGCCCGGACACTAACTTTTTTAAGTTAAAACAACTAGCCTTTTTTACAGTGTAGTTAGACGAAGGAAGGTATTCCCTTAATACCTCACACACAGTTCCCAGGAGGTTATAATGACAGACAGGAGACAGCAGCAGTCTAAACTGTGGTTCACTGTGGCTGTTGTGATTTCAAGCAAAGTGGAGACACCAGCAACATGTGGAAACATTTGTCACCACAGCACAGCATAGAATATCAAGAGAGCCATGTATTTGACGTTGTTGGCAGGCCTACATTTTTACAACATTTCTAGGCCTCCATAGATGGCACAGTCAGACATTTAACTGTAAAGATCCCTTGAATACAACCTGTGGATAAGGCAGGCTTTGAGCTGCAGCTTAATCTTTAAACTAACATGCATTATGCTGTGGCTCTGGGCTGTGTGAAAGTTAACAAAATAAACACAATTGTCCTCAGACAGATGAGGAAATGGTGTTGATTTGAAGCCAGCTACCTTAAAAACCAATAATCACTTTAAATTTAGAAAATGTGTCAGCCTAAATCTTTAAGTTATTTACTTCTGGAGACTGTGTTTATTGATTTGTAGCCTCAGAGACAGCATGTTTAATTTGCTTGTTTTAATGTCTTACCTGCCTGTGTGATAAAAAAAATCAAAGTATAATGAAATAAAAAACAGGCACTGAATGTTTGTTCTTGTTTTCTTGTCAGTTATGACCAATCAAGAGAAGCCAGCAGTCAATAAGAGACAAGACAGTTAGCTGTCAGTCCCCAAAAGAGTCAAAACGGTTCTATGAGTAACATTATGTGGCCCTTCATAAAATTCTGAGAGGAAAATTGAATCCAAATGTGGCACAAATTTAACTTAGCAGTGCAGTTGGACCTGTCTGTTATCACATAGCTCCATCTTGCCTAGCTCCAATCTATAACAACTGTTCTTGGCCCAGAGTGGCATGGACCAAATAGCATCCTATAAAACAGGAAGAGGTGGGAGCTATTAGCAGGAAGTGACTGCTCATACAGAGATTACAGTCTCAGTATCAGTTTTATCCAATCTGGACGGCATTTCTTAATTAAAAAAACATTGTTTAAAGCATTTCTCGATCGGATGTTTTTGATCCATATCTAAATGATTTTTAAGAGATTTTTTTACAAACTCTTTCTATGAGCTGTCATAGTAAAATACATTGAACAGTCCATTTGTTATGTTAGGTGTAAGTAAGTAAATAGTTAATGTTGAAGTTTGTTATGTGTGTGCTTAGCATTTACATCTGTGACACTTACATTTTCTTTAGATTTTTTTTGTCTCTGATTACATAACCTTTGGCACATCAGTCGGATATCATTACAGTACTAATAGCCCAGTTTGTCCTGAAAAAAATGTCTTTTCCTTTTTTTTTTAATTGCAAGACAAAAAAAACAGACAATGCAAATGACATGACAAAAAAAAAGGAAAAAAGTGTACATAAAAGAAATACAAGCAGGTCCGTTTTACAATTTTACAGTTTGGGAGAAAATAATAAATATTGCAAAACTAAGAAAATAACAATTATGATTGTTAATGACTACTAATGATGGTGTATATAACAGGAAATGAAAGCAGAGTATGGAAAACAGGAAAAGAATAAAGACAAAAAAACAGTAATAAATAAGTCAAAAGGAAATGAAAGAAGAAATTGTTGCTCCCTGTGTGTGTATGAAGGAATGTGTGAGTGTGTAATTCAAATATAATACTTTGTATGGGTAATGGCAGTATTGCAAAGCAGGAGATCAAGAGTACTATTAGTTTTATAAATCATGACGACCAAAAAACAAAACAAAACAAACAAATAAATAAATAAAATATTGATAGTTGATATATCAATAGTTATTGGGACGAGACAGCCTCCATGGACGGAAGCTAGAAGAGGGCCCGGGGCAGCAGGGCACGACCGCCCCGCCTGAAAAAATGTCTTAAACTTTATTCTGCTTGAAAGGGCTGATGTTATCCCAAAAATGCCCTGGAGTTGTAAGGGTTAATTTTGTCCCAGAAGATAAAAAAGAAATTTCATAAAGATTTATTTTACATTGTGCAGCTTCCTCAGAGCTGGTTTAATGTTCCCTTTTTTGAATAAAAGAGTGGATTCGGTCTACTCCCTCTCCTGATCTGTCTGTTCCCTGAGAAGATTAAATGAGCTCATATATGCAGTAATGTTGGTCAAACATTCACACTGCCTGAATCATTAACAGCCTCATCACATGCAGACCCATGCTCCTATCTGACTGAGCTACGTTATATCAAATGTCTTGATCCAGTCAGAAATGACAAACTCAGCGGAGGTCAGGTGGTTCATCCATGTCCTCACTCACCATGTCCGTCTTGAGAGCCTCTTCCACCGCCTCTCGTGTTGCCAGATCAGACGCCTCTGCCTCATCTCTGTCCCGAAGCTGAGCCGCCCTCCTGCTCTCTGCTGCCTTCAGCATCTGCAGCAGGTTGGGACTGCTTTTTACTGACCGGACTTTGTTAGCAGATTCTCCCTTCTCATTTTCTCCATTTAGCTCTGATGTGTCCTCCATGTGTGGCTCAGGAGACTCGTCAGGTAGCGACAGGTCCTCCACTAAGACTCCTGTCTGCTGCTCCTCCTCTGCCATGGTCCAGACAGTGAAAGTACTACCTGAGGGATGTAGGTGAAGGCCCACAGCTATCTGATATTTCCTGTTGTGGGCCTGTTTTTACTCCAAACAGCAGAAGTTTGTGTTACTTTGACTGTATTTGAAGTAATGATTAGCCCTGAATGCAGTGTGTGCAGGGTAAACATTTGGGAGAACAGTGAAAGAGATGTAACCTAAAAATGTTTAAATGAGACTCACCTTTAGTCTCATTCATACTGTCCTGAAACCTTAACCTCCTGTTTATGCTTAAAGAGCTTTTAAAGCTCAGTCTCCAAGTGTTTAGGCTTCTGGAGCCACCTCCTTTTTGTGCTGTCTGATAACTGGATACATTTACAATAAGCACAAAGACATGACAGTTACAAAATAAACAAGCAGGTGAGATAAAATGTTTACATGACACCCCTACCAGCATCAGTAGTGACGCCATGATGATACACCACCCTCATTTATGAGTCCACTTAAAGGCTGAAAGAAGTCAAGTGGCCAGATTGTGTTTTTAACTTGTATTTCCAACTATTAATGATATACAGATTCTTATCAAAGGGACTGTGAGGAGTTTCTAAGTAATTACAAAAAAGTCTCACTTTTAGATATATGCCTGATCCAAACACACACTTTAAGATGAGTTTTATAGCATCAAAATAGGTTACCTATAAATGCTATTCCTTAGCTAAATGGTCAGGTTGGACAGCCAGCTACAAAACTACGATAAGGAACTAAGTTTTCCAAAAATTGCTTGTTGTCACACATCAAAAACTACCGCTACGTAACTAGAAAGAGATACATTACCTCGTGGCTTTGCATCCTGTACGTTGTTGAAAAAAGAAGTTGTAAAGCAATGCAGAGTTCTGAGGAAGGTCCAAGCTGCATTCATTAGCATCACAACAAACACACGCTTTGGCTTGGGTCACGTCTTTTGGTGCGTTCCAGTTGTAGTCAGAAGTAGGAATTTCCGGGTTCCGAGTCGGAAACTGCAACTGGAACGTTCCCTGAAGTTGGAATTTCCCACCGGGAACTCGGTGAAACCTCGCCACCCCCGAGTTGACAATCGCAGATGGATGCCCCCAGTGTGAACAGTTATTTAGCTCCTGTAATAATCAATTTATTTGCACTTCTGACTGGGGTGTGTCGCTCTAGATCAGCTGTATACATAGTATTGCTAGACTTATATTTACAAAAATGCTGCCATAGTGATAACCACATTCTTCATACAACAACACAGGGCGTGCTAACAACAGCTAACAATTGCCTGGTAGATCGGCATGTAATTTTCTGACTTCAACTGGAACGCCAATAAGTCGGAGATGATGTCACTCTCAGTTCCAAGGTTACTGGAACGCAGCATTACGACAGTCGCCGCGCGTGCTCATGGGTAGCAGAGTCTTTATGTCGCCGGTAATAGATTCCCCTCATAGCACCTTTAAAGTGTTATTTTCTCACAAACACAGGAAATTTAAGGGGAAAACAAAACTGTGTTGGATTACTTGTTTAATGATTTTTATTAATAATAGAATAAAGCTTCTCTTTGGGATCTTATTTTTTGCTACTCATCTGGACATATCAGCACATCCTGACTCTTTTTCTTGTGTTTTTCTGTTCTAAACAAGTTTTAAAGTCATTTAACTCAATAGCCTGGAGCGGATGTACAAATCAGTTAGACTATATGTGTATTTTATTAACAAATACGACCTATTATCCTAATCAAACCCCCCTGTCTACACCATAAAACCACTGTGTCACTCTGTTATTAGCTGCTGCCATACCTATAAATCTAAACCATCTTGACTTTGGTTTTTATCCTCTTGGATGTAAACCAAAGTCACTGTATGAGTGTCATAGACGAATGTGTAGTATCCGTAGCATGTCAACAGATTGCAGTTTGTATTTTGATCTAAAAGTGAAGTAGTTTGCTGAGTCAGGGTATACTCAGATTCCTATTTTTGACCCAAAGACAAGACTAAAGTGTTGCAGGAATGAGTCCTAAAGAAAAGTGAGTTACGTTTAACACTTCCTGGTTCTCAAGCCTGAAATTGCATGGATTTAGAAAGTTAGTTTTGGATAAATGTCTGAAATAAAAACGCGATGGACATATTCTGTATGTGGTGAAACCATAAATGTTAATGTGCATCTGATATTGTCCACTTTTGAATTCTGAAGCATTGTTAGGAGTTTTAGAGGACAGCTTATAATGATCTGCTAAACAGATCTGCATTTACACTCTCTGTCCACAGCCATGAGGTCAAACTGAAATTCTGACAAAAGAGGTACAATGATTTGTCATTCATTGGAAGTATTGTAACTGCTTCTTAGTCAAATGGGCACGTTGTAGCTCCAACTTAGGTGAATAATAGCTTTTTACTCAATAAGGTTTAACTTAAAATTGTTAGGATAGGTTCCTTTGTCAAGACTACCACACAGAATAGAACATTGAAGTTTTTGTTCAATACAGAGCTTTTTATCTGCATGATCCAAAACAGTTAAAAGTCACACAGGCTTTAATATATCATCTCTGCATCATGAATGCCAAACAGAGAGCAGGGTTCCCACGCGTCCTGGAAAACCTGGAAAATTATTGCCCAATTTGCGTCTTCCATCTAATTTGTTAGTGAACAAAAATTAAACATTAGAAATGAAGTAAAATGTTCTTGGTAACTAATGTATATAAAATGTGAGTATAACATATTACAAGTTAAGGCGTAAAATGTAAAAACTCAACACAATGGGGACAAAAAGAAACAATAAAAATGACAAAATAAAATATAGGCTAACTAAATCTGTTTAAAAAAGGAGAGTAACTAAAGATTAAAAGTAGGTATAAACATAAATTTATAATAGTGAGGTGCTACATAAAAGTCAGACCAAAAAGCTAGCGAGCAGACAATGTTCGTGCCGGAGAGTTAGAAATGAACAAATCTTAAGTTCAATTTGATAAGGTGGAGCTAGCTAGAGATATTGGTCATCAACCTCTAATCTTGTTTTTTTAAAAGGCTAGATTAAATTGAAAACTGCCCACAGAAACACTGATTTCAGTTGGTTATGTGACACTGGAAAAATCCTGGAAAATGATTTCTAGAAAAGAGTGGGAACCCTGAGAGAGGAGGCTTGTGTTTTGTGCTGCTGTCTCAGTGCTTTATGATCTTTATTTGGCTTAATATAATCTAATTTTGGTTGAACTGGATCTCAAATTCACCACCTGGTAACATCCCTTTTCTTGACCGTCCCTGTTGCAGCAGTATTTAGAATTTACATTTTCATACTGATATTTTCAGCATTATTACAGTTTTTTTTTTCATAAAATGTTTAAAAGACTAACGAGTAGTAATGTAATACTATCAGTCTGCTTTTTTTAAATCACAAATTAAACCTTCTGTCTGGAGCTTGAAGTTGTGGCTTGAATTAGGGATGTATGATTCATATCGAAACTGGCTAATAATAGCTTATTAAGGTGATTATCGGTACAGATATTAGAATTTCTATAGCCATTTAAAGCTAACATATCATACAAATGTTTGACTATTACACTAATAGAATATCTGAATGTATGCTTCACATATCCTCACTAAATATCCAAGTTTAAAAGAAAGTCAACACATTATTTATAACATAATCAAACATTGTTTCCTTGTTTATCACATCTGTTTGTTGTACAGAGTGACTGGCATAAGGATTTACTGTAAGTTGATTCTGGAACAGGAATGATTCTGGGTTCTTTATAAAAAGAAAAATCAAACAAAAAAATTATTGGTACAGCATATTGGCAAAAAACCTGCATCTCTATTTTGCATTTCAAGTTAAAAACCAATTACTTCCAGATGGAACTCTAAAATGGACAGACCTTGTAAGCTGAGCTCTCATGCTGGAGTAGTCAGTGGAGGCATAACTGAGCTCCACCAGAGGGCGTATGGATTACAGAGCTTCACAAATTCCCACAGTGCAGACACAATTTGTTCTTTCTTTTCAGTGTAAGAACATAGAATTAGACTGCTACTTTGTTTTGTTACCTGACTGGGAAAAAAACTGGTTAAGGATAAGGCTTTTCGATATATCTGGCTTTCAAGGTATGCTGTTAAATTTAAAAATGAGATAGTTAAATATTTTCTTTCGTATTAATGAATTTTATTTGGCTCTTAAATGTTATTTTTTCTGCCTATGGGCCATTGCAATCATACGACGGAGTATTACGGTCACCTAAAGAAATAATAATACTTTTTTTTTTCGAAATGTCGATTTTATAAACTCGCAGATTTACTACTTTATAAAGTCGCACTGACAGTGAGTTTAGGAGCTGTCAGTGCGCAGGAAATGTGACGCATTCTGTGCGTAAAAGACGAGTATCCACACATCCGCACGGTTTCTGTGCGCTTAACTGTAAGACTACTCTTCTTTTCACATGAGAGGTTATTGAGAATAAAGATGTGTACCTTTGTGTATGCTGTCATTTAGTTTATGTTTAATTGTGATCAGAAAAATACAATAAAAGGGCGATTCCGCCAAAAGAGTGAAATTTCTGTCCCCAGCATATTATTGTACTTAAATGTATAAACACAAGTAATAATATATTACAAATTATATTTTATTGTTATACTAAACACCATACACATTAATATTTGTAGAAATTACATATATATATATATTTTTATAGCATTTCTTGCCTGTCCCCACAGCCAAAGGCTACACTTTACTACAATGCATCATGAACAAAATCCTTCCAAAGCAAATTTTCTTTTGCATTTCAGTGTGACTCCATATTCTATCTACACTTTTAAAACAAAAGCTTGACAAAAAAGTCATGATATTTTGATTAAAATTCACATTTTAGTGCTGTCCCCAGGTTTTCACTCATTGCTGTTACCCTCTTTAAAATTTTGGAACATTTCACCAGTGACATGTTCTGCATGAAGTGACATCATTTAGGTCTTCTGCAAGTCATAGGAAGACCAAAAGTAAGTTATCTCTTTATTTTCCCTTAAATTTAATGATATATTAGCTGCTTTAGAGATAGTCAATCTAAAAACTCAGTCCTGTTACCTAAGTTATCTCTAAGACAACATTTGTTGATTTCAAAAGTAAAATATTCAGTTAAATCTTAAGAATTTGCTCCATGTGCTCAAGCTACTAGCATAGATGCTAAGTGGCTAGATTTCACACAATTGCTGATTTTACGCTAAAAACTCATTGCTGTTACCCTCACTGCTGTTACTCAAATAAAGAGTAACAGCAAGAAAAGGTAATTTTTTGTCGTAAATAGGCTATTAGTATTTTCATCATGTAACCAACATGTAACAGAACCCAGCAAGTATTGGTAAATGGACACGTGTCCAGTGCCAGATTTTCGAGCACAGGCTCACCCCAGGGTTGTGTCCTATCACCCTTGCTTTTTATCATGTTCACAGACAGCTGCAGAACATCACAGGAAGGCAGTTATATTGTAAAATTTTCTGATGACACTGCCCTCCTTAGTCTTCTTCAATGCCAAAACTCAGGCCATGGTCAGGCCTTACCTGCCTTTGTAAAATGGTGTGAGGATCATTTCTTGGATTTAAATGTACTAAAAACCAAGGAGCTTATCATAGACTTCAGGCAGAACAGGGATATGCCAAAAGAAAGCATCATCCATAACCAAAAGGTAGAAATTGTTGACTCCTACAAATATCTTGGCACTGTGTTTGATTCACAGCTTAAGTTCAACATAAACACTGAGCTGACTGCCAAACGAGGCCAACAAAGAATTCACCTGATGCGGAAGCCAAATTCTTTTAATGTCTGTGACAAAATTTTGCAAAATTTTTACCATTCTTTTATCGAGAGCCTTTTAACTTTTTCTTTTATCTGCTGGTATAACGGGCTGTCTGTGAAAGACAAGAACAGCTTAAACAGCATCATCAAAGTGTGCTCAAAAATTATTGGAGTTCACCAGAGGGACTTGGGCACAATCTGGGAGGAACAGGTAGCTCAAAAAGCAAAGAGAATTATCAGCCAACCACATCATGTTCTGTCAAAAGAATTTTCTCTTATGCCTTCAGGCAGACGTTATAACGTGCCCCAAAGGAAAACTAATCGCTACTCAAAATCCTTCATTCCCTCTGCTATTAAGCTCCTAAATACAGACTGCACCCACTTAAAATGATGATTTCTAGAGGATATTATTTATTTCTTGTCTTATCTGCTTTCTCGCTGTTTTGGAGGTTTTTTTTTATATAGATTCTCTTTTTATTATTATCTTTATCTTACCTTGTTTTTATCTTGACCACGATTTGCACTTGTACTTATAATGTCCGACATGTCTATCTGTCCCATGCCTGCTTAAATATGTTTCCTTGATGATTATTTATTATTTTTTTATGTTTTTGACTGACTGTATGAATGCATACTCTCTGGGAGGGCAGAAATGCTTTACAGACATCCTAGTCTGGCATAGTGAAAAGGAGAAACAAGCATGATACTGTATGTCCCCTTTAAAGAGAGTGGCCCACTCCACTTTTGCATCTAATGGCAGGTGCAGTTCAGCTCTCTTTATTTAGGAGAGCAAGTAGATCAGACCCACTGTATTTAAAAGTCTAAAAACGGAACTCAGTGTACAGAATTGTCACACAGAAAAGACAGTAAGCTGTAGTTTTCGGTATTCTGATGGTGAAAGTGAAAATGTTGACCAATGATGGATGTCTATTAGGGATGTAACGATATTAAAATTTCATATCACGGTTATTGTGACCAAATTATCACGGTTATCATTATTATCGCGGTATTGTTGCGGTGTGCTTAAAATGTTCAAAATGTAATTTAACACAAAATTGAAATCATCAACTCCTTTAATAATATAATATAATATAATAATATAATAAAAACAGTTCTTTTTTTGTCTTTTTTGTCAATAAATGTGTCTAGAAATGCCCTTTGAGTATAATAAATGTAAACAATTCTAGCAAGTATTTGTCATTATTTTGTAATAAATGCTTAAACTGTGTGTAATTACAAGAAAAGGAAACAACAGATTTAAACTTTAAACTGGATTCTCTTTATAAACAATTGAAAATGAACATCAAATAAACTATTTTACACACACTCTCAGATTTTAGTTTGCCTGCAGCATTAGTGTCCATGTTATAGCTCGTCATATTAGACCATGTCATGGCCTTTTTTTTACTGACGATAGTCCCTGAAGCAGTTAGCTCCCTTCATGACTCTCCTCTGGTCTCCTCCTCCTCTCCATGGCAGATCTCCTCGATATTTTCTCCTCTAATCTTTCCAGATTATGATCGATTAAATCCATAAAGCATGAACTTTGACGGAAAAAGACGATCAATTTCAAAATACAACGAATACATGGCAAACGAACGGCAAGAATACACTCCAGAATGATACTAATGCTATTTTTTACAAGATTTATACATTATTTAGACAGAAAATACTGACAAACGACCTGTAATTCTCTCGGGTATGGCTCATTGAATCTGCTCTCTCGCTCTCTCTACCTCTACGGCTCGGTCAGTTCATTTACTTGAGGAGTTACGGCAGTTTTAATCACGCACGTCTTATTCTTTCGCTGCAGCTTCGTGTTTAGACAGGGTGACTGTCTGCTATCAGTTTCCCCTCGGCAACCTTGTAAAATCTAAAATTTAACCAGACCTAAGAGTCCGTTTCCAGAGGGAAATCTCCGCTGTCTCTAATTTCCACTGAGGTTCTTGCATTTCCAGGCAAAGAGCAGCATCTCCGTGCGTTTTTGACGCATTGTGGTTATCAAACACGGTAAAACGGTCATTTTTATAGGACGCGGTAATGATTACCGTGGGAAATTTTACCGCGGTTTACCATTTTACCGGTAACCGTTACATCCCTAATGTCTATTCTAATTTCTGTGAACTTGGCAACATACAAAGCACTATTACATGTATTTTTAAACCAGAACCTCATTGTTCATAGATGTGGTGTTAGAAAACCCTAATTTTTTAGCTTCTTGACTTACGTATAGAGACTTATATCCTGTATCACTATTCAGACTTTTTATGTTGTTCATCCTTTCTCAAACCTTTAAATAAGGCATCACATTACAAGAACCTTAAATTTGATGTAACACTTGTTGTAGTAATTTAACATTTTTACCTTTATTTACAGAAAAAATGCTTTAATGTAGAAACAAAGAAAGGAAAACATCATTGGATATCACATTTGGGTCATTTTCACAACAGCATGGATCACAGACGTCTTTATGTGACTGACTGAATCTACCTGAGAGGGAACATGCACAGGTCAAGGTCTCACTCTTACATCAAGACACAGTCACACAAACATTAATGAACACTACTAAATTAATTCATCCACTACTTTCACTACTCAGTTGAAGTGGAAATGTTTTTAGTAGATAATTCTGTAATTTCACAGCTCAGTGTTGGTTTTAACACTTTGCTACACATCAATAATGCTGTTTCTTTTAAAGCATAACACCTTAATACTAGTCGTTATTCTATTTTGAGAGTCACTGTTCCAGTCACAAAACCATCACTTTAAGCATGATTACAATGTTGGGGTAAGAAAAAGGTTGCATATCAAACAATGTATTGCGCAAGTCCTTATGGGGCAGGGGGGAGACATCCTTCAAAGTGAAACCCCAGCTGACTCACAGTGTACTCTCATGCCTCCACGGCTAAAACGGCAGAACCTGACACATGATGTGGTGAGATGTTTGTCCGCACAGTGAACACCAGTCTTAAGAGTAGTTTGAGGGATTATCATCAAGCTTTGCACAAATGCCCTCTTACATACTAAGATTAAAGGGACTGTGAGGAGTTTCTAAGTAATTACAATAAAGTCTCACTTTAAGAGATATATCTGATGGAAATACACACTTTAAGATGAGTTTTATAGCATCAAAATAGGTTATCTATAAATGCTATTCCTTAGCCTTCCGGTCGGGTTGGACAGGGCTGGACTGGCCTGGATACTCAACTTCGAGAACAAGACAATTAAAACTAGAGCAAATTTATATTATTCAGACACATCTTAGAGCACCGGGCTGTAAGTAGTGATATATAGCTGGCTACAAAACTACGAAGCTTTCCAAAAACTGCATGTTGTCACACATCATACTACCGCTACATAACTAGAAAGAGATACATTACCTCGACGCTTTGCATCCTGTAAGTTGTTGAAAAAAGAAGTTGTAAAGCAATGCAGAGTTCTGAGGAAGGTCCGAGCTGCATCCATTAGCATCACAACACACACACGGTCACGTCTTTTGGTGCGTTCAAGTTGTAGTCAGAAGTAGGAATTTCGAGTTCAGAGTAGTAAACCGCAACTGGAAAGTCGGAATTTCCTACTGGGAATTTGGTGAAACCTCGCCACCCCCGAGTTAACAATTGAAGAATTATGCCCCCAGTGTGAACAGTTATTTAGCTCCTGTAATAATCCATTTATTTGCACTTCTGACTGGGGTGTGTCGCTCTAGATCAGCTGCATACATAGTATTGTTAGACTTATATTTACAAAAATGCTGCCATAGTGATAATCACATTCTTCATACAACAACACAGGGCGTGCTAACAACAGCTAACAATAGCCTGGTAGATCGGCATGTAATTTTCCGACTTCAACTGGAACGCCGATAAGTTGGAGATGATGTCACTCCCAGTTCTGAGGTTACTGGAACGCAGCATTACGACAGTCGCCGTGCGTGCTCATGGGTAGCAGAGTCTTTATGTCGCCGGAAACAGATTCTGCTCACAGTCCCTTTAACTAATTACATTTGGAGGTTCGAAGTCAAGGTCATAGAGCCTCATATTCTAACATTGCTTGTGAACATGGTAGCTCTATGGATTATGATATTTCGACGGATTTTCTTCAAACGTCACACAAACAACCACCTTGACTCAAGGATGAACTGATTAGATTTCAAGGTTTACAATTTACAGTTCAAATCATGAAGCTATTTATTCACCCTTTGCTTGAATGTGATCGTGTGATTGCAATATTACAAGAATGCTCTTAAAACTGCATCCAAGTCCACCGTGACTTGAAAGTGATCATATTTGGGAGCTCATGGGGCCTCATGATGATACCCCTCATGTGAACTTGATATCTCAAAACTGTATTTGGGGTTTCTCATCAGACTGTGCTCTGATGTCCATTTTCACCCTAGGAGGAAACACTTGGAGTTTGGACATCACAAGTCAAAGCTTTTAGATCTTCTGCTTATCCCGAACCAAAAGTTGTTCAGTGAATCAAGATGCCATCAATCTTCTTTTTCCATTGTTGTACTTCAGCTGTCCTTCACTTTTAAACCTTGCAGAGGCATCAAACCTCTGGGCCCGTTTCAACTTTAAGATAAACTTTACTGCCCTTAGACCGTATCATCTAAAGAATGATAAGACAATTTACTGTATCTTTAAAGTTGTTAAAATCTTGGAAAGCATATATTAGTATGTATGTATGTTGGATTGATTTCTACTCTTCAAAATAAAATGCACAAGAGCATCACTACTCTAATTTACACACAGTTTGTGTTTCAGTTTACAAGCATGAATCACATTTCTTTCCACTATTTCACTCAAACATAACTCCAGCTCTCCTCATCGTGCTGTGCGTATGTTCTTGTACTGGCACAGCAGTAGGTGTTTGAAGGTGTTCTTGAAGGTGGCGTTGCAGAGGGCGTAGCAGGCCGGGTTGATGGTGCTGTTGATGTAGCAGAGCCAGTAGCCGATGGTCCAGAGAGAGTTTGGGATGCAGATCGAGCAGAAGGTGTTTATCAACACCATAACGTTGTAAGGTGTCCATGTGACAACAAAAGCAACGAGGATGGCCATGATGGTGCGTGTCACTTTTTTCTCCCTGGAGGATATGCCCTTTTTTTTCCACCTAGCTACAGCCGTCTGCTTTGTTAGCTGGAGAAAACAAAAAGAAAAATCATCACTTTCGTTCATATGTTTTTTTTTTAGTGACAATTTGAAATCCACAATTTCTAGTTGGAGTTGTCCTTCAGGCTCTTTGTAGGTTACACTGAAATACTAATGTTGAAGAGCCCAACTTATAATAAGACACATTTAGGAAAAGCAGCAATATATCAAAGCAAGCCTCCTATTAAAAGCTGTGTTTTGGTTGGTATTTGCGGTTAGTATGTCTGTTCCTGCAGGTCTTGCTTAGGCTGTGTGACGCTCCTCTGAGAGCATAGTTGTTTTAGACTAGAGCTAAATCTAGCATGCTAAAATGCTATCACAAAGTTAGCATCCCTATGCTTATGGTGCATTCCAGTTCGAGTTGGAAGTCAGAATTTCCCACTTCCGAGTAGGAAATTTTATCTGGAACGCCTCCCGAGGTCAGAATTTCCTACTAGGAACTCGGGGACACCTCCCCACCCCAGAGTTGACGATCGAAGATGGCAGCACCCGGTGTAAACAGTTATTTAGCTCCTGTAATAATCCATTTATTAGCACTTCTGACTAGTGTGTGTCACACTAAATCAGCTGTATACATAGCATTGATCAATTTATATTTACAAAAATGCTGCCATAGTGATAATCACATTCTTCATGTGATATTTGTGAACAACAACACAGGGCGTGCTAACAACAACTAACAATAGTCTGGTAGATCGGCACGTATTTTTCTGACTTCAACTGGAATGCCGATAAGTCGGAGATGACGTCACTCCTGGTTCCGAGGTTAATGGAAAGCAGCATTACCCAGCTTTCCTCAGCTATTCTTGTACTATAGTTTAGCATGTTAGAAAGCTATTAATGTGGAATGAACTCATAAAATAATAAGTTGCTTTAGAAAGCCGATGATACATCCCAACAAACATTAATATCTTGCTAATGTTGTATGGCTACCATTTTAGTCATAGAAACTTTAAATTACAGCTCTTGTGATGTTTCTTTGAAGATTTAGAGCTTATTGTCATTTTTATGGCTGTGTAAGGGTAGTAACATCAAATTTTGCATTGTCTAGAAAATATAGCTAAAACCAATTCAAGTTAGTTTTGTTAACATGCTCTGATAATTTAACAGATTTGCAAATACAAGACTAACTTTCAAAGGTTCACTCACACAAGGACCAGAGTGTCATCATACAAAAAGTGCCTCAACAAAGCTGATAATTACACCCTAATATGTTCTCATTTTTCTGCAGCAGTGTGAATGGGGCTAGTGTTCCTCCTCTTCAATTCCCCGTGAGCCTGCAGTCACACCGGGCAGCTGCTATCGGGCAGATTATCAAGATGCAATGCTTCACATACAGTTTACAACAAGCCTGGGAGTCAGCAGGAACAAGGCCCGAGGGGCCAAATCCCACAATGCACTGCGACAGTTGCCAATGCCATGCAGGACCTGCGCAACAACCCCCTCTCTCATGGCTTCGATATCACCCAGATATTGGCCAGAATCTTAGATTGTGTTTTACATTTTGGCCCCTTTTAGGATTAAGGTTGATGTCCTTTGGTTAATATTTCTGGTCTATGTCATTCGAACATTATCCTCTCTCCTCATTTTCTGTGATGTTGATAGCATAGCATTTCAACCACTGCTGTCAATTTTGTGTAAACATATATAAAGATATAAACTTACACTTAAATTACATTAAACTTGTCTGTAATTAAGAGGAATGAGCTTTAGAGATGCTTTAAAAAGTAAGTAGTCATATTTACTTTTGAGACTAAAAGTTAAAATGTGAAGTGCAAGACCAGAACTTCACAGTATTACATTCTGACCAAAATGGCTCATCAACTGGCAATGATGTCTTTCCTGAATCACAAGTTACTTACACAGCTAAAAGTAATTTAAGCTCTGAATCTGTTCAATTCAAGGAATGTATCTGTACTCTTATTCAAGTTATTAATACAAATTAAATGTACCTTCAGCAGTGTTCTTGCAACCATAGCTTGTCTGTCAATGGCTAAGTTTTCTGGTGAAGATGGTTGTGTTCGATTCAGATTTTTTCTGAAGAGTGCTAAGGCAGACTCAGCAGCATCTTTGGATGTTGAGGCGGTGGTGCTCTCTGTAGTGGAGTCCACATCTTCAGATCTGTCATCTTTGCAGGGTCCACTTCCGTTCTGCTGCTGTAACATCTCTTCCTCCTTCTTATCCTCAGTCTCCTCCTGCGCCTCTTTGGGTGGGATGCAGTTGCTTTGACTCTCACATCCATCCTCATGGCTGGGGTCCGGGCCCTCTCCCAGACTTGTGGTTGAAGCCTTCCTGCTGTCCTTCTTCATGCGGCTGCGGCTGGCCTTGGAGATGCGCCAGTAGAGGTAAATCATGATGGCCACTGGAAGGTAAAAAGCCGCGATGGCCGTCCCAAATGTGACAGCTGGATTGGAGAAGAACTGGATGTAGCACTCATCTGGCGGCACGGTCCTCCCACCCACAATGAACTGCCAAAACAAAATAGCAGGAGCCCACAGGACGAACGACAGCACCCAGGCCGCTGCTATCATCAGGCCTGCCATCTTGGTGCTGCGACGTGCCGGGTAGCTGAGGGGTTTAGTGACGCAGAAGTAGCGGTCAAAGCTGATGATGAGGAGGTTCATGACTGAGGCGTTGCTGACAACATAATCTACAGCCAGCCACAGGTCACACACCACAGCTCCCAGGGGCCAGTAACCAATCACAATATAGACGGTGTAGAGGTTCATGGAGCAGATGCCAATAATGAGGTCTGCACATGCCAGACTGAAGAGGAAGTAGTTGTTGACGGTCTGCAGGTTCCTGTTTACCTATAGATGGAGAACATAGAAAAGGCTATCAGATGCTTAAGTTTATACGTCATGTGATGCATGATTTATTATTTTAATTAGATCAAGTAGGTTGAACGGACAATTTGCTTCACATAAAGGGTGTATTAACACCTGAACCCTCCTGGCTTTCCTCCAGTTCAGATGATAAAAGGATGCCAGTTGCTAAGTTATGTTTCATCCTATGTTCACACTGTAATATTGTAAAGCAGACCACATCATTCACCAACAAAGGGCTGTTTGTATGCCATTATGTCACAGCCTTTTTCCAATCCTGTAGGTAAACAGACGCTGTGTGCTTGCAGCACCTTCTATTTAGAGATGGCTCCAAGACTTCAGACAGCAAACTAACCTAGGAAAACAAATAGAAGGGGATAGCCAAGAGCAAACATCTGCCAAGGCAATTTTGACAAGAGTGGAAAAATTGCCCTATCATACAATTTCAACAAATCCCTTTTTAAAAGATTCAGATCAACACATAACCTAATTGAAGAAGGTAAATTGGTTGTTGGTTAAATTGAAGTTGCAAAGGGGTTAAATGCCACATTAACATATGGGCAGGTGAACAGATTCATTGAATTGACACTATATAATTTAAAATACTTGTGAATCATCACATCAGAGAAATGGGCTTTTATAGCTTGGCCTGTGTAATATTACAGTTTGTGGCAGCATCGAATGGTTTTACTGAGGTTCTTTGCTCATATTTCTATATGTTTTTATTTATAGAGCCCATATTGAGCTTTTTTTTATAGTTTTACATGCCTTTTAGCGTTTTACATTTCTCCTCCACATGATAAAGCACCGATGCACATACAAAAAGTCTGCAGTACTGGGACTTCTCCCTCTCCTCCTCTTTACAATGCCAGTAGCTGCCTGAAATGGCTTGAACCCCCACCCTCCCTGAATAGACCTACCAGTGTGACATCCTACCACTGTGTCGTCAACAGTTTAAACCCATTGCTTTGGGATAGCAAACCGAGGGCTGAGCAGAGATGGTAGAGTGAATGCAGAGTTGTTGACAACATGGCGATGAGTTATTGATTGCCTACCCATCATAAACTCCTGGAGATTTTGATTTGAAGCAAAGCAATTCTTTTAGATGATCTTGTCTAGCTACTTTTGCTCCACATAAAACGGTGATTGTTGAATTCATGTATGTCTAAATGAACTCTATCTAGTGGGAAATTCCTTCTTGTTTGGGTATACCTCTTCAATTATTAAATATGTAATAATACCCTCCGTTTTTTTAAACTTCTTTTTTATTAAATTTTTTCTTTATCAGTACAATACATTGTATACATTTCAATACAATTCAATGAGTTTCTTTTCAATTTTTTCCCTCTTCCTCCCCTAGTTGTATTTGTATATATAATTGTCCATATGCACAATATGAAGGTATTGACAAATATATGTGTATGTATATATATATAGATATATATAGATATATATATAGATATAGATATATAGATATATAGATATATATATACAGTACAGGCCAAAAGTTTGGACACACTATATCATTCAATGTGTTTTCTTTATGTCCATCACTATTTACATAGGTACATTCTCACTGAGGGTATTAAAACTATGAATGAACATGTATGGAATTATGTGCTTAACAAAAAAGTGTGAAATAAATGAAAACATATCTTATATTCTAGTTTCTTCAAAGCAGTTACCCTTTGCTCTAATTACTGCTTTTTAGACTTTTGGCATTCTCTTTATGAGTTTCAAGAGGTAGTCACCTGAAATGGTTTTCACTTCTCAGGTGTGCCTTTCCAGGGTTAATTAATGGAATTTCTTGCCTTATTAATGGGGTTGGGACCGTCATTTGTGTTATTCAGAAGTCAGGCTGATGCACAGCCGACAGCCCTATTAGACACTTTTAAAATTAATATTATGGCAAGAACCAATCAGCTAAGTTAAGAGAAGCAAGTGGACATCATTACTTCAGTAAGAATCTACAATGTAATTAGTGAAAATAATAAAGAAAATGCATTGAATGAGAAGGTGTGTCCAAACTTTTGGCCTGTACTGTATGTATATGTATGTATATATATATTTAATAATAATAGTCACATAGAAATAAGCGATAGAGGAATCATAGGTCGCCATCTTTAGTAAAAGTTGCTCTTTGAAGCCTTGATGAAAAAGTGATCTGCTCCATTTGATAAATATCCCAAATCTTCTGAATCCATGTGTTATATGAGGGAGGTTCTGGTTTCAACCACCTGATGGTTTTACACTTTAAGGCTGCAGTTACTAATATATTTAAAAGGTATCTATCTGCCCTTCCACTCAGACCTTCAGGTATTACTCCCAGTACTGCCACTACAGAGTCTCTTGGGATGTTCATCCTAAAAACCTCCTTCAGGGCAGCGGAAACCTCCCTCCAAAACACATTTAACTTTGGACATAACCAAAATATGTGAGTGTGATTGGCAATATGTTCACCTCAGTTCCTCCAGCAGATAATACCCTTAGTTTGATGTACTGTCTAAAAGGTTCTTGACGAAACTACACATGATAAAAATACTTGTGAGATCCAAACCTTTATGGAGAGCATGACCAGGATGTTTCCAATAACAGTTACTAGACTCAGAGATCCCGCCACCAGGATGATGAGAACGATCTCCACAGTTGTGTAGGGGCTCCTGAAGAAGAGGCTGGCGTTACCACCACTGCTGGTGTTTTCAGTTTGGGATGAATTCAGTGTCTCCATAGTGTTTGGTTTTAGATGTCCCTCTCACAGGTGCTTCAGAATCCAGTCAAATCTGCACAGTTCCTATTGAATACAGAGATAATGAGATCTTTAGATTTGTTGGAACTACATTACTTTTCATGTGATGTCTACTCTTGGGTGTGTTAATCTCTGTGCACAACCACAGTTAAAAAAAATGTGATTCTGTCAGTGTGTAAACATTTGGCAGATGCTATGGGTGCTTCTGAGCTGGTGGCTTGGCCCAGGTAAAATGTTGGACAGGTGAGCAAATAAAAGATGCTGCAGCTGTGTTTGATAACACAGAGTGGTGTCCCAAACTCTCATATCAGTAACAGCAGACTGAAACAAGCAGAGTCAAAAAGCCTGATGGACATACATCAGGTACTGTGTTTCATTAAAGCTGTGAGGAGAATCTATAACCGGCGAAATAAAGACTCTGCTACTCATGAGCACGAGCAGCGACTGTCGTAATGCTGCATTCCAGTAACCTCGGAACTGGGAGTGACATCATCTCCGACTTATCGGCGTTCCAGTTGAAGTTGGAAAAAAACATGCCGATCTACCAGGCTATTGTTAGCTGTTGTTAGCACGCCCTGTGTTGTTGTTCACAAATATCACACGAAGAATGTGATTATCACTATGGCAGCATTTTTGTAGATATAAGTCTAACAATACTATGTATACAGCTGATCTAGAGCGACACACCCCAGTCAGAAGTGCAAATTGATTATTACAGGAGCTCAATAACTGTTCACACTGGGGGCATCCATCTTCGACTGTCAACTCAGGGGTGGCGAGGTTTCACCGAGTTCCCAGTAGGAAATTCCAACTTCGGGCAACTGGAACGCACCAAAAGACGCGACCCAAGCCAAAGCGTGTGTTTGTTGTGATGCTAATAAATGCAGCACGGACCTTTCTCAGAACTCTGCATTGCTTTACAACTTCTTTTTTCAACAACTTACAGGATGCAAAGCGACGAGGTAACGTATCTCTTTCTAGTTACGTAGCGGTAGTTTTTGATGTGTGACAACAAGCAATTTTTGGAAAACTTAGTATCGTAGTTTTGTAGCCGGCTGTCTGACCCAACCATGAAGCTAAGGAATAGCATTTATAGATAACCTGTTTTGATGCTATAAAACTCATCTTAAAGTGTGTATTTCGTCAGGCATATATCTAAAAGTGAGACTTTTTTGTTATTACTCAGAAACTCCTCATTGCCTCTTTAATTGATCACTTACAATTTTAGTTTCAAATGCTAATTTCACAGGATGCTTTTGCTTATTTTATGGTTGGGCTGAACTTTGATTGAATCTGTGTGACCTGCAGGTTAAATATAGGCATATTCATTCCCTTCAGATTAAATTTGTCATTACCTGTTTGGTCATAAAATTCACAAAATGCCCTTTAGAGCATGTTACATGCATGTGAGCCTATTCAAGAATATTTATTTGTTATACTGATCCTTGAGGCTTACAGTGGATTTTAATTCACCACATTGCTGCTACTTGAGGTGAAATAGGCACTGCCTGGTTTGAAAATGGGGTTTTGGTTAGGAAGGCTGCTGACTGTTTTATGTTGTGTCTGTTTTGCACGCCGTAAAAATAGATGTCCAAAGACACATTGATGGGCACCCTGGTTTAAAAGTTATGTGCAGATAGAGTAGATTACCCGCAGCTAATCAAATCAGGCGGGGATGTAAATCTTCCGATATGTCAGGATTCAATTAGATTCAAAATGGATTTTCATTTCAGTCTGACTCATGATTCAAATAAAATTCTTATTTGTTATTAAATAAATTTTATTTCAGGATCTGCTTCTGTCCACTAAGAGTCTGTACAACGTAATTAGATATTAACACAGCTAGATACATAGCTTATATAACTGTAATGTTAATTTCTAGGGTTAGCGACACTGTTAATGCTTTTGCCAGTGCACCTAGTGCACCAGGAACAACAGAGACAGGAAAGAAAGGCTGCACTGACAAAAAAATACAGCAGTAGATTTACTGTGCCGGCTGTTGAAAATGGACTTATATAGAGAATGGACATAAAAACTCCAAAGAAATTTCAATAGGGAATTTTGAATTAACTCGGAATCTTCTGTATGAATTAGATCTGAATACAAGTGGAACAATTTTTGTAAAACTTCTACATTGCACACTTTCTGAATTCCTACAAAATTGAAGCATAAATCAGAATGAATTATATTCTCAGACTGCATCTGTCTGTCAGATTTTTTTTTATAACAGCTCAGATTTTATTTATCTTTTTGAATTCATTTTAGTGGGGTGTTAGATTATTCAAATTAGTGATGCACAGGGTCAGACCAAGAATATATTTGCTATGGAGCAGCATTACAATAGTGTGCAGTGTACCTCTTTGGATTAGGGCAGCTAATCAGCATCAGCATGGTTTTTGCTAATATAAACCATTTTAACAAATATCAGCAAACAGCCAAGCAGTGTGGGGTGAACAGACAGATGTTTAGCCGTGTCTTATATCAATCCAAACTAGACATCTGGTCCACATCTGATCCAGGGACTAGTCTTTCACTGGGCAGGAAAAAAAGCCCATCTAATAAATTCACTGTCAAACATGAAAGAAAATGTTTGCACTGCTGGGAAATTATGTCCAGACACATCATTTCAGGAGAGTACTTCGCACATCTAATTTAGGAGACAGGTGCGTACACTGTCTAACTTGTAAGAAAATCATTTATTTGCAATGTTTCCGTCTCAGACCTTCATCAGGCAAACAGTTTGTTAAAGAGGGCAGGACGTCTTAAGTAGGAAGTGGCAATCACACCTGTGGCCAATCATCATCATGACGTAACATCTGCACCAGAAAGATGAACAGAAAAACAAACACATCGACTTCCTGAGTGAGATAGTCAACATGATAAGAGTCCACATGATGAAAGTCTATTTAAAGCCTACAAATAAGGCTAAAAATGAAACATCAATCACAAAATACACAGTTTAAGGCACATTAAAGCGATATTCCGGGATGGAACAAGTTGGGTCCTATCACAAGGTTTAGGGCAGAAATTACCCCTACAGCAGTGTTTATGTGCATCAGAAGCCCAGGGCGCCCGGACCAAACACCCCCTCCCTGCTCGTCTGCCGGTTTCCACTGCAGAGCCTCCGCTGCAGCTGTGGCTGAGCAGCGGAGGCCGTTTTACGACCCGATGAGAACTAGAGCCTTATTTAGCAGTGTTTTTGTGTGAAAGTAACGCGCTGAAAATTCTCCAAATAAAGCGTGAATGCAGACCAATATTAGATTTTTTCGGTGGGAGTCCGTTTATTTATGTTTTTGGTCAAGTAAAATATGGCCCCGTCTGAGTGCAGAGGAAACCGGCAGACGAGCAGGGAGGGGGTGTTTGGTCCGGGCGCCCTGGGCTTCTGATGCACATAAACACTGCTGTAGGGGTAATTTCTGCCCTAAACCTTGTGATAGGACCCAACTTGTTCCATCCCGGAATATCGCTTTAAAGGTCCATAAGACAAGTAACATTGTAGAAAAACAAACTTTAAGTTGACACAGCCCATTGATTATTAAATCACTTAATTCCCCGCAAGATAAAAAGACACATCATTTAAAAATGATTGATTATCAGCTTCAATATTAGCTAAAATATTATTTGAAACATCGGTAGTGGCATCTGCCCTGATTTTAACAATCTTACCCCAAGCAGATGCACACCAGTTGGCACAAAGGAGCACAGACACACAACATCCCCCTGCTGTAGATCTATATCATCTCACTTCTTTAGAAATAGAAACTTCTCTTTAAACTACTGAGCACACACTGATTTCAACTCTGAGAGATAACAGGTTAAGACAAACCCATGTTCACAACCACATGAAACAAGAAGGTACTAACTGAAAGGGTGTACTTGCTCTCTCTATAATGACTTTTCTACTTAGTGCCATAACTCTATCTTCAACATATTGCATATCAGCTTTATTGTTGATGCCAAGACAAGGCTTGCAGCTGCTTCTAACACTGCTGTTCCACTCATGCCGTGTGTTGATGCACTTCTTCTTCATGTAGCGTGCTGACTCCAGTGTGTTGTTACATGCAGAAGCACGTAAGCTCAGGTGCTGTAACTAATTATGCTCACATACACGTAAATACAGAGGTGTCAGTCTTAAATGTGTGTGTATTGGCACAATGAAGTCAGGCCCTCCCTCTCTGATAAGTGTGTTTGTTTACATTAATATGCCATCTGTTTATTTCATATAATGGGCGAGAAGTGTTCTGTTATTTCAGTGGCACAAGCAGTGGCCTGCCGGTAAACACACCTGCCATGCAAACAGTCGGACTTTTGAAGTCAGGGCTTCCACTCTGATTGAACCAATGACAAATAAAAAATAAAAGCAGCACATCACTTAAACTAAGGTCCTAGAGAGGGATGCTCAGGGCCTCGTGATGCCAAAATATTACATCACCTCACAAATGAAATTGGCCCCTTGGACTACACCACCTGCTTGGTCAGTCATTATTCCTTTAGTGCTGCAGTTCCCTTTCACTCTCTCCCTCTCTCAAAAGCATCACTTTTAACACCTTGTTGTCTCCGTTTTGTAGGTTTCATATATGCATGATCGATAAGGCCAAAACTTGCACTTAGATCCTGATTAAATAAGAGATGCTGAACTGAAAAGATCTCTCTCTGTTGACCAAAGTGAATCGATTGAATATCTTGTGGAAATATATATAAGAGGCTCTCTCAAGAATGGATGGATCACTAATTATTGAACCACAAAACCTTCTTAGCTACTTGAAGATTGCAGTTTTTCTGGCACCTGACATTTAGAGTGACACCCTTACTGAATTATACATGACATACAAAAGGAGAGGCAGTTCTTTAATGATTTTTCATTGGGTCATGTTTTTATGTGGCTTTGAGCCAGCAAAACAAAAGCAAAACCACAATCATCCTGAGGAAAAGCATCACCTTAATCGCTATTATGTTAATTTAAGGTAACATAAGGTCTTGAGCGTCAGTGCACACAGCATAACAATGTCATTAGGTGATGTATTGTGATCAGAAAATCAATGTAAATACACTAAATTGGGACCATGCTGCTTGTTACATGCTGCTCAAGTCCTGTAAGTGACTCCATTAAGGCCACATGATAACATCAAACTGTACCTGAAAGATGTTTCCTTCCTGCTCTTACAGCTGAATCAAACTTCATTAAGACATCTCTAACTCTATCACTTATTCATCAGATACCCATTCTGGGTATTTTCTGTCACACATGAGAGAGCTGGCTTCTCTCTTTCTTTCTCTCTCCCTCTCATTCTGTCCATGGTTTAGTTAAGCTCAAGCCCTGCCCTTCTCTTTACAGAGTTTGATCTGTAAATTGCAGATCTGAGACAGTTTAGTTAATTAACTATACTAAGTTTAGAGTTGGGGCGAATGTATTTATGCCAAATTTTGGGTAGTGATGATTCTTTCTACTGAACTTCAATCTTTGCTCCATTTTTGGTTTACTTTCTATCATTGCATTGATCAAAGCTTGTAGAAATTCCCCTGCGTTGTAGTTATTTTATCAGTTTGCTAACATGGTAGGGTCTCCAGTTATAAGATCTTAGTCTCAGAATTATGAGGTTAGAGATCCACATGGATGAATTTTAGAGGTAAGGCTCAAATTTTTGTGGTTGGTTGTAGGTAAGTGCAAAGGACTAGCCTGAAATTATCCATGGATAAAAAGATAAGTTCTGCATCTATATAAAAATAGTTATCAGCAGTTTTAGAGCTAAAGCTGTAGCTTTATAGCTACAGCTAACTACAGATGGCACTGCCTTCTCAACATAAAGCACTTTCATTAAGAAAAATCTATAAAAACAGCATAGAGTGATGCATGCTGCCTTAAATATTTTAACCTTGCTGTGAAAATGGATCAACTTTATTTTATGACTGTAATAAAACAGATCCCTCTTTACTAAGCCTCAGTCTACAATGATTGTGAGCTGCCTAAAGCATCATGGCCAATACAGACCTTTACAAGCTCTTAATGTAAAAACAATTTAAATAATGCACCAGGTCAAAAGACACTTTTTAAGTTTACAGTATTATTTTCACTGAGATATCCCAGACTGAATAAATATCTTGTTGTATTGTGAATGGAATCGATTTGAGACCTGGTAATATTGAATCGAATTGATCCTGAAAATCTGAATTGATACCCAGCCCTAATAAAGGGTGAGGGTGAATGGGCAGGAAGAGATGGGAGTTATGAGTGAGACAACAGCAGGAAGAGACTACCCTGACAGAAATAAGCATGGATGTTGACAGCTCAAGCATCTTTTCTTTATTAAATGAAAAACAACAGCACTACAGATTTTTCAAAAGAAAGGATGGTTTCATTCTGCCTCTGTTTTTCTCAGTTTGTTTTATGAAGTGGTTTACTCCCTGTCCTGTACACTGCTGAAGTAGTACCTGCTACATTATCTGTTTTAACCAATATGAATGTGATTGATGGAAAGACGACCAGTCACCTGATGGATATGCTTTAAAAAGTTCGGCCCATTGCCAAATGCTTTCTATAGGCTCTTTAACAGATGGACTAGTGAAATAGTGAACTGTCCATCTGGTGCGTCAGGATAAAATTTCTTGTCAACAATTTACTTTTCTACCCCCAGGCCACTTTGTTTTGGTACTCAGCACAGACTGTGATGCCCTTTCTCCAGCACCCTCCTGATAAATATATGATCACATTTTCATTTTGCAGAGTACAATGTTATTACTACATCCTAAATAAAGATGGGACAAAGTAATAATTGTTTGATCATCCTGTTGAAAAGCCATAGCAGTTTTGAGAAAGAGTGTTATTCTACCTCAGATAATCTCCTGAACATGCAGTATATAGTGTTATCATCAAGAAAACTTCATTTCAGAACCATGGCTTGTGTCTGGTCTCTTAATTTCAAAGCTATAAGATTTAATTTTTGTAATCCTAATCTGGTCATTATGGCAAAATCTTTGGATGATATTGTCAACACAGTGTTAATGTGGTTGAGTTTGTAATTGTGTAAATGATAAATAGACTTAAATATGTATGAATATATGTTGGAATTAAGTGTCTTGTCGAAGGTGTCTTGCCATGTGGCAGCAGGAGCTGAGCTTGAACCTGCAACCTTTCAATTACCAACAAAGCATACTTCAGACTGTGTCACTGATGTCCCAATGTTCATGACTGGGCTTAGTTTATACAAATGGATACTTCACAAAATGTCCTCTCCCACAAGTGTCTGATTGTGGTGTGAATGGATATGTGTACCCTGCAAAGCCAAGAAGATATTAAACAAGGCCAAGTCTTTTTGCAATTGAAAAAAAGTGTCCCACTTTTATTTTCTTTGTTGTACAGGGCACAACCCTGTGATGAAGAAAAACCTGTGATGATACCTGCCAATATTTTCCTAGTGGACTTATAAGTCCACATATATTGCACCATGAAGTAGTATAACAATGTGCCGTCTATATGAATGCTTGAATTATCTCTGAGCTTTCTTGAAGTTGATGTTAAAAGTGCAAAGTAACCCCCCCTTGCTTGGATTCAACACATATATCAATCTCTAACATGACAAATTTAAATCAGCATAAAGCCAGACTAAAGGTCAAATGCTGACCCACTTGGACATGAAACTTTTTACTCGTCAGAAAAAAGTCATAATCCGTCATAACATGTGATTCTAATGTTTGTTATGCAGGCTGGTCAAATCCTCAAATGATCAACAGGACACATCAGGTCAAAAACTTGATAGGGCAATATATCCTCATACTCAAATTTACCATAAAATACATAGTGCAGAGCAAGAGCAAGCAAAACCAAACTACATGATATAGCACGTTCTATTTTTTTTCTCATAAAACAGAGTTGGGAGAAAGTCATTGTTTTGCAAGTCTCAAGTAAGTCTCAAATCTTTCAACCCAAGTCTCGAGTCGAGTCTCAAGTAAAGACAGACAAGTCAAGTCAAGTCTGAAGTCATAGGCTTAAAATGTTCAAGTCCTTCCAAGTCATAAGCACCGTTTACCAAATAAAAAACACAATAAAAACCAGGACAGTTTCATCACTTTATAAAAAAACAACCAGGACGGTCAGGACAGGACGTGAAAACAGGACACTTGGTCACCCTGGGCCTCAGCTTTACAATTATTTTCAGCTAACGTCAGTCTCAGTTTTTAGGCACTGCGAGTTTACGAGCAAACATATATCGTTGTTGCATATAACGAATGCTAAGCTAAAGTTACCTAAAGGATCTCACAACAGGTACCAGACCAACCTACCTTTCTTTGTACAGCTTCAGGTGCTGAACAAAGTTCGATGTTGTCGCCTCTCCGTCTGTTATTCTTACGCTGCAGGTTTTGCAAACGGCAATTCATTTTTTGTTTATGACATCGTAGTTTGTGAATGTAAATGAAATTATCCTCGGTAGCATGGTTCTGCATCTCTGGGTTGATTTTCTCAACAGTCTTACTGAAAATTTAAAGTATTTTCAAGTCATCAGACTAAAGTCAGAGTCAAGTCCCGAGTCATTGATGTCAAAGTCCAAGTCGAGTTGCAAGTCTTCGATGATATTGTCAAGTCGAGTCCAAAGTCATCAAAATTGTGACTCGAGTTTGACTCGAGTCTAAGTCACATGACTCGAGTCCACACTTCTGTCATAAAATATCCTAATACTTTAAATGCAAGTGCCATAACTTGTAGGATTCTTTGACTCCGGTCTTGGCTGTTTTTTTAACAAATGAAAACCTAAATAGAATTTTGTAAAAGCCAGTGTCCACCATTTTAGCAGACTGTGATACTCATCTTAATGTAGCCTCTGTTTCAGGATCTGTATAATATCATGAGTTTGCTGGAAACATGTAGCCCTTGATGGCATCCCTGTGTCCAGACCTTTGAGACTTGGGTAGTCTAACTATGACAGCAAAAGCAAAAATGCCTTTAAAATGACAAATGAAACACCATTTCAGGTATGATCCAGAAGGTTGACTGACGTCTGAATGCAAGTAGACTAAAAAAAAGGCAGATTCAGACCAGCCTGTTTCTCCCTCACTGCTGTTTTGCTGTTTTCCAGTCAGATTTCTGACTGCTGCTCAACGACTGCTCTTAAGTCCTGATTGACATCCTTGTAAACACAGACAGTGGAAAAGTTCCAGTCTTGGTTTTATTAGATCTCACTGCTGTGTTCAGTAAATCAAAACACATTACTGGACAAACTGAAAAATGGGGAGGGACTTTCTGGCACGGTGATAAACTGATTTAAAATCCTATTTAAAGGAAAGAGACTACTTTGTGTCAACAGCAATTACACAACTGAGTGTTCAAATTGACATTTGGAGTTCCCCAAGGCTCAGTACTGGGGCCTTTTATGTTTACCAACTACATGAACCCAAAGGCTCAAATGATAGAAAATGACCAGATTTATTTCTTTTATTGCAGAGAAGGCTAAAACACCCATATTACAGCACAGGACTCTGAACAGGTGCACCAGTCAAAACAATTTGATGTGCTGTTCTTCCATCGATCGAGGGTCTTTTGTTTTTTGATTCTTGTGTTTGTTGAATCGGTGTCTGAAACTTAAGTATTATAGCATCATGGTTCATTTTGTAACAAGTGTTCTATTTGATAAATACACAGTTACAACCTTGTATCGAAGAAGGTGAAGAGTCCTCCAAAAGCTAAACACAGCACAAGAGCGACTATCAGTAAATTCATAAGAAAATGCTTAAAAACTACGGAGCCCCTTAGGTGCCACAGAGGACAAAATATATAACTCGTGCGCACGACATAATAAAACGTGCGCTCTAAATACTTATTCGTGCGCACGTTTTAGCTAAAGCGTGCGCACGACATACTAAAACGTGTGCACGATATAGTTATTCGAGCGCATGTTGTAGCTAAAACGTGCAGTCGAAATAAAGTTATTCATCGCGTTTTGACTTGTCCTTATTCTTGTCCGCTCGGCTTCCCGTAGAGAAGCCGGACGTTCACAAACACACACAATGGAGAGAAGAAGTGAGCCTGTTAACTTTCACTTCCACCTTGGACTGTCATATAATGACATTCTTGTTGCTCTTATTATGAGAGATAGAATAATCTGAAGTAGAACTTTGCTGCTTATACTAAAACACAACAGGCTCCGCCGGTGTACCATATGAAATGAACTGGTGACCGTCCAGGCAGAAGTGAGGGGGGCGTGTCTGAAGGCCCCTTTTGTTTACTATCTGAACACCTCCCGAATCCATTGTATAAACAAAAATGAGCTCTTTACACCCATTTACTTAGTGGTGGAAGTGACTTCACAACATTGAGCGTGACGACGAAGGATTTTGAAGGATTACAGACTTATTTAACAGCGTAAAGAAATGTAAGGTAATATATAGGTAAATATCTTAGATGTCTGATCAAAATGACAAATTTCCGACTGTGTCAACTGGTGATGGCCCCGAAACCCGCATTTTACCGTCACTTCGGCGTATCAACAAACAATGTGTTCATGTTCAACGTATAACGGAGTCGGGAGGACTTGAAAATAGGTACAGAGAAGAAGGTTGTTTACAATGTGGAGGAAATTTTCACTTCATCTTGTGATCAAACTGATGGCACATGTGTCTGCATTAAGTGTAAGCACAAGAGTGCATTTCTGTAAGCATGCTGAATTTGAGGGATATATTCTACTGTAGTGTGTGTGGTTTTGTTGACCACAAAATGACTCGTCCTTGTAGCCCATAGTAGAAAATTAATCCCTGTTAAGATCTTCATAATGCAATGGTCGAATGATACTTTGTAAACTTTGCAGCCTTTTAAGAGTTCGACGATCACTGACTTTTGACATCAGATCGGGGCACGTGGCGTTGTTGAATGCTGTTTGAATCAAATGTTGATCTCAATAAATGTTTTAACTGTTAAACATTGGTGTGTTGTCTTTAATTTGCTGTCCTGTTGAAAATATATGTAATTACCTTTTTTTTACTGACATTGATAAACAGCAGATAAGTTGTGAATGTGATAGAGGAAATACAACTTTATTATAGTTTTGTGACCATGAAGGTTTTTTTGATATGTCAACATTTACAACTGCGGTCACGTCAGCCGTCTCTCGATTTTGCGCGGTCAAGCCAGCAGCTCCAACATTTTAAGTGCGCCCTTATTACAGACTGTATGGCAAGCGCATAACACAAGGACGAGTCATTTTGTGGTCAACAAAACCACACACACTACAGTAGAATATATCCCTCAAATTCAGCATGCTTACAGAAATGCACTCTTGTGCTTACACTTAATGCAGACACATGTGCCATCAGTTTGATCACAAGATGAAGCGAAAATTTCCTCCACATTGTAAACAACCTTCTTCTCTGTACCTATTTTCAAGTCCTCCCGACTCCGTTATACGTTGAACATGAACACATTGTTTGTTGATACGCCGGAGTGACGGTAAAATGCGGGTTTCGGGGCCATCACCAGTTGACACAGTCGGAAATTTGTCATTTTGATCAGACATCTAAGATATTTACCTATATATTACCTTACGTTTCTTTACGCTGTTAAATAAGTCTGTAATCCTTCAAAATCCTTCGTCGTCACGCTCAATGTTGTGAAGTCACTTCCACCACTAAGTAAATGGGTGTAAAGAGCTCATTTTTGTGTATACAATGGATTCGGGAGGTGTTAAGATAGTAAACAAAAGGGTCCTTCAGACACGCCCCCCTCACTTCTGCCTGGACGGTCACCAGTTCATTTCATACGGTACACCGGCGGAGCCTGTTGTGTTTTAGTATAAGCAGCAAAGTTCTACTTCAGATTATTCCATCTGTCACAATAAGAGCAACAAGAATGTCATTATATGACAGTCCGAGGTGGAAGTGAAAGTTAACAGGCTCACTTCTTCTCTCCATTGTGTGTGTTTGTGAACGTCCGGCTTCTCTACGGGAAGCCGTAGCGGACAAGAATAAGGACAAGTCACAAATGTGATGAATAACTTTATTTCGAGTGCACGTTTTAGCCAAAACGTGCGCTCGAATAACTATTTCGTGCACACGTTTTAGTATCTCGTGCGCACGTTTTAGTATGTCGTGCGCACGCTTTAGCTAAAACGTGCGCACGAATAAGTATTTCGAGCGCACGTTTTATTATGTGGTGCGCACGAGTTATATATTTTGTTTTTTTTTGTCCTCTGTGGCGCCTAAGGGGCTCCGTAAAAAACACTTCAGGCTAGAGTTCAGTTATTTTTGTATTACCGTCAAAACTGATCAAACAAGTTTAGTATATCCTCATTTGTATTTCTTGAAAGGTGCTCAGACTGTATCAGTGGTGGAAATTTGTTAGCTTGAAAAATGAAATGAGAAAATTGTGATTTTTTTTTTTTAAATTTGCAAAACATAGCAAAATATGTACGTAACAAGGCATTCTTCTTGAACTGTTCATGCTTAAGCATGGGACAACTGGCACAGCATTCAGTTTTGGACTCCTGTGTGGTCACATTTTAAGTGTGAAATAGTGCTGATGGGAGAAAAGTATTAACATGTTTTAAGTTCTCTTTGTGATATTTGCATGAATTAAGAAAACTATTTCTAAAATAATGTTGTGGTCATCTTTTTGGTCACATTAAAGTAAGATTGTTTCCAAGCAGATACATTTAAGTAAAGCAAATTAAAATTACATTAAAATGAATTCTCCAAAGTTACTAAAGATCTCAGAAAAAGGGTCCAGACTGAGCTTTCTGTATTCACCACAGGAGCAAATCAGTAAACAAGTGGGCAAACTATTTAATGTTGGTTTCTTAAAGGAGACATATCATGCTGATGCATGATTTAATACTTACATATAATATAATAAATTTGAAAACAAGACCTTACACCCCCTTAATTTTCAAAAAATGAGATATTGTATTTTTTCTGATATCCTAGAACGAGATTTGATGCCTCTGAAAATAGGTCATTGCGAGATGTCCGCGAGATTTAAATTGTCTTGACGACACGAGGTACCTTTCTTTTTATTGGAGTAATCTGATAAACACTTCCTCCTCTGTGATGTCCGTTAGCCACAAAACCGTCACCGAGGAACACATTCACCAGCAGCAGTATATAGCTCCCTAGCTGACATTCACTCATTACCAGCTCTGGCCTGTAGGGGGACTCAATACGGGGTCGCTGCTTTGAGCCTGCCGGAAAATACAGGAGTAGAAGAAGGACGGGCTGGCTCTACCCCCGATGGATCTGACCAATCAGAGCACAAAGGGCTGTGACGTTGCGAGGTAACTGTAGGTCATCCTGAGATCCAAGTGTTTCAACAAGAGCTTGGTAATGGCTTAAAATGAGGATTTTGAGAATGCAATTGTGGAGCAATGAAGGAACTAAATGACTTGTACCGAGGGCAGAAATGCTTTACAGGCATCCTAGTCTGGCACAGTGAAAAGGAGAAACAAGCACGATATGTCTCCTTTAAGTAGGGTGTGACCAGTGTTAATGTTAGGAATGCTAGAACCTCTAGCCTTCAGTCTATGTCTCAGTTTAATGTTCATATTTCTTAGGTTAATGTGGTTACTTACTGCTTCAGTCCAATTTATAAATGCGTACAGTCTGCCACAGACCAAATGCAACTTAATCTATATTCTCAGATCAAAATACTGACAAACTATAGATACTAAGGGTGTTATGTGTCATTTTTGTCTTAGTGTATATACAATGACTGTGTCCAAAATGGCATACTAACGTACTACTCATACTAAGTGTGATGTCAAAATGAATATGTAGTGCATTCACATAAGATAGAATGAAAAGATTGAGTGTGCGAGAAATACCCGGTGTATGCTTTATCAGAAAAAAAGTATGCGAGGTGGGCATACTAGTCACACTCAAACGGCCCACAATGCATTGCGAGCGAAAATGGATGACTTTCCCAAACGTCCGAAATGCAGAAATGAAATTTGTATCTATGCGTTTTATGGCTCAAATGACCACATTTTGGTATTCTACGTGGTGACTTTCTCACCTTAAATGCTCTCTGAACTTTCAAATGTGGTTAATCAACAGAGATATTTGTCAGCCTGGTGTGCTTACGATTTTTGTTGTCGGAGGTTTGAAATGCATCATGGGAAACTTAGTAGTATACTACAGTGTGAATGGTTGGCATCCTAATCATACTTATGGTATGTATTATACAGTATATACAAATGAGTATGTAGTGTGTAGTATGTTAGTATGCCATTTCAGACACAGCCAATGTCTTTTGTATTAATGCTAAAGCTCAAACAAAAGACAGTAAAAGGCAAAAAACAAGATTTGTTCGTTAGTCTGCCACACCAACAAATCAGAGAGTTCTTAAGAGCTCAGTCAGAGAAGGGCCGTGGCATGGTACATTTTCCCATTCTACTTACTGTGAGTGCATCCTTAAGCCTGTTTTTTCACCTCTGCATCATTCATAAAAGTATTTACACATGGTCAAAGGTTAGTTTAAACATTTTTGATGTTAACATCTTATGTCCTGGTAACTAAAGAGGTCATATTTGGCCTTAAAGAGGTCATAATCTGCCCTTTAAGTTTTGCATGCCCTGTTTAAAATGTGATAGAACACCTCAGTGAACAAGACAAAAAATCATAGGACCTCTTCCTCACCCCTCTTTGCGGTGCCAGCAGCTTACAAAAATGCCTCGATGTTTGAAGACCTGTCATGAACACAAATACTTCTACTACTATACAACTATTCTAGTGAAACATACAGTCCTGCTCATCATTATTGGCACCCATGAAGTTTAATTACACAATGTGACAGTACAAACAGCTTCTTTACAAACCTCTCTAACTTTGCTCTGCATCACTTTATCAGACTCAAACTTGGCAGAGGTAATGCTCACATACTAAGGTTTGTAAATTATACTTCATTAGCTACTATGATCATACAGTCATATTTAGAATAGGCATTTTTAAGTGCCACCTCTTGAAAGCCTACAAGGAAAAGAACACCCTACAAACAATCAAGCATGGTGGAGTTTCCATTATGGTTTGGGGCTGCTTTGCTGCATCGGGTACTGGAGGCCTTGACCGTATCACAGGAATCATGAAATCAGAGAATAATCAAGAAATTTTAGAGCCAAATGTCCTACCCAGTGTAAGAACATTTGGCTTGAGTCGAAGATCGTGGGCCCTCCAGCAAGACAAAGACCCAAAGCACACATCCAAAAGCACGCAGGAATAGTTGAAAAGGAAAAAAATTGCCCATTTTAAAATGGCCAGCAATGAGTCCTGATCTCAATCCGATTGAAAATCTTTGGTATGGCTGAAATCTGCCATTGGGGAAAAGAAAACTGCAAATGTTCAAGAGCTTGAACAATTTGCATAGGAAGAGTGGGAGAAAATACCAGCTGAGAAGTGCAAGAAGCTTGTAGATGGCTACAAGAAACATTTGGAGGCTGTCATCAGTGCCAAAGGGTGTGCAACAAAATACAGAAGAGGGTTGCCATTATTGCTGCACATGCTTTTTTCAGTTCCCTCTTTGGAGTTACAATATGTAACTTGTAAAAATGTTTTTTGTTGTTGTTAAAGTGTTTTGGACCTTCAATTAAAAGATCCTGATGGCATACATTTTGTACATTTCAATTTCTGTCTGAAGATACTGTTAAAGTAATGAAAATAATGAAGGGGTGCCAATAATACTGAACAGGACTGTAAGTAGAACAGAACTGTGTCCTGTGGTGGTGAAAAACAGGTCAAACAAAATTTTTGTTCTATCTTGACCTTTTCCATGGCTTATATTTTGTCCATACATTTTATTTTGTTGAGCACTGAAGACTCATAGTTAAATAAAATCCCGTGCAAGAAAATTTTATTTGTCATCAGTTTTCAGAGCCCATTTGTCCCACATATGTTTATTAACAAGCTGTCTAATAAGCTTGTTTAAGGATGCTCCCATATTCTGTATGCTTGTTGGTTGCTGAGTGGGAGATCAGTTCCTGCTCACAAGCTCACCCTCACTTCTTCCATACATTCACACTAATAAAACCAACATTACTGGACCTCCCTAATTGTTATTCAGGGCTACTGGAGACAGTCACAGAGGCAAACAGTATTTGTTTGACAGGCGCAGAAACAGAGTAATTAGATCCAGCAGACACTGCCTGCAACAGCTGTACCGGTAATCTGCTCCAAGGATATAGTACTGTAGTACACATCAGGCAGGGGGATTGAGTTTTAAAGTCTGCCTTTGGTAGAGTGACAGAGAGAGGAGTGTGCAGAGAAATTATATGATGAGGAAATTAGGGGATTGTTTATGGGGACAGACACGTGTGTGAATGCTGCTGATGCCCCCTGGATGGATGCTGCCATGCTGCCTGGCTATCTTAACAGAACTTCAGCTCACAGACAGAGGCAGGACTTGAGAGTTTCTGACCAACAATGCCTGATATATAAAGCTGAAGAAAAAGAAAAAAATAATTAAAAAATAAAATAAAATAAAGCTGTTTTTTTAATGTGTTTTTTGGGCATTTTGTGCCTTTATTGATAGGAGAGAGACAGTGGATAGGCTTGTGAAAGGCGGTTAGAGAGTAGGGGAAGACCCTCCCTAATGCTGTTTTTTTTCTTTAAACCAGGCTGTAAGTATGTGTATGAAGGCCATAAAAACAGTTTGCCCAAGGTTGCATTTTTCTGCTGCCAGCCCCAAGTGAACTCTTGGAGTAAAAACAGATTATGTCGCTTATCTATGGGCCTCTATTTACAGGTAGCTACCTGGGTGCCACACAGAGTGAGACTGACTGTACCTTCCTGCATGTGGGTGCAGTTGTGGGTACCCGATGCGCTCACAGGTCTTGCACTTGACAGAGACCTAGTGCAGTTTGATCTGTGGGATGACATAGCCTGATGTGATTGGCTGTGTCAAAGGTGTGGTTGACCAGTTTTTGTTTCCTCTACTTGACTTATGCTGCGTTCACACCGCAAGCGACCCAGCTACCAAAATCGCATCGTCCACTGACGTAGTGTCGCACGTCCATACATACCTCATTTTGGTCACCATTGCCGTTAGCCGTCGCTCGGTGATGTCACGTCCGCTTGAGTTTCAGACACTATTCCGGCTGTATCCTTTTCATTCACTTATCAACCACAAAACACTGCAGCTGATGCCCTGCTAAGTTTCCTGTGGTCTGTCTAGGCGGAACTAATGTCCTCACTGACTAATGTTTCCCACACGGACATGGATTGTCACTCTGTAGTCCGGATTAATAACTGTCTGTCTAGGGTACCGTCACACGTGCACACACCGCTGATTGATCATCTTTTTTTACTTTCACATTGCGCAACACGCTATGTGTTACTGTGAAAAGTGGCTGTCGCGTCGCGGGAAGCTTAGCCCCGCCCCATCACAGCTGTACATTGACTTTGAATGGAGAGTGATCGCTGAGGTAGTACAATTGCGTGTGGTGTGAACGCAGCATTACAGAGACAGATGGAAAACCAGAGATAGACAAACATAGATAGAGCTAGCTAAGTCTAAAATAATGGGACAGACTGTTCACTCAGATTACAAGAGGCTAACTGAGCTAGAGTAAACTAGGCTTGTTGGATTTGAGTGGATGGGACTTGGTTTTTAGTTTTTCTATATTGGACAATTTGTCTGTCACATTATCAAAGATTGTTAAGCCCACCCACTTTACATACAGTGTCTGAGCACCCTCAAACACTTAACTGCTGATATGATAGAAACTGTGCAAACATCAGTGCCAAAATTTTTATATAACAACATGTACTTACAATCATAAATATCATGTAGAATTTTTTTTGTTGATTTGTGTTCCCAGGACCTTCAGTGTGGTGAACCATTTCTGATAAGTGCCATTGTAGAAGGCATGACAGTGATTGCTAATGAAACAACAGTTCACCAATATATACACCAGTATGCCTCTACAGCTGTAACATAAACATAACAGCAACACCCCCATGTCATAGAATGGTACAGGAGTCATATATTTTAGTTTTAAGGTAGCATGTTGCTTCTGTCCTCAACTTATTTTTCACTGCTTTCTTGAATCATATGAGTCAGACAGAAATTAATGAAACTTACATGTTTTTTTCATTATGATAATCTTAACAAACTTAACTTTAGACTTTAACATAAACATCAAGAGTAAAAAATTACTATTAGCCAAATTTGGTAGGCAGAACAGCTCAGCTTAGAAACCGCAATCACAATTCCAGCTTACAACACCATGTTCAAATCTCTGTTCCTAACTGAATGACCCATCAAGTTAGTGACCATAGCTAAGGGTGTGGCGTATGTATAATTCTTTAATTCAAAACTATCAGAAATTACTATGTTAGGGTCCCTTGTCGACAGTTTATCAACCATCCTCTAATAGATGCTTGAAAACTAAAAAGCAGGGTAAATCAGATGCAGTTTTTGTTGCAATATAAAATGTTCAGCCTGAGATCTTCTTATCTCAGGCATTTATCCAGGAATTTATTATAAAATCTTGTATACTTTTGCCAGTGTGAACCATGGACGCTAACTTCCAACTGCATTTTTGGATGGAGCATTTGCAAGCAGCAGCACTATAAGGTTCTGCTGGTATTAGGAAAACACTCACTGAAAATCTGCCTTGCAACTAAGCATGTGCCTCTCACATCATGTTGTGTTCATTGCATACAGGAGACACAGACTCTGCTCTGTGGTCCATTCTCTCGCCACTGAGGCTGATTTCAGACATGTTTTTTGTTGTTGCTCATAACAACAAGACAGCTGGCAGTTTTAGTTTCCATCAAGTAACACACACATGGCTGCATGTTGTGCTCAGGTCATTTGACTAACACAACACATCCTGTGATGTGTACTGTGTTGCAAGGTTTATAGATTATTTAGCTCTACAAAAGAAAAACACATGAGATACACCACAGAAAAGTGAAGGCAAAAACATAATTTAGGGCCATGGTTCTGAAATGATAGGTTCCAACCATGTAGTGAGTTGCAGAGCTGGTAGGCTCTGGAAAAGATTATGCTTTTACCATATCATAAGCAGATGTACCACATATGTTTTCACCCAATTGTCTCACCATTACAACTAAATTTGCTATTTTCTTTAAGATTTAACTCTTGGCAGTTGTTCAATTAAAAAATATATATCTAAAATTTTATTTAAACCTCCCATATTCAGTGAAACTACATAATTGTTTCTGTCATATGTTGTACTAAATATTATTCAAAGTCTGTTTATTATTTGTAAAATAAAATAGTGTTGTACATTTATTTTTTTTGTAATTATTTTTTTTAAGTGTTCAAACTGTTGAAATGCCAAATAGAGCCACAACACAAGCCAGGTGTTTTTCCAGCTCTAGCTGATGTTGAAATATGATTTTACAGCCACAGTAAACATTGGAGCACCATGTTTAAAAGCTGTGGCCGTATTCTCCTCATCAGGCGCTGATGATGCGTATCGAAATCCAAAATCCAACGTTTAGGTGGACTGGTACTCTAGAAACTTTAATGGCCCTTTTCCACTAACATGCCTTGGCCCTACTCTACTCGGCCCTACTCGATTTGCAGCGTGTTTCCACTAGCCTGGTACCTCCTAAAACAAGCTAGTTTTAGTACCTACTCTGCTCTGGTTCCAAGCGAGCTGAGTCGATACTGAAAGATGACGTCACCGACTGCCGGCTACTGATTGGTCAGACAATGTCGTCATCGATGAGTCATGAGCTTGATGACCTAGCATGCTAGCAGTAGCTACCGTTAGCTTACCCTCATACGTCTTTTCTTTGCAGCTCTATTGCTCTCGTCCTCGGCTTCATTCTGATGTATAGCTTCCAAAACTCTCCTGTGCTTCTCAAGGGGTATTTCTTCTTACCACCTGCAGTCTTCTTCTGCTTTCCTTTTTTACTTCGTTTGGGACAAAAAGCCACAGATTGTTGTGTCGCGCTCAAAATGACGTCACCGCAGAGCCGCTCAGTGACACTGCACCCCGTTGGGCAGGCAACTGGGGCTAATGGAAAAGCAGTACAAGGCGAGTAGAGTAGGGTTAAGTCGAGTAGAGTAGAGTAGGGCTAATGGAAAAGGGCCATATTACTATGTTCACGGGGGATCTGGAACTGGTGGGAACTTGACAAGTGTTTACTGAGCTTTATAGTATTGTTTGAGTTCAGGAACATCTGTATAAATGGATTTTTGATGTGCCATTTTGTTGCAGATGCCCAATAATTTTGGACTAAGTTGATAGATTTGGTACACAAGTTTGTTATTAGAGAAGTGTGTCATGAATCTGAGGAGTGGGAAATTTCACATCACCCTGAGCTTTGGCCTCACACAGCAGTGCAACAGGGAGAAAACCACTGACTACCCAAGGTCGCTGTGTGCAGAACTCATAAAGTGTAGCACAGACCGGAGCAGGTTTTAAAATATGAGTGTAAGAGTTTTGATTTTGGTTATTTTTAAAGGTGGGTACCCACCATCTAATGTCACTCATGTAGGAGGACTAATGAGCAAAGATTTAAAACATAACTTGATTTAATCTTTGTCGGCCCTCAGTTTGAAGGGAGGAGCCCTCTGTTTGAAATCTAATTTCCGCCTCAAACACAAACCCAGAGTAACCAGGGGGATTCCTCGGGAGCTGGGACACTGGGGAATCCACAGTCAGGGTCTGGTGTCTGATTAAAACATCGGAGCTCAGGATGAAAATGAAGATGAACGTTTCCAGAGCAGCCTTAGGGGAACAATAAAACTGCTTCGCGTACTATAATAGAAACTTCCCCAGGAAGCCCAGACAGCATGTAAAAGGGTATCATTTCAATCAATATATTGTCTAAGGTGTCATATTGTGTTCCCGGAATTTTCCTTACATGTGTCTGTCACATCCTTTATTGACATTTTAGTCAATATTTTAAAATCTGTTTCACATTGCTTAAATTATTTGTATTGTAGTAAGTTTCATATTTGACTCCAGAAAGCTGTGCAATCAGAAAAAGCAAACAAGCTTCATATTTCTCATAAATCATACTTGAATGAATGAAAATGTTATCTCCATATCCAGGTTTCACATTTTATTTAAACTGCAGCTGACAGAATCAAAACCTCTTTTACAATTCTTTAAAAACACATTCTTACCTGCAAAACTTTGGAGTGAAAATATAAAATGATGCCTTACCTTGTCTGCTGTGACTGACATGCTTTCCGTCCATGTTACTCTCACCTCTGTCAACACACTGGATCACCGAGAGGAGCAGAAAGTAACCCTTCGTGGAAGTCGCTCCTCCTCTGAAAAGAACCAATATGTGTGACTGTGTGTGCGTGCTTGTGTGTTAGACAGTAAAAGAGACTGGCAAACAGAGATGGGAGGGGTCATGGGGGCTATTAGTGGATGTTGTGTTGCATCCCTGAAGCTAGGGTCGCTAATTTTGAATAAACAAGAGACGCAGAGATGTTTGTTTCAGGACCATGGAAAGCTCTGGCCCCTCTTACGCAAACCAATCATTTTACCTTGTGCTGTAGGCAATTACTGTACACAGAGTGGAGTTTGTGCAGCTGTGGCGTGAAATAAATTGATAACAAAACTATCAAAAGAGAGCAAGAGGGAAATGTCTGCACTGGGGCTCTTTGCTGCAGGACTTTAACCTTTAAAACTCTGTGGTTTTGACCTTTTAACCAAACGGGTGACGCAGTTTGCCCGGCAGGAAGGGTGACCTTACTTTGATGGAATTACCACAGAGTATATAATGGACCCTCGCCATGACATGATATAGCAAACAGAACAAGAAGTGTGCCATCAAATGGTCACGAGTCGGACATGTAAACATGATTAAAAACAAGGAAATACGACATGATTTATGGTGCAGGTCCTGCTCCAGACTCATGGCACACTGATCACATCAAACATGGGTCTGTCATTTGATTCTCTTGGATGTTTATTTAAATTATTTGTGAGACTTCTGTACATCCTGTATTGTGTGTATCTACCTTGATTTATTATCACAGAAAACTATATTAGTGTGTCCATGGTAATAAGCTTCAGTCCGACTGTTTGGTCATTTGTCATAAAGAAGAATCGATACCAGCCTTTGACTTTGTTTCTCTGCTACATGTGTGTGTTTGCTTTTGTGCATCTCTGGTTTCCTGTCTCCTCAAAGCTCCCTTTTCCAATTTCCAAGACACCCTGATATGGTTTATTGATTTTAGCAGTATCCGAAAAATAGCAGTTCAGACCCTTATGATGTCAAATTGAATGAAGATTACAGTTTGGGTGGAAAAAGGCTTTAGTGATAAGGATTTAAGTACAAACTCCAGTTCCAATGATGTTGTGTAAAATGTTAATAAAATGATTTGCAAATACTGTTGGATCTACATTTAATTGAATACACATCAAAGACAAGATATTTAATGTTTTAACTGATAAACTTTATTGTCTTTTTGCAAATACTTTCTGGTTTTGAATTTGATCCCTGCAACAGATTCATAAAAGGTGGTTCACAAGTAAGGACCACCACATCAACAGGATGAATTTGACTTTTTTTTATTGCTTACAGTGGATAACAAGCAACACAGCAGGTATGTGAAGCAGATAACTGTTTGGGGAAACTTCATGGGGAATCCAACGTAGCTCCCGGGCACAACGAACCCGCCTATATAAGGCCCTGAGGAAAGAAGGAAGGAAGAATTTTTTAAGAAAGGGGAGGGAGGGAGGGGTACGTCAAGTCTGCGAAGCAAAAGAGGGAAATTGTGGGTTAGAATTTACAGGAACACAGAAAGAGATTCCCGAAATTCTGCTTAAAGCTCCACAGCAGGTTTACCCAGGTTCATCACATTTCCTTTTAATAACACTGAACAAGGGTTTGGGAACTGAAGTCACTAAAAGCTGTTGAAGCTTTGCAGGTGTATTTCTTCCCTATTCTTGTATGACTTTAGTTGCTCAACAGTCTGGAGTCTCTGCTGTTGTAATTTGGGCCTCATAATTTGCCACACGATTTCAATGGGAGACAGCTCTTAAGGGTGGCACAGTGGGCCAGCAGGTGGTGCACGTGCCTCACAGCCAGAAGGCCTCTGGTTCAATCCTCGGGTCAGGCAGGGCCTCTCTGTGTGATTTTCATGTTCTTCCCGTGCATGCTTGGGTTCTCTCTGGGCACTCTAGCTTCCTCTCACAGACCAAAACATGCTCATTGGGTTAATTGGTGACTCTAAATTACCCTTAGGTGTGAGTGTGAGCATGAATGGTTGTCTGTCTCTCTATGTGGCCCTGCGATTGACTGGCGACTGGTTCAGGATGTACCTGCCCCAATGACAGCTGGGATAGGCTCCAGGGTTAAATGGTATAGAAAATGAATAAATGAATGAGTGACAGCTCTGGATTTCAGGAAGGCTAGTCTAGTACCATTCTTTGCCATTCTTTGCCCTAGGACAACGGATGAAATGTAGCTATTGTGCTAATTCCGGCAAATTTGCAATGACGTATATTATGAAATTGTTGATTGAGGTGCACTGTCCTAATCAAATTAATTAAAAAAATAATTAATTTCAGCCATGCTGTTGTTGCACCTGCAGAAGGTGGCTTGGCATTTTCTTGCTAAGGGTCCCTGAAATGGATTTTGCTTCCCAAGATGTGCAAGCTACCCATGCAATGAGCACCAACACACCCCCATACCATCACAGATGCAGGCTTTTGAACTTTGAAGTGATATCAGTCTGGGTGGTCCTTTTCCTCTTTAGCCTGGAGGGCTTGACGTCCATGATTTCCAAAATCAGTTTGAAATCTGGACTCATCAGACCACACCACACTTTTCCACTTTGCATCAGTTCATCCCAGATGAGCTCAGGTCCAGTGTAAAGTATATTTATAGGGTTTTCTTTTCAATGCAATGCAGTAACAGGATTTCTTGTTTGTTTTGTAATATAAGTTGAATGTTTAGACAGCAGTAAACCAGCCTTTCTGACCACAAGTAAACCATTTGGAGAGATTTTGCTATTCTAGAGTAGTTCACTTGAAACCTGTTAAAGATAAAGAGCTGTTCTCATGTTTCTTAAAAAGAAAAGCTTCTGTTTGTAAAGCTGATGCCAAATCTATTACTCAGAAATGGCTCAGTAAATTCGGTTCTATAGAAACACCAAAAAAGGCCTAACTGCTCTTCCCTCTCAGAACAACTGTCTAAAATGTGAATGAGATGGTTAATGTCCTCACCGTCTGTCTTATACTATGTCTTACAGAGTGTTTTTTTCTGTTGAGTGTTATGCAAGCTGACCTGCGTTTAAAAATACATTGAATGGCTTAAATAAAAGTGTCAAGGGGTTGAAAGAAGGACACTCAGAATCTGTAAAGCATAAACAGCTTCTGGGCATATTATGTGTATTATGGCACAAACCATAAGTGATAAAAGCCTCCACCCCTCTCACAAACACACAGCCTTTTCAGAGCGAACTGCATCTCTCATCAACCCTCCAATAAGACTTACTTTGAAATTTTCTCTGTAATCTAATCAGTTTTTAACTTGTGTTATCTAAAAGCCTCCTAAGAGCATTTGAATATATCCTGATGTCCAAAACAGAGAAAACACCCTCGGTCAAAAGCTGCCATCTAGCACTCTATGTATGCACGAAATAAAAAAAGACGGCACAATGAAGCTCTCTCCTCTTCATTATGAAGTAAAAGCCTAAGGCAGCACGGAAATGAGGGCATTGAGTTGGAGCCTGAGCAGATGTTTGAATGGAAGAGAAGCATATAATAGCAGCCTCTATGTAACATTTCTGACAAGACAGCCTCGCATTTCCTGGACTTTTTGATACATTCAGTCTTCAACAAAGAGCTGAAATCCAGAAAAAAATTAAACTGAAAATAAAGAGAGTTCAGAGTCTCAATGCAAGTTTCTCTCTTCCCATATAATTGCATGTTCCATCATGTGCTAATAGGCTGATGACAAGTACAGTAAGTCTTCTGTGCGCCCCGAGTAAATCGTGATTTATAATCTCTCTCCTGACAATTCATCAAACACTGATTGTCACATCTTTGTATCTAGGATCCAAACTCTGGTCAACAACTGCTGGCACTGAGAGACAAATAATCAGGGCTGGAAAAGCATGCAAACTGGTTGCACTTAAAAAAACAAGTGCAGAGAACTAGTTAATTTTAGTTGTACTAACTAGCACTTCCTTTGAGTACACTTACAAATTAGTTTAAGCAACTAAAGCAATCAAGTGGAGTGTACTTGATAACTTACTTTTGAATGCTCTTGACTTAGTAGAGACTACTCAGAATACTATTTATAGCTACTAAATGACTCCATGTTAAATTTACTTTGTTCAGTTCATAAAACATACTTATCAAAGTTGGACTAACTTAGCACTTCTAAGTAATATATTTACTTGAAAAGCAATCTGAATTGTTAAAACCATGCAAACTCATTCATTCATTCATTTTCTATACTCCTTTATCCCTTTTGGGGTCGGGGGGGCTGGAGCCTATCCCAGCTGTCGGGGCGGGGTACACCCTGAGCCGGTCGCCAGTCAATCACAAGGCCACATAGAGAGACAGGCAACCATTCACGCTCACTCTCATACCTAAGGGCAATTTGGAGCCACCAAATTAACCTCCTGAGCATGTTTTTGGTCTGTGGGAGGGAGCCCACACATGTACAGGAGGAACATGCAAACTTCACACAGAAAGGCCCCTGTCCAACCCAGGAATCGAAGCGGGTACCTTATTGCTGTGAGGCACGTGCACTACCTGCTGCGCCACCGTGCCACCATGCAAACTCAACTCCAGCAATCTAAGTGGTTCAAAAATATCAATACAGGAATGAAAGGCAGGTTCCAATTTACTAAAACAATCTGAATTACAATTAAATATAATAAATCAAGGTGGAGAATGACGTTTGTCAGAAGCAAAATTCAAGACCGCAGGCTGTCCTCATTGCTCCGGCCTGTGTGCTGCGCTGCATGCATTGGTAGCTGTGCTGAGCAGGAGACTAAATGTTTTTTCTTCTTCTTTGTACAGTTTAACGGCGGGTGGCCACCTTTACAACGGGCATTCATGCCACCTACTGGCCCAGGTGTGGAATGGATCAGGCGTGACTGAGACTGTGTTTGCTACTTATCGTTGCGAGTGAGCTAAACTATAAAAAAGGAATCTTCACTTTAGAAACGAAGTATTTTGCATTTATTTTGCATTTATTTTGCATTTATTTTGCGTTTTTACACATGCAAGTGATTGTTACTTAATAAATACCAGTCATAAAGGCATATTTTTGTTAACATAGTAAAGTTAACTCATGTTTGCAAGTCAAGGCAGCTATTGGATTTTACAGTGTAAGTAAAACAGTTGTCATTGTTGACGTGGTCTGGCTCTTGAAGCAAACAAAACCAAAGCTGCAGCGTGGCTGGATAAATGTGTGTGCATCATTAGTAGGTAACAAAAGACCTCATGAGACAGGAAGTTAGGACATTAGGGGAGGTGTGGAAACTTAAAGTGAAGAGGTGGTGGCATGGAGCAGAATTAAAATGAACACATCACATCATTTTTGGTAACACTGTTCAAATTCATTTATGTGATTTAAGATGTTGATGATCAGTAAATATCGAATCTATGTGTATGTTTTCTATACAAAATGTAACAAACATACCCCTAGCCAAATCAGAATGAAGCTGGCATTGTTTGTGCCCATGACTTATTTTAGAAAGATTGAAAAATAAGGAACCTACATCCTGACCTACGTAACCATCACTGTTGGTAACTGGTAGAAACTGTGACTTCATCAGATGAAGAAACAATGACAAGTAAAGGGCTCATATAAAATAGGTTTGGTCAAGAAAGATGTAACTTCCCTCGACTCCCCTGGTCATGACTGCCCCATCCAGACAGTTTGTTTGTGTTGATTTGCTCCTCTGTGACGCTGCTGCCACCTGGAGGACAAATCACAGCCCACATCTGATTTAGAGTCTCAGCTGGATCACCTGAAGACCATGCTCAGGGCTTAGAGTCTTTATTCCTTCAAATAAACCCTATAAAGCCAATTGTATCATATTTGAAACATACTTTTATAACACCTCTATCTACTCAATATGATCAACAAGTTACAAAAAAAAAAACCCATCTGAATACAATCAGATAAATGCTAAAATGTCCTCAAATTGATTATCAGTTGCCAAAATGTATCAAATGAGATACAAAAAATCTACATGTTGAATTTAATGGACATTTTTATATTTTTAGGATTTTAGCAGAAAGTGAAAAAAAACATTTCAGCTCCAAAAAATTAGAATTTTCTGGCTATAATCTATGGTCCTGGGCCTTAAAGGGTTAAGTTTGAACATGTTCTTATCTCATTTAATAAAATTTGGTTGGTATCTCCTTTATCATCACCTGAACTGTCACTTATAAATCAATCTGAAACTAAAACTGTAGGAGATTTATACAGCCAGCATCTCCTTCGCTTGGTAATTTACTGAATGTCTGATGACATTGCAAGTAAATAATCCCATAAATAATAGTTGGAGTTTCTGCCTTTTTTTCAGGAACAATTTAACATTTCACAAGTAAAAAATACATGTTTCTTATACATTTAAAATATATTTTAAAATGTGTAATGGCTACTAGATCATGGTAGATGTTGAAATCACACAAACTTGAAGTTTTCAAACACCAGATATCAAATATGAACATTCATTTCAAATCATCAACATATAAGGTGTTCATTACAGTAAACCTCGTAATGCCTTAACAGTCTAAGCAGTTTTAAAAACAAGCAGTATAGAGCAATTCAATATTACCGATACAGAAATTCATATTAATATATATTTGTATGGAAATTAATGAAAATGATTTTAACAATGATTCATGACAAGCATTAGAGTGGTTGTTAAATCTATGTTTATTTTTTCATGATCTTGGGAAGTCAAACTTGCAATCAAGAGTGACTCTAGATGAATTGTCCATTCCTAATCTGTATTCCAGTGCATTACTTTTGTGCAGTACAAATAGACCGTATTTCATTAATGCATTGAGCTACTCTTCCATGAGAGGGTCAAAAAGGACCAGAGTTTGGACAAATATGAATTTGAACAGTGTTTGTGATTTTGTTGATTCATTTTCACTTGTATTGTTTGAGGTGTCACATTTTGAAGATGACCAGAGGATTTCGTTTTTGGAATATTTGGATTTTTTTTACTTTAATTTTCAAAATATATATTTGGTAACACTTTACTTGACGCATACCTTTATAACGCATTATAAGTACATTTATAAAGCATTATAATGCCATTATAGCGCTGTATAACTACAGTTATAAACACTCATAAATGATCATAATGCTTTATAACAATAATCATAACACACTATACAGCATTTTATCATCGCTTACAAGGTCAGGTATTATAATACATCATAACTGTTATCAACTCACTGACAATGCCCACATACATAATGAATTATACATATATTCATGATATGCTTATAAACGTCTATATCTATCAATATAAACACCCATAAATCTGAATAAGTCTTTATAAAAATGTGCTTAACACATTATAGAGCATTCTATAATGGCTTATAAGATCAAGTACTTAACTTTTGACCAGCTTGTATTGTGTTACATTAGCTATACCTGAACAGTTTCCTCACTTTACTTGAAGCACCCAATGAGCATTTAGAGTCTATTACATTATAGCATTTAGAGTCTATCTATCTATTATAAAGGTTTATAGTACTTGATCTTATAACCAATTATAAAATGTTCTATAATGTGTTAAGCACATTTTTATAAAGACTTATTATGATTTATGGGTGTTTATATTGACAGATATAGACGTTTATAAGCATATCATGAATATATGTATAATTCATTATGTATGTGGGTATTGTCAGTGAGTTGATAACAGACATAATGTATTATAATATCTGACCTTGTAAGCGATGATAAAATGCTGTATAGTGTGTTATGAATGTTGTTATAAAGACTGATGATCATTTATGAGTGTTTATAACTGTAGTTATACAGCGCTATAATGGCATTATAATGCTTTATAAATGTACTTATAATGCGTTATAAAGGTATGCGTCAAGTAAAGTGTTACCATATATTTTTATTTTCTGTTGAAAAAAGTCACATTTATAGGTTTCTTTAGTTTAACATTTTCTTCTCATTTTAAGATGATCATTTTCCTAAATAAATGCTATTTTCTTGCAGTTGTTCTTTAGATAATATCATCAATTCTACCTGTGATAATGTATCTTTGCTTAAAAACCTATTTTTACACAGTCAAGTGTCTTTGGTTCCAAAAAACAGATATTCCCAACAAAAAAAAATAACTTACAAACTGACAAATATTTTGGGGAGGAGTGAGTTTTTTAATAGAAGAGTCCTCCTTTGTTGTCGTTGGCTTAGATTTATTAACAACTAAAACTAAAACCCTCAAAGTGCCCCCCTGTATAAAAGCATGTGAAATCCAAAAGGCAGTGATCGTGTGTATATGAAGTCCCTATATCTTTTTAAGAGCAAGTGGGTCATTTTTACCCACATAAGATATATCAAACAAAATAAAAAGACAATATTACAGACATATCTTTTGGGGAAGATACAATTTTGAAACAATAGCTTAGAATTATTAAGTTTTTTTAAAAACTAGAACATACATGGAACCATTTGTGACCCACTTAAGCATCAAATAATTAATTCTTGTGAGCTTTAAGTTTATTTTATGTTATATACTGTGGAATAATAATTGTGTTCATTTATGTGTATACAGTGTACGACACTGTGCCTTGCTCCTTTAATATGAACACAAGTTGCCTATCGTTGTGGATATCCGAATGCTATTATCTATTTTTTTCTTTCTTTACATTTTAATCATATTTTGCAAAATTTAATATCATTGTGAAAAGTTTTGTTGTTTATTGTAAATATAATGACATGCATCCTGAGTGAAGGGCCGGTTCTGTTGACTGACTGGGGATCATCATTATTAATCTCAATATGACTGCAAGTTTTGTATCTTTTAAAAATACTTTTACAACCTTAATGGAACACTGTGTGTTGCAGGTATTGGAATAAGTGATTGGTAGGAGTTTTTGATTAAGGCTGCGTTTACACGGCGCCGAAAACGGTCAAATCCGATACGTTTTCATTGCGTTTTGGCCTTGTGTTTACACTGAAACGCGCATACCAGGAACAACAGCAGCTTTGGCCATCTGCCAAGTAACGTGTGAGCCTCTTACCGTGCTCGGGTTGTTATCCAGACAAAACTATTGAGACACAGATTTGTTGTACGAACTGATTTGTTGGCCAGAAAAGAAACTCCTGTGCGTCTGTGCGTCTGTTCGTCGTTGTTTGTGAAAAGTTTTTCTTCCTTGATTGTGTGTTGTAGCAGAGCTGCCTCTCTGCAGACCTACATTGCCATCTACTGAACCGGCATGCACACTACAGCAGATTCACTCGTCTCCAGCGCTGTCGTCTGAACACAGAAAAATTTGAAAACGCAAAGGAAAAATCTTTGCGTCTTTAAGTCAGGAGTGTCCAACGTAGTCTTATTGTCACTGTCATTTACTAGTAACCTGAAACACCAGATGGACTGTTTAATAAACATCACAAGTCCATCTGTGCAACAGCTCATGTAAATGTTTGGGAATGGGCAGAACCTTGTAAGAGCAGCTGGCAGGTGATTAGACAATGGTTGTGTCATTCACCTTCATTATGAGCCAATCAAAGAATGTCATAGGCGGGTGCTACTGCTGCAGTGTTAAATACAAACCATGAGCCACCGTGTAGAGCAAACTATCTAGCTACTTCTAGAAGTAGAGCAAAATGAATGTTCTGGTATGTACAGTACTGTTTGTTAAGCTGAAATGTACGTAGTATGAGACTACTTTGCATCTCTATTTCTGCCCGTGTGCCTGTAGCAACAGCATTTTGAAAACCTTTGCCTAGCACATATTATATATTCAATATGTCAGTATTTCCTAATTCATTTTCATACAAAACACAACATTGAAATGTTAATTTTTATAATTAGTAATACAAAAGACTCTCTTGTCTGTGCTTGAATGTGCCATTGATGCTCTTCATGAAAATCCATGCAACAGTTATGATATTGAAAAGAACAGTAAATTTGCATTTAATGATCATTATAAAGTATGAAAGGAAAGCAGTCATATTTTGGGTTGATTACGTGGACATGCATAACCGGTATAGTCAGACATAGCCAACCCATAGGATTTGTAGAGCAAAGGAGAAAATATTAAATCAACTGTGAATCTTGAGGCAGATGGGTTGCAGCAGAAGAGGACCACACTGGGTGCAACTCCTATCAGCCAAGGACAGGAAACTGAGGTGGCAATTCCCAATGGGCTCACTAAAGTTTGACAGTTGATTATTGGGAAAATGTTGCCTGGTCAGATGAGTCCTGTTTACACTAACTGATCATAGTTTTCACGTCACATGCTACCTGAGTGTTGTTGCTGACCATGTCCATCCTTTATGTCTACAGTGTACTCATTCTCTGATGGCTACCTCCAGCGGGATAATTTGCCATATCACAAACCTCAAATCATCTCAAACTGATTTCTTGAACATGACTCTACTCTAGAGGCCTCATAAGTCTCTAGATCACAGTTCAATAGAGCGACTTTGGCATGTGGTGGAACAGAAGATGTGAATTGTGGATGTGCAGCAGCGCAGAGTAATGCTATCATGTCAATATGAACCAAAATCTCTGAAGAGTCTTTCTCACACCATGTTGAATTGTTTACACGAAGAATTAGGGCAGCTCTGAACACAAAAGGGGGTGCAAGGTGTACCTAATCAAGTGGCCAGTGATTATATGTCAGTACTGCTTGTAAACTTTAAAGGTGCTATGAGGAGAATCTATTTGCGGCGACATAAAGACTCTGCTACCCATGAGCATGCGCGGCGACTGTCGTAATGCTGCGTTCCAGTAACCTCGGAACTGGGAGTGACATCATCTCCGACTTATCGGTGTTCCAGTTGAAGTCGGAAAAAAACATGCCGATCAACCAGGCTAATGTTAGCTGTTGTTAGCACGCCCTGCGTTGTTGTTCACAAATATCACATGAAGAATGTGATTATCACTATGGCAGCATTTTTGTAAATATAAGTCTAAACAATACTGTGCATACAGCTGATCTAGAGCGACACACCCCAGTCAGAAGTTCAAATAAATTGATTATTACAGGAGCTAAATAACTGTTCACACTGGGGGCATCCATCTTCGGTTGTTAACTTAGGGGTGGCGAGGCTTCACCAAGCTCCCAGCAGGAAATTCCGACTTCGGGGAGCGTTCCAGTTGCAGTTTCCTACTCGGAACCCGGAAATTCCTACTTCAGACTACAACTGGAACGCACCAAAAGACGCGACCCAAGCCAAAGCGTGTGTTTGTTGTGATGCTAGTAAATGCAGACTGGACCTTCCTCAGAACTCTGCATTGCTTTACAACTTTTTTCAACAACTTACAGGATGCAAAGCGACGAGGTAATGTATCTCTTTCTAGTTGCGTAGCGGTAGTTTTTGATGTGTGACAACAAGCAATTTTTGGAAAACTTAGTATCGTAGTTTTGTAGCCGACTGTCTGACCTGACCACTTAGCTAAGGAATAGCATTTATAGATAACCTATTTTGATGCTATAAAACTCATCTTAAAGTGTGTATTTCCATCAGGCATATATCTAAAAGTGAGACTTTTTTGTAATTACTTAGAAATTCATAGCCTTTTTAAAAACATTTAAATGCTGAGATGTCACATTGATAGTATTGTGCATCTCTGCTGTGGAGTAAGTGCCGCTATAGCTAAAGAACCCCCACCCCCCCCACCCACACACACAAAGGTAATTGGTCCCTGTTGGAGGCTCTGATCTCTGTGGAGTATAAAGAGCATTAGCAAGCTGCTCTTTGGTTTCACACTCATGAGGCTCTGTCACAAGAAGAAGTGAAAAGATTTCCTGTTGCTTGGAGGTGGAGGGGGGCATGTTATTGTCATGACAACAGTGATAAACATCCCTCTCTCTCATCTCAGAAAAAATAATAAAAACTCCTCTGAAAACCTGACCAGAGGTTTTTAGTGTGTCAAAATGATCAACAGATGAATGGTTGGTTGACCTGTGTGCCCACCCCCCCTCCACTCCTGATGTTCATAAACATGAAAATCTTTCCATGTTCACTAAGCAGAGGTTTGGAAAAAAAATGATGACTCTAGTTTGCATGATGCAGTGACCATCTGCAATGGAAATTATATGGAAAGTGAGGAGATGAAATTCCAACCACAATTCAACCCTCTCCCATCCCTTTAGTACATAAAACCAAACCTGATGGTTCACTTAAGGTTGTCCTAATTCTCAACATTATGTGCACAAATATAAATTAACTGATTTAATTTTGTCATTATTTGCACCTGAAGTGGCCATGAATTTACAGAATCATAGGAATTTCAGATGGCTATGCTGTCCTCATTAAATCATGAACACACAGAGAAAATTATAGATGTTTTCATCCTTCTCATATTTGCTGTTAAATTTATCTAAAACTTTATGTTGAATATATTTATGTTCTTTCAGATATCAGGTGCTTCAGGCAAAGGGCTCAAAATGTTGAGTCACACAGCCATCAGCTGGTCATTTGAATTCATGGATGTGGTCATGAGAAGGGTTAACCACAGGAAGTAGTCCTCGTGTTTGAGTATCAACGTGTCTTATCATTACCTAATGTGGATGTTTAACAGGGGAACCACTACAGGACTGAAACTCATGTGGGTTTAACCCTTTTGTAGTCAGGGGGTTAAAATACCCCCCCCTAACTTAAAGATGCTATGAGGAGTTTCTTAGTAATTACAAAAAAGTCTCACTTTTAGATATATGCCTGATGGAAATACACACTTTAAGATGAGTTTTATAGCATCAAAATAGGGTATCTATAAATGCTATTCCTTAGCTTTGCGGTCGGGTCGGACAGAACTGGACTGGCCTGGATACTCAACTTCAGGAACAAGACAAATAAAACTAGAGCAGATTTATATTATTCGGACACGTCTTAGAGCACCAGGCTGTAAGTAGGGATATATAGCCGGCTACAAAACTACAATACTAAGTTTTCCAAAAATTGCTTGTTGTCACACATCAAAAACTACCGCTACGGAACTAGAAAGAGATACATTACCTTGTCGCTTTGCATCCTGTAAGTTGTTGAAAAAAGAAGTAGTAAAGCAATGCAGAGTTCTGAGGAAGGTCCGAGCTGCATTTATTATCATGACAACAAACACACACTTTGGCTTGGGTCACGTCTTTACGTCAGTCGCTGCGCGTGTAGCAGAGTCTTTATGTCGCCAGAAATAGATTCTCCTCATAGCACCTTTAAATATTCAGTATGATGTTTTTTTTGTGTGCATCTTTTGCTTTATATTATTATGTAACATTGCATTGAACATGATGTAAGTGGAAGATTTGTTTTAAAAAAGAGAGAAAAGGGGTTTGCATCTGGAAGTCCTTAATGTTCCGTAAATATGATTATACAATATTTATCTAAAAAGGTAGGATGAAACATAAACTTCTTTTGATAAAATACTTCCAAAGCTATTGGCAGCACATATCTGAAACTTTTTAGGCTTGAATATATAATGAAATCTAACAATATTCACAATCTGTGGTGGATCAATGCATAATTGTAAAAAGCCAGCGTGGGCTGCAGCCCCATTAGGGCAATATTTGCTTGACTATTGATAATGCTGAGTTATATGTTCAGTGAGGTTTCAGGGTGCAAAGGAACAAACCCTTCTCCCTCCCTGAGGTCCACCATCCTCTTTTAGCTGCATTACCAACTGCTGTAACTGCCTTTTCAGTCAAGGACCCTGAAAATAGTCTTATCTTCTCTCCCTTACATGGTGCCCCCCACCACTGTTCCCTTTAAGTGCCATCATTGGCGCTGTTTAAGGCATTTTTGAAGAGGCTGACCTTCAATTTTACCCAAAGGACACTTCTGGGTTGCAGTTGCTGCAATAACAAAGGCACGAGGCTTTGTTGGCTTAGTCGATAGTATGCTTTGTGACTATGTAAGATAAGATATACCTTTATTAGTCCCACAGTAAGAGCACTTTCAGCAATCAGTAAGACTGAAAATGAGTTCTAAGATGAAGTTCATTTATAAAGATTATCATTAGGATGGATGCTAACAGACACAATGCTCAAAAAGCTACCAGCTCACCAGTAAATAAATACAAACTGGGCGATAATATATATCCAGATACTTCAAAATATTAGACTCTCAAAAAGCTGAACAACTTTAAACCTTTAGGGTGTTTCTGTTTGGATAGTGTGTGTCCATACAATATGCAAACATGTGACGAAGCATCAGTCCCTCAAAACTAAGTCTGCAATGCAAATCAGTTCTGACAGTGAGATTACCTCTGTCTCTCACTCATACTGAATAAGCAGGTGTAAAAGAAATATTTGACTGTATACTGGAAACACCCTGGAACTCCTGGGCAAAAAAAATGACATGATACAAACAAAAAAAAAGGTTTCAATTTCAGATCAAAATTCACAATAGTTTCTGACAAAGTTAAAAAGTCAAAGAATATGCTATCAACGGCCAGTTTTGTACATTTTGTATGCATAGGGAATTAATAAGACAGTCATTGCTTTAAAATCAGTTTTCGACTTTATCTTGATAGAGAAATTAAAATAATATTGTAATACTGAAGGTCAAACAAACTACAGAGAGATTAGTCTTATGCCTGAGTTTTGGTGCACTAGTGTCTGTATTGGTAATGAAACATTCATTCATAGAGAGTCTTTAAGCCCTGCCTTATGGTTATTTGCTTATTTGCTATGTAAATGTAGACTTTATTGTCGTCATTTCGACTTTAACCTCGACCTGCCGAAAAAAAAAATTTCATCTAAAATGGTCTATAGCAGGGGTGGAAAAGTGGTGGCCTGGGGGCCAAATGCGGCCCTCCACATGACTAAATGTGGCCCGCCATTCATTTCCAAAAACCAGCAGCTGTAAATATGAAAAAAAAATCAGATATCCAACAGAAATTGAATCAATTAAATCTTATGTAAGTTATTTACAACCTTACTTTGCTCTTATAGTGTCTAAATCTCTTTCATGAAGCCTTTAACTAGTGCTACATAAAGTTTGATTTGATTTAACATTATATCAAGTATTACTCAAAATTATATTTAAAAAAATGGCAGCAGCAAAACATCATTTTATTGATTTGAAACGGCTTCATTGGCTTTAATTCTATGTATATTAGCTAAATTAGCTTGAATTCTGTATCAAGTTCATTTGATTATGCATAATAACATTTGTTGTTTATACAACATTCTTTTTCATTATTGAGAGTTTCTAAAAATTGTAACAATGTGGCCCTCGGGCTGGAAATAATGGCTTTATGTGGCCCTCTTGGTAATTAAAGTTGCCCACCCTTGGCCTATAGCCTAATCTTCTGTACAATAAAAATGGGTAAACACCAAAGAATGGAGCCAGTGGGGAGAAAGAGCTGAGAAGAAACTGAAAGCTTTGAACTAAATATAAAAACACATAAGAGGTCATGATGAGTCTAAAATTTTAGGTGCCTCAAAAAATTGTCTTTGTCTTTGGTGAGTTTAGGCAAAAAAAAGCGTAAAAACCACTGTATTATACTGTATTTAATTATTGCTAATCATTCCTCGAATGTGTTTGTTTCGCTGGCTACTTTTTTAAGCGTGAATGTCTTCATTGTGGTTTAATAACTTTGGACAGGTCGTAAAAAATCATTACGTTTTTGAAAGTAGCTTGTTGCTGTGGCACGCATGCGCAGTTCGCAGTTATGTGAGAAGAAGAACAGGAAGCGAAGCAGTTTCAGACTCCACCGACCGACGCAGATGCTGCCGTCTACTCCCTTCTTCTCTGACTGATACTGGCTGTGCTCCACTCCCTCGGGTAGTTTAGACGCTAGCAGGAGGGCCAGCCATCTTGAAAGTTGTGCTCAGTGATATTATTGAATAATTCATTTGTATAGGCTGTAAATCTAAGAGTTGAGGTGCGAGGCTAGGGCGTGTTTTATTCAGAAGTGTTGGAGAGACTCGTCGCCTCCTCCTCCGCCTCCTCCTCACTGGATGCTAGCTCGGTAGCCTCTGCACACTCCCAGTTTTGAAGTTGTGTTTTACTCTTCATTGTAACTTATTTGGAGGTGACTTTGGGCGAAGATGGGATGTACTCTGAGCACGGACGACAAGGCGGCGCAGGAGAGGAGCAAAATGATCGACAGGAACCTTCGGGACGACGGAGAAAAGGCAGCCCGGGAGGTCAAGCTGTTGCTGCTCGGTGAGAGAAAGATGGATGGACGGAGGGGACGGAGGGGTCTCGGTCTATTTGCTGGAAAGGGACCCTACTAATGCCCACCGTCTCTAAAACACTTGCAGCTATTTTCAGATCAGAACAACTACATATAAGCTGTATTAGTTTTACGAGACTGCATTTGTTGTTGGTGTAAACTTTATATAAACTATGAAGTAGGAAACATTTGCATAAAAGGCACTTTGCTGCTGCATTTGGCTGAAAGTTGGCTCTTGGAGCATTAAATTGACACGTTGGAGATTAAAACGTAGCCCAGACCTCAGCCATATTATCATTTCAATATGTAATTACACTAGTCTTTATCCGCTACTCTCCGGCGTTAAGTCAGTAAGCTAATTTAGCTAAGCAATTAGCTGCTTAGCTAGGCTAGCGTACCGGTGTGCTGGTGTTCAGTGCAGCCGTGTTAACTGATGACAGAGAAACGAAGACGTCTGCGGCTGACGTCAACCGAAGTCCTCGTGCGTGTGTAACTGAAAGTTTGTAACGTACATTCGTATTAGATTAATTGACTATAATTCAGATGTAAATATCAGACATAGTGGCATCGTTCTGGTGGGGTTTTCCTACTTCTCTTGTTTTGTTAAGTACGACAACCGGAGACGTAATCGGCTGGAAGTCACTAGATATCACAGACACGAGTTCAACCATTACACCAGGGCTAGCCCGGATTAACACAAGTTAGCGAGCTCACAGAAGGCTTTCAACGATAATCTTTTCAACAGATTTGCCTGTCTGAGATGTTTGTGATTGTGTCGTGTGTTACGTTTAGCATTTATCTCTCGTAATTCAAACACGCTGTTTGTTAGCCTTTCTCCCACACGATAGCAGCAAGGTTTCAAAATTTTAGCATTTTTCATTTGTTTAATTGTAATTTGGTTTGCCGTTTGTACTCAATTAATGTTGAATTCAAATTGTATTTGTAGTTTATAACATCTGTTGGAATATTTTTTTTTAATCATCGCATTCTAACTTTAGACAATTACCTGTGAAATACAGCGGCGACAATGTTAAGTTATGACTAACAGCAGGCTTATTCAGAATTGACTTGGAGTGTCTGTTAAAACATAATGTAAGGATATAATATGTCTGTTGCTCAGCATAGGTGTCAAAATGTGAACTAGTGATCTGTAGGCCTCTTAATTATTTGTTTTGTAAATACATAGCAGTTCCAGGTAGTTACAGTTAAGGTCAAGTTTATTTATTTAAACATATTTAAAAGCACCTTCAGTCTACCAAAGTGCTGAACAGGCTTAAATCTTATTGTAGAAATAAATCTAAATACAATTTCAAAATAAAAAAACCCATAAAAACATCAAACGATTTTATGAGCATCTTAAAAGTCAAAAAACACTCTCAGTAATGCCTCATTATTGTAGTTTCAGTTAGAAAAAAATCTTATTTACATGTTAGCCTCATGTCTTTCTTTACCTTTGTTGTCAAAAGAAACCTAAAGAAGCAGTAACAAAAAAGTTTTTTGACCCAGTAACCAACATTTATTAATTGTTCAGCAATTGTCTCAGCTAGAGTTCCTAAAAGTTTTTCATGGCAGCCTATCTCATCTACGTAGAGTTATTTTCTCTTTGACTTGGTTTGATGTAGCACTGAGTTAAGAGTTAATGTTAAAGAGCAACCAGACTCTGAAAAGTCAGAAAGTAGAAAGCAGAACTTTTGCATTTTAGTCCATAATGAACACTGTCCTAAAAGTGTTTTTCATTTGAGTTGTGCTCATTTGACCTCTGATTCTGTCTTAATGAGGTTAGTGACATCCCTCAGATGCTTTTTTGAGGGAAATATATTAATATGTTCATTTGAATGTGGTCAGCGAGCAGGCAGAGGCTTTCACTCAAATTTCAATCAGCGCCAACAGGCAAATGTGTTTGGAAAAATCACATCATTCATTTGTAATGAAGACATCCAGTCTCGTTCATAGTTTTTTAAAAAGAAAACTGCTTCCACATTTCTTATCTCCTTCTGTCGCTGGTTGCTGCCTCAGCCAGGAAAAGACAGGCAGAGGGTTGCATAGCAACCTAGCTAGCCCTGCTGACCACAATAATCATCTGTGGCAACTGTACACACACACCAGAGCCAGCCAGTGCGTGCTCACTGGATGTTTGCCCAGACCACGCTCTCTCCAGGCTGTTTTGAAAATGCTACAAACAGCATTAGACATGTGTACAGTAATCTCTGCACAGTCAGGTCTGCAGCACAGGTCTCAAACATGTGACTTCCCCACAATCACAGACCCCAAACATGGCTCAGCGATACAGGCGTCTCTTGTATGTTTGTGCGTCACTGGAAAAGGACCTGATTTGAATTTTCATGGTTGTGTTTTTGTTCTCCTGTCACGGCTCCCACAAGCACCTGCATTAGACACCGGGGATTGGTCTGTGGAATTGTTGTTTGAAGGGAAAATTACCATAAAGCTTGAACAAAAGGATGAATTCGGCTTCCATGGTTATGGTGTTGTGTTTATTTTATACCACGTGCATTCCTGAGCAAGACAAATAGATGTTGCCCATCCAGGCATACATATTGAGGTTTATGCTCATACCTTTATCTCAGCAGGGTTGTTTGCATTAATGCAGTAATCTGCAAATGACACGCTTTTGAGACAAGTGTGCTGCGTGGGAGGGCTGCCTTGGATGTTGACTGTTTGTGTACTCGACGAAAACAAATGCAAATCACAAAGACTTAATGTTTGTTCTTGTGTAACTGCATTTCCATTTACAGTAGCATAAAAGGAAACTGAAGAGACACTGGCGCTTGGTGAATTTGTACTCTGCATCTCACGCAGCCCGGGGGAGATGTGTGTTGTTGCACAATCAGGCGTTCAAGCTAAGTGATCAACCATAACAATTTTGTCACTCTAGCAAATTCATAGCTCTTTAGTTAGCCTTTTAAAAGTCTTGAAATTATAAAAAAAAAAATAAAGGTAGTGTCCTGCATCGTTTTTCAAATATTATATTGATTTTTTTTTCCTTTTGTTTTAATTTTAGCAATATTTAAAGGGCAACTTCTTGAAATGCAAGTATTTTTAAGATTGTGATTAAAAGAAAGGCAGCAGAAATAAAACGATATCTTAAATTGGCTCTCAGATAAAAACAGAAAAATAAACTTTTGAATTTATGATCTCAGATGTCCAAAAAAACCTTTTAAACTCTTGACAATGGAAACCAACATTTTGTTCTTCCACTTAAAAATGCAAAGAATATGTTGTCACTTTGTGAGCAGTCATAATTTTGTATTGATTTGCAACTTGGAAGTTCTACAGAGTATGAGAGTGAAAGGCCAAGAAGGAAGGAAGGAAGCATTTTTTTTAAACTGTGAAGTACAAGAACAAGTCAGTGTTAACAAAATATTGAAATACTAAAGAAGATAATAATCATTGCTTTGTGTTTCAGAAAAATTACTGACATTTTGACCTTTGTCTTGCTGTATTTCACTTTTTGACTTGACACTTCCTTTTCACTTTTTTCTTTTTAGACATTTTTTTCTACTAGGAGTGTGATAGGGGTGGGCGATATGGCAAAAATATCATATCACGATTCTTTAAATATGAATCACAATTTTATTACAATTCTTTGATTTTTCTAGACTAATTTGCATGTTTGACCATTTTTCCCTATGTTTAACATATAAAATATGTAAAATCCTAAAAGAAAAAAAAAAGACAATTAAAGCCAAAGAAACTTTCTGAACAGGTTTAAATTTAAATAGTTCAGTTTTTGTAAAAATGTGCAATAAATATAAAAATAAAAGGTAATGAACGACAATAAAGTGCACTTTTGTAACATAAAACTAAACACACCAAATGGCTTATTGATAAGGTTAAATATGAATGCTAGAGATGCACCGAAATGAAAATGTGTGGCCGAAGCCGAATAATATATAAATGCTGGGCTGAATAACGAATATCCAATGTGGAGACAAAGTAGTTCACTATATTTTTTAATAGTGCATTAATAGTTTAGAGTACATTTTTAGACATGTTTTAAAAGAAAGTAATTGTTTATTGAATATTATGACATTTTTTAATATTCCAGTAGCCTTTGCTTTTCAAAAAAAGCCCAACAAAGTTTTTCATTCATATTAAGCCTTCAAACAAAACAAAACATGCATTAAAAAATAATGTACACTGATGGATATATACCAATAGACCAATAATACCAACAATACTGCTTTAAGGCTGTCAGTTTATATTCAGTATTTGAATGACCAATCAAATATGGGAATAAATATCCGTAATGGAATTGTAAATAAATATTTGAATGTAAAATATTGAGTGTGGCGACACATCAGGCCTGGAGCAGTGGACCGTTCCGTCCAACAGTGGGCGCTGTGAGAGCAGCTTGTCCCTCAGTCACATGCTAAATTTGAATTTATTTAGGATAGCCCTTAGAGATGCAGCATCTCGTTTTCAAGGGGGTCCCAACATCCCACATCCGGTGCTCCTCGACCCAAAGAGTTTCCGCTCCGAGTGGAGCGGACATAAACAGCTCTAACTGTTCTGTGGAGAGCTGTGTGGAAGTAGTTTTGGTTATACACCGTTGATGGCGAACTTAAAAATCAAAGACCAGGCTGTGTTTTCTGTGAAATATAGTTTAGTCTCTCGTTCTCCACTAATTTGTGGGCTCAGCCGTCGGCTTTTCATCCAAGCTATACGGCCGAGTGCAGCGGAGCGCCGTCAAGAGTTTAACCTGTGTGACGGTGTTTTTTTCGGCAGGGTGGATAAGAGTCTCTGACCCTTACTGAGGGGGGATACTATTCGACCTTGTTATTGCCTCCCTCTACCGAAGGCCGAATAATGCTTTTTTTGCACTATTCAGCCGAATATATTCGGCCACCGAATATTCGGTGCACCCTTAGTAAATGCAAATGTTACTTAAGTAGCTGGTTATCTCTTAAAGTGCAACAATTTAGAACAAATGTTATCTAACTGCAATGTCTATAATCTGAGTGAATAATACAGCTGCTTTAGAACAGATTTTTGTTCAGACATCTTCAAGTTTTTATCTCTTTTCTCTTTACGCCATGGCTTCACGCTTCATAACCAAACGGGAGATACTACCATGCAGTCCGTGTAATGTGCTGGTCAGGTGCGCGTCAAAGTCTCTGCGCCCACAGAAACGATCTGATAATCTTTCTGCTTTATGAGCTCATCCCCACGTTATAATCCTTAATGATTTAATATCGTCATATTGCACACCGCTAGAGTGCAGTGAGAAAAAGATCAGCCCCCATCTTCTAATAACCTTATATACTCCTCCATGGAGAGAGGGTCTTGAATTTTTTGGTGAAAACCGTGCAGTAACTCTGTTTGCAGTACTACTTGCTTTGTGTTTTGTCTGTTCTGCTGTTTATCATGTGGGGCACTGAACTGGTGAACCGCTCTCCTCACTGGGGAGCGGAGAGTCCCTGCACAGGTAGGGTAATTAAAAATGTTGTATGCTCAGCTGAAAACATGCCTCCATCTCAGAGGGAGCTGGGGACCCAAATATTATATAGTAAGGACTTCCTTTGACCATATGTAAATATTTATTTCTAATATCTTTAAGCCTTAAAAGCTGCTGGGAAATCAAACAGCTTAACTTGACATCATATATTGATCCTTCACTGATCAAATCACCCTCATGAGAATGATCTGACAGCTCGGAGTGCACAAAGCAGGGGAGACGTGGCGTGAGTGTCTAACTGAAGGATGCTTAAGCTGTGAATAATCTCATTGCTGTGGGGATCCTGTTGATTAATCCAATTGCACTGTGACCTGGCTCAATTAGACTTCACACACACGTCTCTCTGTAATGTGACTGCAGCTCCCGATGCAGTGCAGGTTTAAGATAATTATTTAATTGGCAGGATTTGTCTTTGGCAGCTGTAAAAACTGAGTGACTCTCCAAAACACAGACATTTCAACTAGATCATTGTACTATTTACCTCTCCCAAGGCCACACTGATGGCTTGCATGTCCTTCCATATGAGTCATGTTATCTTGACGGCCTTTTTCAGTGCCTCTAACGAGGGGCCTATGGAGGATGTGGTTGCCCAGAGGTTAGCACACTTAAGGTGCCTTCACACTATATGTGACTTGCGACCAAGATCATGTCTCAAACTCAAGTCCTGTCACCTGTGCCGAGCTAATTCTGTCACCGTTGTTCAGATATGCCACGCCTGCTCAAATTTTAACCTAAAAGCGTATCAAATAATAGGGCGTATTAGCTGACATTATTCCAACTGTATTCTTTTACCTCATCTAGCAAACACAAAACACTGCAGCTGTTGGCCCTGCAGCAGCATCGTCTGAGTTTTCTGAGATTCATCAAGGTGAAACTAATGTCCGTACTTATGTTCCCCACACAAACATACCATATTTTCCCCACTATAAGGCGCACCTAAAAGCCTTTAATTTTCTCAAAACCGACAGTGCGCCTTATATATGGATCAATATTGGTATGTCACTGACGTTACCTCGGGAAAAAAAAAATTAAACAGCTGTTCATGTGTGCCGGAGGCGTGTTTATGTTTCCTGCCGCAAAAGAACGAGGTAATGCGTCTCGAGTGCTGTTCATGTAGCTTAGAACTGTGACAAATGGATTTGGAAATACATTGTTTTCAACGAGGGCAGCGCAAATAAGAGCTACCAGTACATACGGTATCGTATTGTGCACGCACTAACTTGTTTTGGGAGTGAACGGAGTTGTCAGAATGCTGGTTTGTATTCTATTAATAAAGTTTGACTGTCTGACTTATCTGACTGTTTTGTTGATATTCCCTTTAGCGCAGCTCCATCTAGTGGATGCATAACGCAACCCCAGCCACTACAGTAGCTTCTATTCTATGCGCCTCATAATGCGGTGCGCCCTATACATGAAAACAGTTTTAAAATAGGCCATTCATTGAAGGTGCGCCTTATAATCCGATGTGCCTTATAGTGCGGAAAATATGGTAGATTGTCACTTTGTGAATCGAAGTAAAACTGTGACGTCATGGGTGTCGTCACGCACCCACACAACACTGATTGGCTCTCGCCTGAAGAGTTCAAATTTTTTAAACTTCGTCAACCAAGCCCCGGGACTCGCTCCAAGTCCAAAGCGACCCCAGAGTTTATATGACAAAGTTGCCTAGAACACGTCTGACACATCACATGAGAGCTGGCCACATGTGGTCGTGGCTGATTGTGACTGTACGTTGGCTCTGTTTGGGGAGTAGTCGCTGAGGTCGCCTTCACAATGCCGCAGTTGAGTGGAGGGCGGATTAATGTGTCCATGGATTTTGCATGGATGAGGAGTAAGCCAGCTGCCTTGCACATTATCAACATACCGCTTGGTCTTGAGTTTTATTTTGCCCATCAGCAGGATGTAGCCCAAAGTGCCTCCATGGAACAGCTTTTTCTGTCCCTGGAGAGCGATTGATGGTCAGGTTGTCCTTTGGGTGCCCTCTGTTGGATTGGGGGGTTGAGTGCTGCTGAAGTGCATATTTTCAGTTTGAATGCATTGTTACAGTTTGAGTATTTAACCCTTATGCTCTAACAGTTTTAAAAAATTGAGCACAAGGTGAGAGCCCTAATGTAAGGCTCTGAAACTGAGAAGTTATTTTACACTCATGTGTCATCAGTTTTATCCTCTTGGGTTGTGCGTGCACATATTGGAATTAAAAGAGATATTTTTAATAACTATTCCTAACCTCTGTCTGCTGAGCATGCATGTTATGTTGCACACTTCGCATAATAAAACAACTTAGCTGAGGTGTAAAATTGAAACAACTTTAATCCCACAGGGTTTTTTGGCATGACCATGTGAAATAAGGTTTCATGTTAAAAAATGTTGAACATCAAACTTTTTCCTCTTACCGTAAAACAGATGAAGGCCTTTTTCCTCACAACACCACACTTCTGTAAAGCAGCAGTTAGCTGTGCTAGGTGTCAGATCTGAATTGATTTGGGAGAATACATAAACATATTCTGCTTGAATCGTTTCATGGTGCATCACCAGAGCATTCAGAAAATGACTGAAATCTGCTTAAAGTTAGTAACAGCTGTTTTGTTTGATGGATAACCTGCTGAAATTCCTTGTCTGTCCTATGTAGTCTATAACTTGAATCCTCTGTCTGTTTCAGGTGCTGGAGAATCTGGAAAAAGTACAATTGTTAAACAGATGAAGTAAGTGGAAGTCTTCAGTTTCATGTTTAAAAACACACCCACAGTGTCTGTAAAACTCAAGTGCTGTTTGTTCAGAGAAGCATCTCTCACACGTGTTAGTGTTTTATCCTTTGGCTGACGTCAGACACCAAAGAGAGCAAATGACACTTTGGACTATGTAAGCACCAGATTGGCCATCAGACACTAAATTATCCTCTTCTTGCATCATTACTGGATGCTTGGCAGAGGAAAAGCTTTCAGTGTTTGAATTTAAAAGGTGAAGTTTGTAACATTTTTGATGATCACAGGCTTTTATTATTTAAAAAACATATGTATTTATGTAACAGAGTTGACAGATGTACAACATCAACATTGTACTTATGTTGAACATAAATGTGCAACAAAAAAAAAACATGTAGCAGAGAACCAAGGGTGGTTACAGTTTAAATGTTTAGATGTAGTCTGCTCTGTGTGCTTTCATAAACTCAGCCCATGCTTTCCAACAATAATCTAATGGCTCTTTTCCACTAGCACGCCTTGGTCCTACTCTACTCGGCCCTACTCGATTTGCGGCGTGTTTCCACTAGCCTGGTACCTCCTAAAACAAGCTAGTTTTAGTACCTACTCCGCTCTGGCTCCAAGCGAGCTGAGTCCATACTAAAAGATGACGTCACCGACTGCCGGCTACTGATTGGTCAGACGATCATCGATGTGTCATGAGCGCGACGACCTAGCATGCTAGCGGTAACTACCTTTAGCTTACCCTCGTACGTCTTTTCTTTGCAGCTCTATTGCTCTCGTCCTCGGCTTCATTCTGTTGTATAGCTTCCAAAACTCTCCTGTGCTTCTCAAGGGGTATTTCTTCTTGCCACCTGCAGCCTTCTTCTGCTTTCCTTTTTTACTCGGTTTGTGACAAAAAGCCACAGATTGTTGTGTCGCGCTCAAAATGACCTCACCGCAGAGCCGCTCTGTTTACAGCGACACTGCACGCCGTTGGGCAGGCGACTGGGGCTAATGGAAAAGCAGCACAAGGCGAGTAGAGTAGAGCCGGGTAGAGTAGAGTAGAGTACAGCTAGTGGAAAAGGGCCATAATACATCACCGTTAAGTCTAAAAGTGAATGTCAGTCCTTCTTTTACAAAAATGTCACATATGGCATTAAACCATGACTTCTTTGTGATCGCTTTCTTGTTGTCTTTCACTGTTATCATCAGCTCTGTCCATGCTTACCTTGTGAAAACCCTAACCAAAGGAGGTGTTCATCTATATGATAAGCAGAACCTTGCAACAAAAAGCCATTAATAATATTTTGAACTTTTCCATAAGGTTTTACCCATGTGCAATCCAAAGTACATGGGTAAGTGATAGTGTTTTACTAACATCTCACATCCTATCCCAACAATGTGTTTGTCCCTCTGCAGGCTTTAGTGCAGGTGTTATAAAGAATCTGACCACGTTTCCAGTTGAACTGTCTCCAGGAATGTGTTTTAGTTGACTTCCAGTGTTGAGCATCTAAAGCAGGGATCGTCAACTACATTTGTACATGGGCCAGTTTTTTATCAGCGTATGCTTTCGAGGCCAGATTCAAGAAACCAGCAATAACTAACACAATTATACACAAACAATAAGAATGAAATAATTGGTCCGGATAAAATATAATTCACTATCAGTCCCATTCCTCGGTTCTAAACACAAACTGCAAAACACTGCAAACATTGAAGACCACAAGGGCCAAAAAAAAGAACAACCGAAGTTTAGAATTATGAGGAAAAAAAAATTCAGAACTCTAAATTCTTACTTTAATTTTAGAATATGTTTTTTCTTAAAATTTAGATTGTTTTTAGTCATAAAAAGTTTCATCTTAATATAAGTGTATGTATTTATTTGCAATGGCCCTGATCTTTTTCTGTTGGTTAATAGGGGCCTGATGTGGCCCCTGGACCGCCAGTTGGTGATCACTGATCTAAAGTCTTCCACTTCCCCAAACACATTAAAAAGTTGCCTTCAATTTTACATTTACTTTGGTGTATGATAAGCCTAACATACTTGGCCCTGGAAGGCTTTTTTTTTTTAGCCTTGAAACCATTTTGTTGCCTCGCTCTGGTTTATATGCTTAGGTAAAGGATCTTAAAATACTTTATCCTGAACCACCTATTTCTAGACTTTCTGTGCCATTCTTCTCATTAGTATAGTATTTATTTTTAAGTATCAGGTAAAACTTTTTTTGATGAAGCCATATTGGATGTTTAAATTCTGAACACCTTTAATTGTGGATTTACCAAGTAAGTGTACGCACTGTAGGTGGAGATTATTCTATAATCTCATAACATTATAAAAAATAATAAAGTGTTCTTACTTTTTCTTAGTATAACTTAAAAATGCTGAAATATGATCAAATCCTTTAGATAACTTTAAGACAATCAAAGCCACTGGGCACAGCCTGTTGGTGCAATCTGCACTGTACCAAAGCATGTTTTGCCTAAAAACTTTCACTTCTAACCAGGGCTGAACGATTTGAGAAAATATTCTAATTGCCATTTTTTCGCCCCAATATTGCGATTTACTCTGAAATTGTTTTAATGTTCCTCATCTTATGTATTCTTAAACAAACATAAGCAGTAGATTGTTTATAGTAAAACCAATATGACATTAAAGTAATCCAAGGATAAAAGATTTGAGAAAAAGTGGAGAAGTGAAGAACAGAAGCAAAATAGGTATGAAATTGTAAAAAAAAAAAAAAAAAAAGGGAAAAAAATCCAAAAGTGGCCGAGAAAAATTGATTATGGCAGCAAAATTGGAAATTAAATTTTAAATAAAATTTCAAAAACCATCTTAAAAATTCCAAAAATGGTTCTGACAGCGGCCAATAAAAGATGAATGGGGGCAAAATAGGCATAAAGTTGTAAAAACGGGTTAAAAAAAGGTAAAAATGGTCCAAAAGTGGGGAAAAGTGTATGAATAGAGGTAAAAAAAATAGGCATGAAATTGCAAAAAACTACATCACAATGCCAAAATGTTGAACACATTTTGGTCTAAAAATATTGAGCCTTCTGCGATTTCAAAATTGCAACAAGCCATATTGTGATTTAATCTAATGTGCAATTAATTGTTCAGCCCTACTTCTAACTAGCCTGTATTGTTTGAGTGGCAGTGCACTCTATGCTCACTTTCACCACCCACCATGCTAGTAATACTTCCTGTATTATCTTACATACCTCACCACATGGCTATAAAAGCCCAAACAGCTCACAGATCCAGGCTCTGTGCATGCAGGTTCCAGTTAGTGACATGTTGATCCCCCCTTCCTAGTCCATGACCACCCCACTTAATCAGCCATTAATGATGCCCGACATTGTTCATAAAAATGTACAATTATGAAGGAAATAGATGAGAACACACACATACTTACACTGTATAAAAGGGAATGCATGCTTTGTCTACTTTAACCCCCATTACTATCTCCTGCTGACCCAATTCTATACGTAATGAGACTGCTGATCTTTCTATGAGCCCTCTGCATCCCACCTCTACTGGGAAAACAATAACTATCTACCCTTACTGAGCCTAACAGGTTGCAGAAGGTTACTTTAGGTTACATTTTAAATCAGAAAGTTGTGGATATGTTGATGCCTTCTCCAGTGATTTCAGTTGAATTGAACTTCACCCAAACACTGCTCTCGCTAACCAATTTATCTGTACCTACTGATTTGCAAACTTTGCACACAGATTTGCATAAATTGTGAAGGCTATTTTGCTAATGAGTGGAAAATAATGCTTTGAATTAAAAAGTCCATTCCATGAGCAAAGTCAGACTTTTGGCCCTTTTTCACTAGCCCTACTCGACTCTACTCGACTCTACCCGGCTCTACTCTACTCGCCTTGTGCTGCTTTTCCATTAGCCCCAGTCGTCTGCCCAACGGCGTGCAGTGTCGCTGTAAACAGCTGAGCGGCACTGCGAAGACGTCATTTTGAGCGCTCCGCAGTAATCTGCGGCTTTTTGTCACAAACCAAGTAAAAAAGGAAAGCAGAAGAAGGCTGCAGGTGGTAAGAAGAAATACCCCTTGAGAAGCACATAAGAGTTTTGGAAGCTATACAACAGAATGAAGCCGAGGACGAGAGCAATCGAGCAGCAAAGAAAAGACGTACGAGGGTAAGCTAATGGTAGCTACCGCTAGCATGCTAGGTCATCGCGCTCATGACTCATCGATGACAACATTGTCTGACCAATCAGTAGCCAGCAGTCGGTGACATCATCTTTTAGTATCGACTCAGCTCGCTTGGAACCAGAGCGGAGTAGGTACTAAAACTAGCTTGTTTTAGGAGGTACCAGGCTAGTGGAAACACACCGCAAATCGAGTAGAGACGAGTAGAGTAGGGCCAAGGCGTGCTAGTGGAAAAGAGCCATTTGATTCACAAATCTTTTTGTCTGTTGTGTTTACATACATCACATCCTTTACTAAGCAATAATGTCCACTGTTGTTTTACTATTCTGTTTAATTTAATTTGTTTATTCTTTTGAATAATTAGTCAGACCCAAACCATAGGAACTGATGTTTGTGGTTCAGTTTGAACAGTTTTAAGTGTTTGGTCGAAGCACATGATGGTCATCCTTCCCACCCCTACATAGGTGCTGAACATCACATCTGCTAAGGTTTTTTCAAGCTCATCAAACAGGTGTTTGTATGTAAAATATTAACAAGCAGCGTTTTCTAAACATGCACTTTATGTGGGCGTCACTTTCAGGCATATTAACTGTTAGGATATTTATTGATTTACAGAGAAATGACAAGATGCATGATTAATGGTGCCTTTCTGAACATACAGCACAGACTGTGAATGTGTCTTCTTGTTTAATATGTGTGTATGCTGTTTTTGTTAGTGTGACAATATATCTTACCTATAAATAACTTATAATGTGAGATCTTACAGCCTTGGTGTTTATTTTGTTGTGTGTCACTGAAGGTCAGGGAGAGGAAAAGACACCTTTTTTAAAGCTTGTGTTGAGCTAATGCAGTATAATAAACAGCATCATCCTGGTTTTAGACCACTGCTAAACAGCCACAATATTTGAAAGGTAAACAGAACTACCTGGGCTATAACTTCTCTGGAAGTACTGTCGTTCTCCGTCTATCTTCCTTTGAAAGCCTGATCTGTGGTCAGTTGTCCAAATGTTTTGGAGAGAAACTTGAACAGTGCAGAGAAATGTCATATAAACCTGTAACACAAATGTATAAACCAGCACTGACAAAAGGCTCATATACGAGGATGCTGAAGGTCGTCCTCCATCTCTGTGATGAGAGACTGCAGTCTACATTTCCTCTGCTTACCACATTTAGATAGTACTTCAGCAGGGAGATACATCATTTGCAGGCCTTTTAAATTTATTTATTAGGTCACAAGTGTCCTTTACAATGGGCACATCATGCATTTTCATGAAGACAGATTATTGTGCAGGCCTAATTTATTCTAAAAATTAACCTGACAACGTATAATTTCTTTACAAATACATACAGATAAACAGTATTGAGTAAGAAAATAATTTTGCAAGTCCTTTTTCTGTGCTAAATACATCATAATGTTTAAAGAAAGATAAATATTGTCCTTTTTCTGTACAACAATTTAAATTTACTCTTCAACCTCATACTCTGTAAACCCACTTATTCTTCAGTGGTACATGACTCTGGCAGCAACCTTATTTCCTGTTTTTTCATGGACCTTGAGAGTAAAACTCCAGGCTTGCAATTCTGTTTCTTGAAGTGCAAGCCGTTAACCATTCAGGAGCAAGTTTAAGTTAATTCTTCACAGAGAGACCCACACTTTACACTCTGATAGCCCACCATGTGTTGCAACTGAGGATAATTGGCGCTCCTAAGGCTGTTTTTGAAGTGGCCTAACATTTGTTTAACTTTATTCTCTAATCAATATTTTAAAAAAAATAGCCACGTAACATGGTCACCCTCTGGTCCATTTTCTAGAAAGATCCATTGGTAATGATTTAGATGGACTTTTGTCAGTCAAGGAAGCACAAATGTCGGCTGTTTTGTTCTCCACCATTTCCCATCCTGTGACATTTAAGATATTAATATCGAAAAGCAACAATATAAACGATTAGGGTTCTTAGAAATAAAACTACACTTTCCACACTTTTTTTTTTTCTGAAAAATGCTTGGTTTTTACCGAGCCCTTCGTCATATTAGGGCTGAACGATTTGAGAAAATAATGTAATTGCGATCCCCCCCCCCCCCCCCCCCCCAATATTGCGATTTATTCTGCAGTTGTTTTAATGTTCCACATTAAATTAATCTAAGGATAAAATATTTGAGAAAAAGTGGAGAACAAAAATGGTATGAAAGCGGAAAAAGGTTAATAAATGGGTGCAAAATAGGTATAAAATTGCAAAAAGAAGGGGAAAAATTGGCTAAAAATCCAAAAGTGGCTTCGGAAAATTGGTAATGGCAGCAAAATTGGGAATTGAATTTGAAATTAAATTTCAAAAACCATATAAAAATTCAAAAATTGGTTCTGACAGTGGCCAAAAAAAGATGAATTGGGGCAAAATAGGCATGAAGTTGTAAAAACGGGGTTAGAAAAAAAAGGTAAAAATGGTCCAAAAGTGGAATGAATAGGGGTAAAAAAAAAATAGGCATGCCAAAATGTTCAACACATCTTGGGCTAAAAATATTGAGCCTTCTGTGATTTCAAAATTGCAACAAGCCATGTTAGGATTTAATCTAATTTGCAATTAATTGTTCAGCCCTAAGTCATATGGTATTGTATCTGTATCGAGATATCTGGCATTAATGTCAAGATATGAAACTTTGTCCATATCGTTCAGCCCTGGTTAGAACAATATACTGTTCAGTCCTAGAACTTCTCATGCCCGGTCAAGAACATGGACTAATATGGGTTGTTTCATTGTTTTTTGTGTAATAAGGACTGATTAGAGCCAAGCGGGAGCATGAAACAGAAACAGCTCTTGAAGATGATAGTCACTATAAACAAACAACTATTTACCAATGGCGAGCTGCAGGTCATAGCTGTATTAGTCGCTCCTCTTTGTCAATAACTTCATGAATTGTGTAGTCAATGTTAATCACCATAATTGCTAAGGTATATTTAGAACTGCAGATGATGGAGTTGTGTTTTAGAGAGTTTATTTGAAGATGTGAAATATTGTAGAAGTGTTTTTTGCATTCTAATCTGACATCCAGTGACACAGACGTTTTTTGTTGTACAAAACAAACTGCCTCACTTCTCTTTTCTTTCTTCCCGTCTTTCTGCCAACACAGAGTGTGATGGCTACTTATAGTTGGTTATATTAGCTTCACTTTCAGTCCATCCTGATAGTCTGTACTGTTTATAGATTATCAGTGTAGAGACAAGGTGCTTATGTCTCCTCTTTGTTTCAGGATCATCCATGAAGCCGGCTACTCAGAGGAGGAGTGTAAGCAGTACAAGGCAGTGGTCTACAGCAACACCATCCAGTCCATCATCGCCATCATCAGAGCCATGGGGCGCCTCAAGATCGACTTTGCCGATGCAGCTCGAGCGGTGAGTCGTGGAAACTAAAGCTGGCATTTACGCTACTCGTGGTACATTACAGCTCAGTGCTTTAAGGGCAGCAGCTACTTAGTCATGTGTCGACCTTTCCTGCTGTGCTTTCTCCTCTCTCACTTCCTCCTCTGCAGCAGGTCAGACAGAGCAAGTCAAGGTTTAGTATCACTTTCTTAATGCCTCATCACAGAAGAGGATTAATCAACATGAGAACTTTCTCCGGTTCATTGAGCTGATAGATCACACTGCTCTGGATCAGGATGTTAAAAAACTGCATGACAACAAATCAAAGTTTCGTAGTAAAATCGATTAGAATTAGAATTATACTATCTGTGCAGCCTTTATATTGTGTTTCCGTGGTTCCTTATTGTCACATGCTGGAAATAAAATTAGTGCAGTCTGGACAGTTTATTTTAACACCTTCCTTTAGCCAAGTTCCTTTTGTGTTTGTAGATCTATTTTTGTCTTGACATTACAGGGTCCCTCTCATTAATCGCCTTGGACTGGCTCTCCTGCTTTATCATGTTGAACAGTCTCACTCGCTTTGTATTTTCTCACTTTGTTTTTAGTAGACATGCACAACATTAAAGTCTTTGCTTCATCTTTGCTATTTCCTTACTGGTTTTAGCCAGTATTGTAAAAATATTAATACCTATGTATAGAAATAAAGATAATTTGTATGACGACTTAATGATAGCTTTTTTGGTATTTTAACTGTAACATTAAATTTAGGCTTCATTTCCCTTTTTGGAGCCAAATCAGTAGCTATATTTACACACGCATGTTTTTTTCAGTTAGATTGAAATCATTTGACTAGAATCTTGTTTTTACATGGTTACATCAGTTAATTTTTAAAAGTGCTTTAACTTGGGTCAACAGTGATTGCTGTTCAGTATTTCTAAAAAATATGTAGTGGCAGCTGCCAACCATAGGAATAAGATATGCACACGATTTTTTTACTTAGGGCTTAACAATTAAATGCAAATTAGATTAAATCGCAATATGGCTTGTTGCAACTTTCAAATAGCAGAAGGTTCAATATATTTAGCCCAAAATGTGTTGAACATTTTGGCATTGTGATGTAGTTTTTTGCAATTCCATGCCTATTTTTTTTACGTCTATTCATACACCTTTTTCCCACTTTTGGACCATTTTTACCTTTTTTTTCACTGTTTTAACAACTTTATGCCTATTCTGCCCCATTCATCTTTTTTTTGCCACTGTCAGAACCATTTTTGGAATTTTTACATGGTTTTTGAAATTTAATTTCAAATTTAAGTCCCAATTTTGCTGCCATAATCAATTTTCCTAAGCCACTTTTGGATTTTTTTGCCAATTTTCCCCCATTTTTTTTCAATTTCATACCCATTTTGCACCCATTTGTTAACCTTTTTCTGCCTTCATACCATTTTTACCCAGTTTTTACAATTTCACCTATTTTGCTTCACTTCTCCACTTTTTCTCAAATCTTTTATCCTTAGATTAATTTAATGTCATATTGGTTTTACTATAAAAAGGTCTACTGCTTATGTTTGTTTAAGAATACATAAGATGAGGAACATTAAAACAATTGCAGAGTAAATCGCAATATTGGTGAAAAAAATCACAATTTGATTATTTTCTCAAATCGTTCAGCCCTACTTTTAATGAGCAGATATTTTCTTTGTTTTGAGGGTCCATGGTGTGATTAATACTCTGTTTATATTTCAGTTTGTCCTTAAATTAAAACGCTTGAGTCACCTACTCCTCCGTTAAAAACAAACACTGCTGTCCGTCACTTCACCTCTCTCCGGGATGGACGGAGAATTTATTTCCACGCTGCTGTTGACAACTCTTTATTTTCTATTATGAATGAACCAAAGTTGTGTCCTTCAAACATCTTTCCCCTGCTCTCTCATCTAGAGAAACTCAAAATGCAGCGGTTATAATATGGTAACATGGTGGACCATGGTGGAGTATATTTGGATCTTGTGTAATGAACAATTGAGAATCTGTAACCCTGGAGTGTGGTTGCTTCACAGGCAGGATGTCCTTCTTTGTTTATTTGTTCATTTGCTTTGCATATGACACACAGTGTTCTTTTTTTTTGTCTATCCAGTCTCGTAGCCATGTTTTCATTGTTTGATTGTGTGTGTTTACTTTTTTCTGTCAAAATTCAATAAAACCATTATTAGAAAAACAATAACAAAAGGAACTGATTAAAAGGACAAAAGGCAGCGAAAAGTTTGGTAGCCACTGCTGCAGCCTTTATAGAGGGGACACGCTCCTTAAATGTGCTTGTGTGAGCATAACGTGCAGTTGAGTAAAGAGGAGAGGAGCAGGTGAACAGGAAGACTCGTTCAGACTGAACATGATGTTGTTTGGAATTACCCTCGACATAAACCAACCCTCGTTTAGAAGGACTAATTTACCAACGTGCTGACTGAAAAGTGGACCTACTGTTTCCATCTTAAACTTTTGAATCAAATTGATGTGCAGACACTTCACAAACCTAGTACTGATATACAACGCTGAAATCTATATGAGAAATACTGTCTGAAACTTTCTTATCTGTCATATAAGAGCTGTAAATGTGGAGGGTTTTTTCTAAGTGAGAGAATATATCTCAACACATATTTTAGAGAAATATCCACTGCAAGCAGCTGCAATAAAACATTTTAATGACCGCACAATAAAGAGTATTTTTGACCATAGACATTGTGAAACAGATAGGAAAGTATTATTTAGTATCTCTTCAGGGTTCCCACTCGTCCTGGAAAACCTGGAAAATGATTGCCCAATTTTCCAGTCATGGAAAACAAATGGAAAATGAGGAAAAAAGTCAAATGTCCTGGAAAAGCTTAAATTGTCCTGGAAAATTACTTGTCTTCCTTCTAGCTTGAAACATAGGAAATTAAGTAAAAATGTACTAGGTACTAGGGCTGGGCGATATAAATCCCCAATTTTTTTCCACAACACTCGATTTACGATTTTAATCGATATTTCCCTCCCTAAGAGAAACAAAACTCCCAGTGACATAAAAATGAAACAAATCAAGTTTTGCCTTTATTTTGTCTAAATGTTTCCCTCTTAAAGTCAAAGTCTGGGTCATAAAAGGTTGATTATGTCGTATAAACGTAGGCAGGTTTGTCTACATAAACACTAAAAGGCTGAGGTATTTTTAAAGTATTAGCATGAAACTCAATATTTAATCTACTTACATAACAAATACAAGCCTAAAAAAGTGCTTGTGCAAACCTCTACAAGGCCGACCATCATGAAAATTGTAATTTTTTTTTCAAAAATTGCAACTACTTACAATTGGACTAAGGCAAGAAAAAAAATCTCGATTTTTAATTTTTTAAATCTTCTGCAGAAAATAATTGGAATTAATCGATTTAATTGATTTTTTGCCCCGCTCTACTAGGTACTTAACGTACACGTACCCAGAAAATGTGAGTAGATTAAATAATGAAAGTTGAGGCTTAAAATATAAAAACTCAAAACAGTGGGGACAAAAATAAAAAATAAAAAATGACAAAATAAAATTCAGGCTTAATTAACAGAATCTATTCATAAAAAATGCAGAGCAAATAAAGATTAAAAAATATGTATATGTGTCGTGCTGGAGAGTTAGAAACAAAGAAATTCTAAGATCAACATGATCAATAGCTGGAGATATTGTTCATCAACCTCTAATCTTGTTTTTTAGAAGGCTAACTAGAATTGAAAACTGCCCACAGCAACAATGTAACTTCATTTGGTTATGTGACACTGGAAAAAGTCCTGGAAAATGTTTCTTAAAAAAGAGTGGGAACCCTGCTCATGCTTTTGGATGGAGGTAAACTACAGATATATGTATTCAATCATTAGATTTTAAGAAAATAATTGGAAAATACTGTAATACTGGAGAGGGCTGTCAAAATATCTTACTGGGCCTACAGCTGTTGTCTCTGTGTTGGTAACGTTGTGCAAAGACAATAGTTTAGTAAAGTTAGCTGTATTAACCGTGCATAAATCTTCTGATATTACAAGTCTGATTGAACAGTAATTTTCTTGTGAATTACCATTTTTGACAGTTTTTCCTGTTCTAATATCCAATAATACACTGTTTCCTTAACCTCAACAGCCCCAAAGTACCCGATTTAGGGAACAATTGCATGCTCTCCAACAAAAACAAAAGAAAAGTGAACTGTTTTTTAAAATCCTCACCCGACCATATTGTTATATAACCCCTCTAATTTAGCTCTGCGTCACTTTATAACAATAGTCCTTTGCAGAGATGATGTAAAAATACTTCATTATTCATTTTTAGAGTTTTGCAGCCACTCCGGCATCATTTCCAGGAGATATTCACAATAAAAAATGTTTTTTTTTTTTTCAGGCGAGGATGAAATTTTCAATAATTATTATTATTATTATTATTATTATTATTATTATTATTATTATTATTATTATTAAATATTATTTAGACTTCTATCTTCATTTACTCTGTCCCAGTAAAGCATATTGTGATAATCACACATCTGGACAAATCCATCAAGTGTTGCTTTTATTATGACACCATAATAATTCAAATAGACTTCGTGGTTGCAGAGATACACTCTTTTAATTATGAGTATGACGTTTTCGAGCAGAAGGCTTTAAAAAGGAGCTGGGCCTGTAGAAGTTAACAGTTATGTTGCAAGTGGCAGAACTATTGGTAGGATTTCATAAAATTAGACCAGCCCTTATATTATCTGTCGATTATCAACACATTATGAGTCTTACCAAAACATTATTTTTCCATGATTCAAAGAATGAACACAACAACAGTCCTTTATAACTTTTTTCCTACAGACTTCTCTTAAACACACAAATGACTCACTATTGACCAGGTGATCCAGCAGCTATAACTATGAGAGGTATATCGTTTATGGCTTTAATGGGAGGGGCTTTCTCTCTGCAGGATGATGCACGGCAGCTGTTTGTCCTGGCCGGTTCAGCAGAAGAAGGCTTCATGACAGGGGAACTGGCCGGGGTCATCCAGAGGCTGTGGAAAGATGGAGGAGTTCAGGCCTGCTTCAGCCGCTCTCGGGAGTACCAGCTCAACGACTCTGCAGCATAGTGAGTTGTTCACATAAACACCACAGTCATGTTGTCAGTCTTGACAATACCTCAGTATTTTTAACAAGTCCATTGCATTATTTACTCTCTTAGTACCTTATGTGTGAACCCAAAAGCTGGTTGTGTCTGATGTGCTGGTGTGTCAAATGTCCTACTGAATATTAGAGAGACATAAAGTGTCAACAGTGGTTATAACCACCGCCATCACACACTGCACACAGCCTGGCTTTATCAGAAACATGCTTCTACTCCTTATGGACTGCAAGCACCTGCTTCACACAGTTCAGGTAGTATTCAGGTTTACTAATTTTGGTAATCAAAATAAAGAATCTCTCAGTATTGAGGACTAGGAATGGAGCATTACACCTAAACTACAGATGGAGACGTTGCCTTTTGGTCACCTTTTTTGGTTTGGTTCAGGTCTGACAGCAGGGGGTGGAGATAGTTTCCAAATCTTTAATACTCTTTTGCTAATTTTACAGGAGCAGGATGAAGGCTGTGTAGAAGAGAGAGCTAATCGACAGTGTAATTGAACTGCTTGAACAAAAAAGCACACGCATCTTTAGTGTGTTTCATGACATGAAATAAATTAACAAAAATAGCATGTATTAGGAAGATAAAAACTTCCAAAAGACAAAATGCTTCTTGACCTTGCAGCTCACAGCTGATGAATCTATTTAACATTGGGTGAAGACTTTTTCTTTTTTACCTCTAAATGATTAAAACTGTTTGCGTTTTTAGATAGAACACATTTCTTTTAATTTAAAGAGGCTATGAGGAGTTTTAAGTAATTACAGAAAAGTCTCACTTTTAGATATATGCCTGATCAAAATACACACTTTAAGGTGAGTTTTAAAGCATCAAAATAGGTTATCTATAAATGCTATTCCTTAGCTAAGTGGTTGGGTCGGACAGGCAGCTACAAAACTACGACACTAAGTTTTCCAAAAATTGCTTGTTGTCACATATCAAAAACTACCGCTACGTAACTAGAAAGAGAAACATTACCTTGACACTTTGCATCCTGTAAGTTGTGGAAAAAAGAAGTTGTAAAGCAATGCAGAGTTCTGAGGAAGGTCCGAGCTGCATTCATTAGCATCACAACAAACACACGCTTTGGGTCTAGTCTTTTGATGCGTTCCAGTTGTAGTTAGAAGTAGGAATTTCCGGGTTCCGAGTAGGAAACTGGAACTGGAACATCCCCCGAAGTCGGAATTTCCTACTGCGAACTCGGTGAAACCTCACCACCCCTGAGTTGACAATCAAAGATGGATGCCCCCAGTGTGAACAGTTATTTAGCTCCTGTAATAATCCATTTATTTGCACTTCTGACTGGGGTGTGTTGCTCTAGATCAGCTGTATACATAGTATTGTTAGACTTATATTTACAAAAATGCTGCTATAGTGATAATCACATTCTTCATACAACAACGCAGGGCGTGCTAACAACAGCTAACAATAGCCTGGTAGATCCGAATGTTTTTTTCCAACTTCAACTGGAACGCCAATAAGTCGGAGATGATGTCACTCCCAGTTCCGAGGTTACTGGAACGCTGCATTACAACAGTCGCCGCGCGTACTCATGGGTAGCAGAGTCTTTATGTCGCCGCAAATAGATTCTCCTCATAGCACCTTTAAACTACATGTAAACACACCATATTTTAAGTCATCAGTTTCATTTCTGACTAAGTTTGAACATGCTTTTTGCAGCTTTTGAGAGTTTTTTAGGCAGCATAAGTCATGAGTCTCCTGTGTGGTTGAAAGAGTGTTGGGAAACTTAAACTTGGCCCTTAGGCTTAACAGAACTGTCCTCATTCCTTCCAACATCCCAGATTTGCATTGTTCTGAAATAGTGCTTACTGTGTTATAGAAATGTGGGATTTCCTGCCACAACTGTGGTGCATTGTTGTGGACATTTCAGTTATTCACAGGTCAGAGTTTTCTCATCCCAGCATGTTGACTAACAGGCACAAACAAAGAAGGGCGGAAATATATATAGAGGAAACACATGGAAGCTAGAAAACATGAAAAAAAAAAACAATTCAAAGTGTATATTGTATACTTAAAGGTGTACCTTTTTTAATATGTGTACCTAATACTAATCAAATTGTTTGATTTTACTAGAATATCATTGTAAATTCTGGTTTTGTGGCATTAACAAGAGCCCTGTCTTGATTTTTTCTTTAATTATTTAGAGAGACTGTTTTTTTCTTCCATCTCTGTTTCTTATCGACTGTTTTGTTTTTTTTCTTCCTTAAAGCTACCTGAATGACCTGGACAGGATATCCAACGGTGCTTATGTGCCAACCCAGCAGGATGTGTTGAGGACCAGGGTCAAAACCACCGGTATCGTGGAAACGCACTTCACTTTCAAGGATCTGCACTTCAAGTGAGTACAAGCAGCGAGTTGACCGTCCTCTCATTGATCTGTTAGGATGTGATAATGAACACACACCTTGTTCCGCCATAGACACTTTCATTTGCTGGATCTATGGGCTGTAGTGAGTGCACAGTTTAGAGGGTGAGGTTAAGAGGAGGAGAGACATTTTCCTTAAAAACTGACATGTTAATTTCAGGGAGAAACAGTTCAAGAAGCCCATGAACAAAACATCTAATACATTTCATCTTGGCTGAACGTGTGTTTGGAATATTACCTAACAGTGCGTGTCTGATCTTTCTGCAGAATGTTTGATGTAGGTGGACAGAGATCAGAGAGGAAGAAGTGGATTCACTGTTTTGAGGGAGTCACAGCCATCATCTTCTGCGTGGCTCTGAGTGACTATGACCTGGTGCTGGCTGAAGACGAGGAGATGGTAAAAACTTGTCCGGCCACCACATGTTCATATATATCATGGTTCCCACTCATCCTGGAAAACCTGGAGAATGATTGAACAACTTTCCAGTCATGGAAAACATATGGAAAATGAGGAAAAAAGTAAAATGTCCTGGAAAAGCTTGAATTGTCCTGGATATTTATTTAGCTTCCTTCCTCCTTGTTAGTGAAGAAAAATCAAAAATGAACGGGGTGGGCGCGCACATCCTATGTAGGGTGCTGGATCCAAAAGTTTCAAGATGAAATGATAACAGAAAGTGACGTTTCAAGCGTGATAACGTCACTTTCTGTTAATAAATACTTCAAGGGAGCTACTTTTCTGCAGTGAAGAAAAATCAAACATAGGAAATGAAGGAAAAGTGTAGAATAAAATGTAAAAACTCAGAACAATGTTGACAAAAGATATATAAAAAAATCGCAAATAAAATTTAAGTTACTCAAACAGTAAATCAACAAAATATGCTCATAAAAAGGCAGAGTAAATAAAGATAAAACAATAAGTATAAACTATACAGTTAAAAAAGTAATACGCTACATAAAAGCCAGACTATAAAGATAGCCAGCAGACATGTTCATGCCTGATAGTTCGAAATAAATGAATTTTAAGTTCATTATGATTCTGGCAAGCTACCTAGAGATATTGGTCATAAACCTTATATCTTATTTTTTCAAAGTCTAGATTAAGCTGATAATTGCCCACACCACGCCAACATTGTTAACAGGGGGAAAAATGTCCTGGAAACATCCTGGAAAAGTCCTGGAAAATTATTTCCAGAAAAGAGTGGGAACCCTGTATATCTCTGCCGATCTTCTCAAAAAGTGCGTATTCTTTTTTTTTTTTTGTTTAGAATCGGATGCATGAGAGCATGAAGCTGTTTGACTCCATCTGCAACAACAAGTGGTTCACAGACACCTCCATCATCCTCTTCCTCAATAAGAAAGACCTGTTTGAGGAGAAGATCAAGAAGAGCCCTCTCACAATCTGCTACCCAGAATACGCAGGTGAGAGGACATGCACTTACAAACATTTGTATGTGGGTGAGAAGATGTGTTGAACATGCAAATTCTGGCCTCCATGTTGGTGTTGCAGAAAAGAAAACACAAAAATCAGCACGCAGATGAAAATACTTTGGGTAAAATGTCTAATTTATGTGTGAGTCCGTCGACAGGTCCATGAAGCCTGAACCAAGTGTTTTGTCACGGCTCGTCAGGGAAGTGGAAATGGTCAAACAAAGAATATCCAAACAATAAATTGTTTTGTATAAATATTTAGGTGTGAGTAAAAGGGTCAGATGGTGGAAAAAATGACAAGGATATTTTTCATGATGTGCTTGGAGATGAGAGGCTTGTAAGGGAAAGAAGTCGGTGTTGAGAGCAAAGCCAAACTGTTGAGAGAAGATATTTTTTTATTAACATCGACAGGTTTGCCGTCTTTCATGGCTCCAGTCTTTGATGGATGAATAAGCCAATGGTAGTAAATATCATTTCTGTAAATACAAGCAAGACAAGAAAAATGTAAAAAGAGAGAGAAAAAAATTACAGGAATGTAGTAGTATATGCCATTCATCACTTGCACTAAAAATTATTACATATTCTACTGTGCAATACTATGTTAACAACATAGAAGTACTGAGAACTGGGAATTGGACTATTTTTCATTAATATTTATCATCTACCTCATATTGTACACTGAGCCTCAATTGTGCTGTGCACAAGTCTGCGTCTCATCTTGTATATATCTTGCATATTTAAAGCCGCCCTGCAACTTGTTAATTTTTCTTTTTTACTTATTACTATTTTTGTATATTTTTTAACTTAACTACCTATTGCACTGAAAGGAGAAGCTCTCCAATCTCGTTGTTCATTCTGTATAATGACAATAATGGCCATTCTGATAGTAGTAGTAGTAGTAGTAGTAAAGTTTTTTTCGGACAAAATAATAACGATAATAGTAATAAAAACAAAAATAAAATACTCTACAGAAGCCAAACGCATGAAAAATAAAACAATAAAACATATCAAGTGATTAAATAAACCATATATCCGAAAAGGAGTGAGTGGAAGTTAATCTTATTTAATTAATAAAATAAAAATAATAAAAATCAGTTTACAGTATATATTAATCGTTGTCATTAATCATACAAAAACAGCTGCGTGTAACACCAAAAACAACAACAGCAAACAATCAGCAACAACAACAAAGCAAACAATCAAAACTACATAACTAAATAACTAATATTCCCCCCACACACACGCAAGTAATAGCACCCTGTGAATTCTAAGTCTTCATGATAAGACCTGAACTCCATGTACAGACTATTGCAAAGGCATTTTTGACATTGTTAGTCAAGCTACCGGCAAAAATGTCTAAAACTGCCCTATCACACAATGTTGACAAATGCTTAAAGAAGTTGTTAGTTCTGAGTACAGACTCAGGTCACCATCCAAATGTTATCACTTCTGTCTTGTGCAACAACAATCACTGAAAATGTCAACAAAATCTTGGGTCTGGGTCCACTCCAATCAAATCTCTTCCTCCTGATACCAAAACCAACATCTCCTGAATATTTCCTAAAAGTCTGTTCAAATTATTTTGAGTTGTCTTACTCACAGAGAGACAAACATGGCAAGAGCACAACTTTCTTGGTGAAAGCAGTAATAGGAAAAAATCATTGAATTAAATTGAAAAGGTCAACATTTTTTGATAAACAGTTGAATTGTTGAAAGTCATTTATTTTACAGACATTTGACATTAAAGTTTAATCTGTTGTTACTTCACAAACACATACACACAGTGTTTAAGACAGGATGCAACACTGTGTTTTGAGTACAAAACACTTTCCTTTCCTCTCTCATGCATCTTCATTTGGAACGAGAATATTCCTAAAAAACTGCCGTTGGTTCAGCAAAGCATCGCGGCTCACCTACATCCTCCTCTGTATCTGCTTTTCTTGTTCCTGCTTCTGCCAAAAGTGACATTAACAAGCACTGCAGCTCTGCATCTTGGGTGGAAAAATTAATATTTTCTACTTTAGTGTGTGCCCAAAAAACACTGGAAAAATGTGTTACGCAGTGGAAAAATGCCTGAAACGTAGAAAAACACTGGTTCATCTGGTGGTGGTTTTCTGGCAATGTGCCTTTGTTTGATCAGTTTCTAAGAAGAGTGAACTAAGATGAGTAAAGACTTTCACTCAGCTCATTTCTGGAACAGTCTGACAGTGGGGCTGTTCGCTCTTTGAAGGTGTGGTGGTCTCTGCAGACCACTGCAAAATATTCCTTTCTTCTCCTTTCTGCTCTGCTCCATGACCGTGTGGGCTGCTTCATGCTTATTACAATGGGTCCTTGTCAGGTTCACCAATTCAAAACTCACGGATCAATAATAGCAAAATGAATGAAGAAGCATTGTTCTTCTGGACTGGACCTCTTTGACTTCTGCAGTTTGTCAATAATAACTTTGTTGAGTTTCCCTACACCACCAGACTGCTCATGTGATCCAGTCAAACTTACATAAGAGTCCAACCTTTCCCTTCAGTTCTCCCTCAGTAACAAATCTCTCCTTTGTCAGATGATGTGGAGTAAAGGCAGTTCAATAAAGCTACTTTGTAGCATGCAGGTCAAAGTGTCAGTCAAAAAATTCAGCCACAAGGTTAGTCTGAGAGCGAAGTGTCCTACAGTCACGTTTAATACAACACACAAGAAGAGGGAGCCACTTTACAGAGCAGCTTTAGAGTGATTGAGTAATTCAGGACAAATAGGGTTGATGATTATGTCAGTGTGGACTTATCAGCATCAGAAATTCTTCAGTAATCTCCTGGGGAAATGTGGTTGTCACAGTTTGAAAATAGAGTATAAAATGAAGTAGATGGAAAACAAGAATATTGAATTCATGATAAATAAACAAATGTGTATCAAATGCGCAGAATATTCTGAGAATAATAAAGCCTTATGCACAACAGCATGAGTCAGAGATACAAACACACTTCATACAAATCTGAAAACAAGAGACCCAATAAAGACACCTCGACAACCCTTACCAGAACTCTTCTACGCCTGTGGATCTTAAATTTATTTTACTATAGTTTTGCTGCCTGCGTCAAGCGTCTCAAACATATTTTGAGCTGCTGGTTAAAGCAGTGTGTCTGGGTTTTTGATGCGTGCAGAGGTGATTTCTAAAGCTTATCTACTGACAGTCACATGCTCTGCAGAGGAGCACAGAGAGGCAGAGCTTGTTTGCTTCTGGTGTCTTTCTTGTAAACAGTCTTATTCGTAAAGTTCTTGCCTGTGTCATTGTTTATTAAGGGTGAATAATTCTTTCAACCTTTTTTCAGGATAGGTAAAAAATATAAGGCATGTCAACTTGTGTGTAGGGCACCATTCATGCATGGAGCAACTCCAGAGGACGTCATCAGTTAAGAACAGCCTACAGGTTCATGATTACATGAATGAAACAAGCAAGAAAGAAACAGTGTTACTCAAAGTGTCATGTGCTTCATCAGATAAAGATCACATATTTAACAAAGGTTTCTTGGAATACCACTTCATCTAAGAAAAAGTTGTTCCCCATTAAGAAGACATAGAATGACTTTCCCTTTTACAGTAGAGGGGTCAGCACTTTAGCCACGTTTCCATTAGGGCTGGGTATTTCCAGCAACCTCACAGTACGATACGTATCCTGATACTGAGGCCACGATATGATGTATCCCGGTACACGTAAATTGTGAACATGCTTTTGCTGTGACTATGCTTTTCACAAAAACCTCAACAAGTCTTGTTTTTTATTACAAGAAGAAAAAGAACAAGCATGAGTTTTAATAGATTCTGTAACTTTAAAAAAATCAAATTCAGGTCCCTGAAGATTGTCGACCTAGAATCAAATTTTAAACGTGTTATATCTTGTAGTTTGGCTTTTACTTTGAGCTGTGCCACTGTTAAAATTATCCAAAGTCTATTGACAACAACTGGCAAAACATTGAGGCCGTATCGATTCTGTAGAATCCGTATCGATACACATATCCCCAAGGAGTGCGTGAAGATATTTTGAGAACGGGCCTAGTTTCCACCAAGTGGTCCGGTATGGATCTGCACGGTTTGGCTCTGTTTGCGTTTCCACAGCCAACCGAACTCTACTTGGTGGGCGGCGTGTAAGTAGGATGCCAATAGCGTGACGTCATAGCAGCACGACACTGTGTACCCGGCTATTGAATACAACAAAAAAGAAAACGGTAAACAAAGAGCAACAATGGAAGACATCCAGCAATTCTTCTTTTTTGTGATCAGCATGTGGCTTTTTGTTACAAAGCGCAATCAACTTTTGTTTTAGAGAAGGCTGTGTGCCAACTCTCATGAAGACGAGTGGAGATTTAAACATGGCGGGTTAGGACTGCAGTGTTTCTAGCTCCACCTTCTGGGGTCGGATCGGTATGCTTGGCACCCCAACAGAAGGGTCCCAAACAATAGGACAGTACGGTTCACTTATAAGGGGTCCTGTCCCGGTTTTGGGCTATGGAAACGCCACAGAAAGCGAGCTGTACCGAGACAAACCTAACTGTACTCTCTGGTGGAAACGGGCTTTTAAGTTTCTGCAGACTGGTTTATCTGGTGAAGAACGGCCATCAGGCATAACATATCGGTCTGTGTCTTCTGCGAAGTTTCAGTGTTTGCTTTTTGCCAGATATATTTGCAGGCTTTCAGATGTGGACTTTGATTTTCTTTTTCCTCCTCCTGAATGTGTCCTCTCTGCCCTCCTCCTCCTCTTCCCTCAGGCTCCAACACCTACGAGGAGGCAGCAGCTTACATTCAGTGCCAGTTTGAGGACCTAAATAAGAGAAAGGACACCAAGGAGATCTACACCCACTTCACCTGTGCCACCGACACCAAGAACGTGCAGTTTGTGTTTGATGCTGTCACTGACGTCATCATCAAGAACAACCTGAAGGACTGCGGTCTTTTCTAAAGGTAAAAGCTCATTGGTCCACACTGAGGACACACACAAACTTATTGTTTCTAAAGTTGTTCATGAAAGCTCCACATGACAGTCAGAATAAAAACACTTTTACCAACAAGGCCAAAAAACTGTCATAATTAAACCCATGTCCGATGTGATGATTTCTGATCTTATTGCCTCATCACAGCATGTAATGTTGGATAATAAAAGGCCAGGCTGACAACAGCACAAAATATACACAATAATGGATTTTGCTGATGATCCCTGACTCTACACAGGCTGTTTTCCCACATGTTTTCTTTGTTAGAAGGGAAATGATTAATATATTATATGGAAAATATATCAGGTTTTTCTTTATCAGTTGTGTAATGTAAAAAAAAAACATACAATGGGTTTATTGTCCAAGTATTTTTGATAGAAATATGACAGATTTATGTGAATATTCATGATGCAACAGGTTTTTTTCTTTTCTTTGTGGTATTAGTCATAGTTTACCAGTTGTGTCCAAAAAGTGGACACTGCAGAAAAAAGTGTAACAATGTTAATTTTGCAATTCATCAGTGACAGTTTTTCTGTGAAATATTGAGGAAAAAAAATAAACTGTCTATTTACGGTTGAAGTTTTTTAAAAGAAATTATTTATTTATTGATGAACTTAACTAAGGTTGCCAAAAAAGTTGAGTGAAAGTGGAAGAATGATATAAATATATGATGATTTTAAGACATTTTTGTCAGCCAACAGTGAGCTAAGTGTACATTTTTCATTCTGCCGACTGTCGCAACAAATGAAAGTGCACCAAAATTAGTTTTGTTGTTGAACACTTACACAAACCAGCCTGTCCAGAGGGAATTGTTTTCCTTGTAGCATTCATTCTTTTATTCATTTATCCTATTTCTGTCTTGCATAAAAAATATGCCAGTGATACAGATAGACCGGAAACCAGAAGCAGACGCTTCACAGAAAAAATATAAATTACGATAAAACACTGACTTAACAGACCATCCTGACATTTCCTCCAAGCATTAGAAACAAAAGTGACTTTTAAAGGAAAGAAACACATCATCCAGTCACCATCATCAGTGCTCTGAAACATTTGAGGATTTTGAATGTCATGCATAAAACAAAGACAATTTTAATTTATCGTAAAAAGGTCCACTTAAAATGAGATTCACTGATTTCTCCTAAATTAGAAAATTCACAAAGTCTGGTCTCCTCTGGGATTTTTTTCTATCTATATACCTCCAGAGCAAGAGGGACGAGTCCTGTTCTTATTAACCAGAGATCTTGTTAAATTTGCTGAAACATAAGTAACATCATCAGGCCTGATATGAATACATGTGTGTGATTTGGGTTTTAAAAATATCTTAATTTCTCATTTTTCTTCATATGCGACAAGTAACTTTTTCTCAGCGTGTTTATGCTGCATGGTAAAATATATCTGTTCATGTCGTAACTCGGCTTCTTGAAGAAGTGCATGAAGCTCTGGCATATTATTATAACAATTCCAGTCTTATCACATTTTCTTCTTATTGATTCATGTAACCTTAAGTTGCCAGCATTTGTTTTTGACAAAAAAAAAACAATTTTATTTTTGTGCCATTTCCAATAAATGTCAGTACATTATGTTCTCAGACTGGCATGAGATGATATAAACTAATAGAAAATCATATTTTTTCCTTGTTTATGAAGTTCTATTTGATCATTTGAAGGCATGTTTCTGGTGCAGCCACTCCCGGGATGCACTGAGCTTTCTGTCTTATTTGACAGGATGTGAGAGTTAAAGATGAGCCCGAATACTCGTGTTCAGTTCCTCCTGTAATCGTGTTTGTTCTTCTCTCTCAGGCAGATCGGTGTCTGGCTTTCTAAGTGACTTTATTCAAGGGGGCTCCGACTGGAGGGGACTTCAAGCACCCTGCTGAGAATGTCACATTTAACCTCTTATTAACTTATGTTCATCTCTAAAAGTTTTAAAGACGGTGTGTAGAAAAAACATTTTGTGTAAAGTATTTGTACAACTGTCTCTGGCCTGGGATTTTTTCAAAGTTTTTAAAATGTTCTTGTTTGACCTTAATATCATGATTTTAAATTTTTATATAAAAGGGGGGGCTTCTTCTTCTTTTTTTGTTCATGAATGAAGACTTTTTTTGTCTTTTTGTTTATAGGTGCTTGTGCCTTGCATGCCTTAGTTGCAGTGTTTTCTTTTTGTCGCTGTAGATGTTAGGTTCATGTAGATGTTACCATCGAACTTCTCCAAAGCCCCCCCAGGTCAATGTTTCTGGCTTTTGTTCTAATTATTTCATTGTGGCATCATTTCTGCCTCTTTGGACAAACCAAGAAAGACCAAGTCACTCTGTAGACCAATTCACTTTGACTTTAACATACTGTGAGAGTGTGTGTGTGGGTGTGCGGGCTGTGAGTGAGAGCGTGTGATGTTCTGATTCAGGCCAAAAGCCAAAGTGTGTGACTGTGCGTGCGAGAGAGAAGATCTAAAACAAAGGGACTTTATTCCTCTACTTGTCATCCTCTTTCAAAGTTTGTATTTTTCTAAGTGACCAAAAAAAAGCTCCTCTAATTCCTGAGTGCACGTTGTCGGTGCACGGCGACAAAATGCAACATTTCTGATTGACCTGAAGAGAAGCTTTGAACAGAGGATGATAACGTTGGCCTTGTAGCAGACAGTAGGACCACACAATGATCTGTGACACGTGTTACTGATCACAATCTGTGACGGTTTCAAGTTACATATCCCCCCTGAAACCCCCAACCCTCTGTTTCCATTGGATGGCCACTTTAGTGGACTAATCTCCATGATTTTGCTAATAAAAGAGCTACTGTGGTGTAACCATGGCAACTTATGCAATACAACATTTTATCCTGTCTTTTTTTCCAATGTTTTTGTGAATACTTCATTTTCTTACATAAAAACATTTGAGTCATAGGAAAACAATCTGAGGCTTAAAGGTCCCATATTTTGCTCCATTTCTGCAGTTTAACATGGATCCTTGATGTCTTCATGTAATGTTCATAACGTCAGGGTTCCCACAGGTCCTGGAAAACCTGGAAAACCTGGAAAATGATTGACCAATTTTCCAGTCATCGAAAACATATGGAAAATGAGGAAAAAAGTCAAGTGTCTTGGAAAAGCTTGAATTGTCCTGGAAAATGATTTGTCTTCCTTCTACCTTGTTAGTGAACCAAAATTTAACAGGAAATGAAGTATGTATATATGCTTGATAACTAATGTACATGTATCCATACAATTTAAGTAGATAAAATAATGCAAGTTAAGGCATAAATTCTAAAAACTCAAATCAATGGGAACAAAAAGAAATAATGAAAAAATGACAAAATAAAAATTTAGGCTGAATCAACAAAATCAATTTATAAATAAGCAGAGTAAATAAAGAATAAGTATAAACATAACTTTATAATAGTGAGATGCTACATAGGTGCCAGACTAAAGAGAAAGCTAGCAGACAATGTTCATGTTATATTAAATTGAAAACTGGCAAAAGCAACACTGTAACTTCAGTTGGTAATGTGACACTGGAAACAGTCCTTGAAAAGTCCTGGAAAATGATTTCAAGGAAAGAGTTGGAACCCTGAACGTGCTTTGGTCCGAAAAGCCCCTGGCTGCAGTTGAAAAGTAATTTTTGCTTAGAAAGGAAGTAGTTCGTGATTAGAGCTGCTCGGATAGTTTAAATGCATAGGAAAGGTGGCTCAATGCTTCCTTTAATATCTCCTTTAGCATAGGATACACTGGACCATCCTTTACGAAAGAAGGGGCGAATATTCTGTCGCACAATTCTCTGCGGCAACAGCTTTAATAAACAGCACTTATTCCGACTGTTTCCGAATTCAACCGAATAATGATGAACAAATCACACAGACCATGTGAGTTACCACTGCTGTTCGATCCTTTCTAAAGTTTACCAAAACCTGCCTTAACTTCCCAGTAGTCTGATTCTCTGAAGAGAGCAGGATATGAGACATTTGATGTTGATTATGTTTTAAACATGGTTCAATGTTAATAATGTGTACACAATTAGATTGTGGTCGTAACAATTTCTGCCTTTCTTTCATTCAGGTACCATTTATTTTCATTGGTGCTCATGTTGATAATGACGAGACACATTTATTTAAATCCTCACTTCCAACATCGGTTATGCAAATGTAATTTTTACCAGGTTATTATATTCAATGTTGTCTGACAGGAACAACATTGTCATGATACATGATGCGTCTTTTGTAGTCCACCTTCGGAAAATTGTAGTTTCACCGCAGCAGTAACATCTGCCGTCACATGATGACGTAGTGTAGTCAGATTCTCTCTGCACGGCAGTTTTCCTTTCCTAAGTCCTTCTGAATTCTCCTTTCTCCTTTCCTTAACCTCGTGACATTTTCCATCAGGGTTAAGGAAAAGTAGATAGGAAAGGACTTAGGAGTTGACTATTCGACCACAGCCAATGAGTAAACCCCAGCCTCATTCTGCCCATGCTCACATTACCTCTCTGTTCAGAACCGCTGGTTTTGTGGGCGGTTAACTTTGACTTAATCGTTACTTTTACTGTAATTACTCAACATGTGATCTCACTTACCAACCCCAATTCCAATACAGTTGGGACACTAAAATGTAAACAAAAACATAACACACTGATTTGTAAATCTTTTTAAATCTAATTCAGTTGTACACAAAGACAGGCAATTAATATTCAAACTGATAAACTTCATGAGCACCGTCTTTTGGCAAATATTCACTCATTTTGGATTTGATGTCTGTAATGGTTTCCAGAAAGCTAGGACAGGGCCAACAAAAGACTTTGTAGTCCAGGGATACTCAAAAACTCTTTGGTACATTTCACAGGTTAATTTGAACCAGGTTGATTGTCTTTAATCAGTTTAAAAGGAGTAACCCTAAAAGGCTCGGTTGTTCACAAACAAAGATGGGGCGAGGTTCACCAGTTTGTGAACTGCATAAGCAAATAGTCTATCAGTGATAATCAATGTTTCTCAGTTTACTTGTACTTGATTTAAGGATTTCATGTTCTACAGTCCAAAATATCTAAAGTTTCAGAGAATCAAGAGAATCCTCTGCACTTGAGCAGCAACGCTGGAAGCATTGAATACCTGTGACCTTTGGTCTGTTAGGCAGCACTGCATCAAAAGCACATCAATCTGTAAATTTTACCACATGGAGCCTGGAACACTTTGGAACACCATTTTCAGTTTTAGTTAAAAGTACCATGCAAAGCAAAAGCCATATATCAACAACACAGAAATGCCACCGGCTTCTCTGCCCGAGCTCATCATAGATGAACGGATGTGGAAAAGGAATCATTCAGATTGTTCACTGACCAAAGTTTAAAAGCCAGCATCTATGATGATGTGGCAGTGTGTTACTGCCCATGGCATGGGTAACCCGCACTTCTGTGAAGTTAAAGAGGCTATGAGGAGTTTCTAAGTAATTACAAAAAAGTCTCACTTTTAGATATATGCCTGATCCAAATACACACTTTAAGATGAGTTTTATAGCACCAAAATAGGTTATCTACAAATGCTATTCCTTAGTTAAATGGTCGGGTCGGACAGCCAGCTACAAAACTACGATACCAAGTTTTCCAAGAATTGCTTGTTGTCACACATCCAAAACTATCGCTACGTAACTAGAAAGAGATACATTACTTCGTCGCTTTGCATCCTGTAAGTTGTTGAAAAAAGAAGTTGTAACCCTAACCCTGACCCACATCACAACAAACATGCGCTCTGGCTTGGGTAATGTCTTTTGATGCGTTCCAGTTGTAGTCAAAAGTAGGAATTTCCGAGCTCCGAGTAGGAAACTGCAACTGGAATGTCCCCCAAAGTCGGAATTTCCTACTGGGAACTCGGTGAAACCTCGACACCCCCAAGTTGACAATCGAAGATGGATGCCCCCGGTGTGAACAGTTATTTAGCTCCTGTAATAATCAATTTATTTGCACTTCTGACTGGGGTGTGTCGCTCTAGATCAGCTGTATACATAGTATTGTTAGACTTATATTTACAAAAGTGCTGCCATAGTGATAATCACATTCTTCATATGATATTTGTGAACAACAATGCAGGGCGTGCTAACAACAGCTAACAATAGCCTGGTAGATCGGCTTGTTTTTTTCCGACTTCAACTGGAACGCTGATAAGTCGGAGATGATGTCACTCCCAGTTCCGAGGTTACTGGAATGCAGAATTACGACAGTCGCCGCGCGTGCCCATGGGTAGCAGAGTCTTTATGTCTTCAGTAATAGATTCTCCTAATAGTACCTTCAAGCTGATGACAGTTCCAAAATGCTTATTGACTTTTTAAAGGGAAAAGTTATGTAGCGCAGAAGTTTACATACTCCAGTCCCAGTTTTTTTGGAATTTGTTGCAGGCATCAAATTTTCTGATGTACTGCTCTCTAGCTTTTTGTCTTCTAAGTCAACTTCATAGGGATCAGTAAATTCTAATACATGGTAGCTCCTGCAAATATCACACATTGCTGTGGACATGTGGACCTTTACTACAAGAGCTTTATCCTACATCAACAATCAACAGAAAATTCTGTCAATTTACAAATAAATCCAATAATTTCAGTTTAGACACTGATATATTAATCAACACCAGTCCTCTTCATTTCATATTCATTATAGCTGTTAAAGTTCAGATTAGATAGATCTCTCTGTATGTAATTTATATTAGGTCCTACATAATATCCTTTACAACCAAATAGAGAGGGAGACCCTCTGAAAATAAGATATCACACCTAAAGGGGTCTGATATCTATTACATTTCAATTCAGTGGAGACAAATATGATGACAAATGTATGGTGTGTGCCATAACTTTGTCCCTATGATTTATTCTTACTTTAGTCCCTTTGTCTCCGTTAATCTTCACCCACTCACACACCCAACACGTCTGTGTCGATGGCTTCCACAACAACAGCTGTTGCAGAGTGTGCCAACGTGCAGTACAGTGGAGTGCAGTGGATTCATGTTGGGTTTAGAATACAGATGAAAATATATTAAAGTTAAATAATTGAGTCTACTTTTAAGTAAAATGAGTTTGGCATTGGCCTGCTCTTTTGTAAAATGTCTTAAGATAACATTTGTCCTGATTTAGCTCTATATAAATAAATTGAAAATTGTGAAAACAATGTATTTAACTGAAAATAGGAAAAAACATTTTTGAAAATAAATCTTTTTCTGTTTTTACAGCACCCCAATTTCATTAAATTAAAAAAAAAAAAAAAAACTTTAAACATGATAAACATTTTCACCTTTAGCACATAGATATTCATACAGCCTCCTTTCCTAAATCCCTGGTTATAAAACTTCCTCTTACCTTTAAGGAAATGAGACTTAAAATGAGGAATGTTGTGGGAGGCTTTAATTCAATCTGTCAGTTTTTTTTAGTGGTAAATCACTCCCTCTAGTGGCTGCATGCACTACCTGCAAACTAAATACTGCATGTTTGATCAAAGTTGAAAAGACAGCCAATAAAAACATTTGACAGCATTTTTAAAAGCAATAGTTTATTAAAGTTTCTTTACAGACAGGAAGATTTAAAAACTTTCTGCTACATCCATCTATGTTCATCGTGTTTGGCTCTAGCAGGTGATGACAGGAGGTGTCCACCCAGGACTGATCACCAGCTGATGACAAGGTTAACTCATTCAGACAGACTCCCACTTCAGGGCAATCACCAGTTAACTTTAAGAGCATGGCTTTTGCCCACCCATGTGCAGGAAGAACATGAAAACTCCACACAGAGGCCCTGCCCAACCAAGGGGTGGATGCCAACAGGTATGAGAATATACCTGCTTTACCACCGTGTAGCCCGTGTGCAACACAAGATCCCAAATAACACCTTTAGGCAAGCCAGTGCAATAACTCAGCAAACACAATGTTAGTGCATTGAGCCAAGGGATGTGAACATGTAAAAACACACAGCTAGAACTGATAGAAACTGCAACAAAAAAAACAACAAAAGAACATTGACATAAAAGCAAGGTCAGGACGGGTTTATAGCACACCAATTATACACACAAAAACTATTTGTCATTTTAGGACTGAAAAAATTGCCATTATGAACCATGATGCACAAAAAAGATAGAGAGAGAAAACATCACTGACATTTTCAGTATTTTTATCTAATTTTCATTATTATAATTTGGTTATTATCATTATTAAAGGAAAAGTTCGGTTCCTGCAGCTTTTACATTGTTTATAGAATGAAGTAGAACAATATACTCACCCAGAAGGCTTTCCTGATGCAAACAGTGCTTCGGGAGATATTTAGATCCAAAATCAAGCAGCGGACATCCAAACAAACGTAGCACAATAGGGCATGCATAGCGCCGCTCCTAAAACTGCATTAATCGTCCAAAAACTCATTATTTCACCAATATTCCATCATGGTCCAGTCCCGCTACTCCTCCAAGACAGTCTGTGTCACTCCAGACATATCTCTGAGCCTCTGCTGACCTCTGAGCTGACGAAGAAGACCGGGTGCCTCTGCGCATGCGCAGTACTCTCTGGAGCGCTGTCTCCGTGACCTCCTTTCTATAAGTTCCTTATCTGTAAACTGTGGCTCGAAACTGTAAGGACACCCATCATATTCAAAGTTCTCCTCCACAACATCTCCATCCAACAGATATTCATCCATTTTGCACAAAACTGGAAGAAGAAAGTCGTTGTGTAGCCGGCGGTCGCCCCTGGAACAATAAGCCGTACTGCGCATGTGCGGAGGCACCCGGTCTTCTTCGTCAGCTCAGAGGTCAGCAGAGGCTCAGAGATATGTCTGGAGTGACACAGACTGTCTTGGAGGAGTAACGCGACTGGACCATGATGGAATATTGGTGAAATAATGAGTTTTTGGACAATTAATGCAGTTTTAGGAGCAGCGCTATGCATGCCCTATTGTGCTACGTTTGTTTGGATGTCCGCTGCTTGATTTTGGATCTAAATATCTCCCGAAGCACTGTTTGCATCAGGAAAGCCTTCAGGGTGAGTATATTGTTCTACTTCATTCTATAAACAATGTAAAAGCTGCAGGAACCGAACTTTTCCTTTAATTATACACTTTTTTACATAGAATAATGTTATCACAGCAGTGACTAGACCAGGGCTGGGCAACTTTAATTACCAAGAGGGCCACATAAAACTATTTTTCCCAGCCTGAGGGTCACATTGTTACAAATTTTCAGAAACTCTCGATGATGAAAAAGAATGTTGGATAAACAACATATGAGAATATAAATTTGTCATAAAATAAGAATACCAATATTCATATATTACAACATAAATACAAGTTATTATGCATAATCAAATGAACTTGATACAGAATTCAAGCAAATTTAGCTAATATACACAGAATTAAAGCCAATGAAGCTATTTTCAAATCAATAAAAAGATTTTTTTAAAAATTTTAAAGCTCAAATATTTTGCTGCTGCCATTTTTTTAAATATAGTATTGAGTAATACTTGATATAATGTTAATGGCGTCATGAAAGAGATTTAGAGACACTATAAGAGCAAATGTTACTAACTTACATAAGATTATATAGAATTATTTCTATTGGATATCTGAGTTTTCTTCATATTTACAGCTGCTGGTTTTTGGGAATGAATGGAGGGCCACATTTAGTGATGTGGAAGGCCGCATTTGGCCCCCTGGCCGCCACTTGCCCACCCCTGGGCTAGACCAAAGCATTAGTAAATTTTTAACATTTATTTAATAGTGGACATCATGTGTAGGTGTTACTAACAATATTTCTTGCTCAAAATATTTAATTCAAACATTCTGATCAGTTTAATGCCCAAATTATGCCACTGTCATGGGATATTCTTATATTTCTTAAATACCTATGACCTCAAATTACTTACAATATCTACTCCATGGGCCTCAAGTAAAGTCACACTTTCCTAAGGGACACTAATTCTACCTAAAGACCCAGAGAGTGTCAGACAGAATGGAGCAAAAGTGCAGCAAAGATGTGTTTTTTTGTTTTATTCATCAAAAGAGGAATGATTCCAGTTTGGAGACGGCTTAGCTCTGTACTGTCTAGCTTCATTAGTTAATAGTGTTTATGCCTGGCAGATGAAGAGCCTCTGAACAAAAGACAGATGAGAAGAGTTGAGACTTTGGAATTAAATTACCTTATTTGGAAATAAAACATGAGATGAAATTTTTGAATGATGAGATATAAAGTCAAGATCCTGACTTTAAAGCCACGATAGGGGGAATGACAGAATTTGAGGACACAATGTTAAAATGTTGAAATTACAAGTTAAAGAGACAGTTATGAGTTCCATTCCTCCATTACCCAAATAATAGTCAGAAAAATGAAATTATATAGAAAAAATATTACTGAATAAATACATAAGAGATGTCAGATTATCAGACATAAAGCCATGAGATTAACAAAGTAAAAATGATAATAATTCAAGCCGTGTTTATTAAACACAAAAGTCAAAGTTATGAGCTAAAAGCCAAAGTGATTCCTCACATTTTAAGATTTCAAAAATGAAAGATTAAAAAGCATCACTGAAAAATTAGACTAATTAAATATATTAAAAAGTCCTACAGGATAACTGGTCAAACCTTCAGAAAGTGCTATGTGATGATATGTTAGTCAAATTTTTATGATAGAAGCTCAAATTATTGAGTCTTTCTATGATATGCAGGCATCATATTGAAGAGATAAAAAGACATTTTTATTGTGTAAAAGCATAATCATCCATCTTATGAGATAAAATGTCAAATATAAAGCATTGGGACACCCTGAACCAGCTGCCAGTTAATCACAGGGCCACATAGAGAGACAGACAACCATTCACTCTTACTCATACCTAAGGGCAATTTAGAGTTACTAATTAACCAAATGAGCATGTTTTTGGTCTGTGGGAGGAAGCCAGAGTGCCCGGGGAGAACCCACGCATGCACAGGAAGAACATGCAAACTTCACACAGAAAGGCCTTGCCTGCTCCTGAAATCAAATCAGGTACCTTATTGCTGTGAGGCACGTGCACTACCTGCTGCGCCACTGTGCCGCCCCACTCACTTCTCAATGAGCTTTAATGAATATTCAGTTAAATTGGTTTTGTTTTTTCAGAACAAAGAGAATATTTTAATGCATTGTTAAACATGTTACTTCTGCATTGAATTTCACTAAAGAAAATTTACCCACACTTAAGGTAAGAGTAAATATTACAGTATTTGGTCTTGTAGGAAAGTTTAGTAGAAATAATAACATTTTGTTGATGTGGACAGCCAATGTGAAATTACATAATGACATGGCACATTTAAAAAAGAATCAATTAACTAGAAAAGCACTTGGAGAGCGCAGACCTCAGCCAGCACCACAGTCCTCTCCCATATTGTGATTTTGACCATAAATATTAGTCCTACCTTTATTTCATGTAAATATTTAGATTCCTTGACCATGAAAACATACCATTAGCAACTGAATTCAAAATGATATCTATTGTAGTTCAGTAGTTATTCACAGAAATCACATTTTTCGTCATGTGGCCAGACGCTGATCCAGATCAACACCAAAATCGAATCAGTTCTTCCTTTTCCCATGATGAACATTTCCTGAAAATTTCATCCAAATCCATCCCTAACTTTTTGAGTTATTTTGTTCAAAGACGGACAGGCGGACGGACAGACAGACAGACAAACAAAGGTAGGACTAATATTTATGGTCAAAATCACAATATGGGTGAGGACTGTGGCGCTGGCGGAGGTCTGTGCTCTCTGAGTGCTTCTCTAGTTTTTTTTAGAAATCACTTTTTCTGTCTTCAGTGTACAGTGAAACAGGTCCAGCACCATGATGGTCACAGGATCAGCATGTTTAAAAATTATAGTTTACTCCATAAAATCTCCCTAACCTGGTAACAGACCATTGTGCCTGTTGGGGCTTCAGAACAGCTGCCTATTACTAAAAACTATTTAACTGTGTCATAATCACTGCTCTCTCTTTCGAGGGTGTTCACCCACGTTTGTGCAATTTCTAAAATAAAGAAGGCTTGCAGAGCATGTCATCTTACTTTGTGTAAAATAAACAATAGAGAGGTTTGAAAATGAAAGCAAGGAACATTAGTGAGGCGACTTTATGAACTGTAACAGCCACAGGCACAGAATAAGCACAAGCCCAGGCAGACAGAGTGCCTAACCTGCTATCCCCCCCTCTGCTTTATTAAAGGGGACATATCATGCTTGTTTCTCCTTTTCACTATGCCAGACTAGGATGCCTGTAAAGCATTTCTGCCCTCAGTACAAGTCATTTAGTTCCTTCATTGCCCCACAATAGTGTTCTCAAAATCCTCATTTTAGGCCATTATCAAGCTCTCGTTGAAACGCTCAGTGCTCAGGCTGACCTACAGTAACCTCACAACGTCACAGCCCTTTGTGCTCTGATTGGTCAGTTCTATCGGGGGTAAAGCCAGCCTGTCCTCCTTCTTCTACTGTATTTTCTGGCAGGCTCAAAGCAGCAACCGTGTATTGAGTCCCCCTACAGGCTGAGCTGGTAATGAGTGAGTGCGAACGGAGCTATATACTGCTGGTTGGTGGATGTGTTCCTCTGTGACGGTTTTGTGGCTAACGGACATCACAGAGGAGGAAGTGTTTTATCAGATTACTCCAATAAAAAGAAATGTACCTCGTGTCGTCACAACGATTTAAATCTCACGGACATCTCGCAATGACCTATTTTCAGAGGCATCAAATCTCGTTCTAGGATATCAGAAAAAATACAATATCTCATTCATTGAAAATAAAAGGGGTTTAAGGTCTTGTTTTCAAATTTATTATATTATATGTAAGTATTAAATCATGCATCAGCATGATATGTCTCCTTTAACAAATCACACTGATAAGAACAATAATGATAATAATAATAATGTCCCACCATATTTTTCAAGCAGTTTTAAGCAGATCAAACATTTTTAAAGGATTATTAAATTGCTGTCATAGCCATTTGATGTTATTGGTTTTAAATAACAGAGCTGGACGCAGCCGACAGGTCACAGCAGTGCCGTATCCGTCTCACACTGAGCTAATCCATCACTGCTTCAACACAATGACGAGGCATTAACGCTATTTTTGGGAGGCATTGTGTGACTTATAGGCTAACTGCAGAGTCATTTAACTAATCCCCAAAGGCCTCCAGAAGAGATGAAACAGAGCAGCTATGAAGCTTCTTAAAGATAAAGGTGCAGCTGAGGAAAGAGACGAGGATGATGATGACTTTTATGATCAAATAGCTCATCACAGCAGACTGAAGCTGACCAAAGCAAACCATATATGTCTTCTTAAAGAATCTCTGTGAAAACTACATGCTATAATCATCAGCTCTTAGATGTGTAGATGAATAGAACTCATATGAACTACTTAAAAGAGTCAGCATCTGAGGAGAGCAGAAGAAAAAGAATCTATGAGAGGACTTTTCGATGATAATTTTGCATCTGTTTAGGCACATTTAAGGTCACAATTTATGTTTGGAAGTTTAAAAAAATATGGAGAGTGTGATGACCCATCATATTATTTTGAACACAAAACAAAAGGATCCTTTTAAGTTTAATGGAGATGGATTGACTAATAAACCAGGCTAATTGGCAGCAGCGGTGTAAGCTATTCCTTGTACTCTTTATGAGTAATATCAATCTTTCTGTCTTACCTCTTACATCAAAGTGGATAAATAAACTGTATTTAATGAAAAAATAACAGAACTGTGTAACTAAGTTTACACAGTTATGTGCAAATTAAATGTAACTTACAAAAAAAAAGCAACATTGAAGCTCTTGTGAGGAATTTTCAATTGCCGTGAAAGTAATGTAATCATAATGTGGATATGTATTATATGGACATATAATGTATATAATGAGTTCTCTGAAGTGCTAACTTATATTGAGGATGCTTTGTTTGTTGTTGTGGTGATTATTATGAAGAAGGGGGTTACTATTACCCATGAATTCACATTGTTTCCATGAATAATGACAGCGGTTATTGAGTTATAATTTAGTATTGTATCTGATTTGCAAGGAAGGGGCAGGACTAGATAAGCTTTTTTGCTTCCTTCTGTTCCTTCTCAAACTGTTTGCTGTGCATGTGTTTGCACTCACATGCTTAATTTGTTAATGTAATGTAACAGTACAGTTTGGTTTACACATTACTTGTTGGATTTGGTTGTTGTTATTTGTTATTTCTTTATTTCCTTTTGTTTTCTTTTTTTAAGTTTGAGATAAATAACGTAAATAAATAAAAAAATGATGCACTTTTAAAGCTAACTAGTTGTGCTGTTTGGAAGTTTTGTGTTCTGTGAGGTATAGAGAGAATACAACTGTTTCAGCAATTCATTTAATCAGTTCATTCTTGAGTGGACATTTGAGCAGCATTTAAGTGAAGTCCCTCAAAGCATTCTTGCAATATTGTGAGAACATGAGCATATGAACATGAGGTCCAATGAACTCTAGAATCCATCCATCCGTTTTGCTTCTCCTGAGCAAGTTGCCAAGGCAGCAGGTCAAACACACCAAGCCCATCTTAGCTGCAACATTTTCCAGTTTCTGTGGGATGGTGAGAAGTTCAGAGCATAAGATAATAACCCAGAGAAGAATAAATCTGGCAGGGGTCACATTACTCAGAGCTGTTGGATTTATCTCGAGCTTCCATAGAATGCTGGGTTGGCCGTGGCCTTTTTGGAAAAATCAGTGAGTTTTAGGTCTTGGCTCAGCAGGCCATCTGACAGTTGGCCCTCTGTCTCCATAATGTCCCTGATCTAAAGTATAAAACACAAAAACAATGGACATGAAAAATCCACGTCCATGACTTTAAATGATAAGTTTGGTTTCTAGAGCTTTCACATTGTTTATAGAATGAAGTAGAACAATATACTCACCCAGAAGGCTTTCCTGATCCAAACAGTGCTTCAGGAGATATTTAGATCCAAAATCGAGCAGCTGACATCATGGTCCACTCGCGCTACTCATCCATTACAGTCTGTGTCGATCCAGACATGAGCGTTTGCCTCCACGCATGCACGGTACTCTCTGGAGAGCTGTTCTTGTCTTTGCCTCCGCGTCCTCCTTTCGATGAGCTCCTCATCTGTAAACTCTGGCTCGAAACTGTAAGGACACCCATCATATTCAAAGTTCTCATCCACAACATCTTCATCCGATAGATATTCGTCCATTCTGCACAATACTGGAAGAAGAAAGTCGTTGTGTTGCCTCCCTGGCATGCGTGGAGCCAAACGCTCTGCTTCTTCAGTTCAGAGGTCAGCACAGTCACAAAACATGTCTGGAGCGACACAGACTGTAATGGAGGAGTAGCGTGAGCGAGCCATGATGAAATATTGGTGAAACTAATGAGTTTTTGGACGATTAATGCAGTTTTAGGAGCGGCGCTATACATGCCCCGTGTGCTACCATTATACGGATGTCCGCCGCTCGATTTTGGATCTAAATTCTTGAAGCACTTTTTGGATCAGGAAAGCCTTCTGGGTGAGTATATTGTTCTACTTCATTCTATAAACAATGTGAAAGCTGTAGAAACCGAACTTATCCTTTAAATGAAGAAATTATATATTACAAGCTGTTAGCACACTGAAAAATTTTGACTCCCCACCCATACCTAGACCTAAAGTATTTGCATCTAGACTTTAGCTATGTCCAGACTATAAAGTCTCATAATCTTCTCTGGCCAGGCACACAGCAGATGCAGAGAACCCCCTTCACCAAAGAATGTTTGCAACCTCATAGAGACTTCTTGCCCCCCACAGTGAAAAGTTGAAAAGTAAATTTTAACTTACAGCCAGCACCTGCACTAAATACAGCACTAAATAAACTAAATACGGACTGACCTATGTTTTAGTTCAGTCTGTATTTAGAGCAGGAGGACTCAGCATCACACGTTTCATCACGTAATTAGATTTCATCGTAAGCTGCATGAGAAACAGAATTTTGGAACGAAATCCCTCAAGACATTCAGTCTAATTAACCACTTCTCTGCGTGTGGCACTTAAATGTCTGTGCATCTGTGTGTGTATATCTGTGTTTGTGTGGGTGCATGTTTTAAACTGCTGCTACAGTCCAGCACATTCCTGGCTCTCAACTCTCTCGGATGCCTCTGTGCTGTCTGTCTAATTTTAAAAATCAAAATGTCGTCCAAACATTAGCTCTCGCTCCGCTGACTACACATGATGCTCAATATGTTCATGTGAGGTTTTCTCCACTCCAGTGGATAAAAACAAGGATTAAAAGGTTTAGATCTGTGTGTATGAAGGTGACTCCTCTCTCCTCCTTTTCAGTCGAGCAATAAAAAACTTAGTTAGCATTTCATCTCTTACAGAGAATGCAAAAGGAGAGTCAATGAGGGAGGCAGCCAGCTAAATCCATATAAGCTCTCCTGAAATTCCTCCTCTGAGTGCACAGACTGCCTCGTGTTATTGTATTTTTGCCTTCTGTTGTTGGCAGTCTGCTTTAGGAGGCTCATTTCTTTCTGTCTATAACGATGATATAAAGTAATATCCTTTTCTTTCTTCTTCCCACCCCACACAGTGTGCACAAACACAGCCACTGGGATATTTACAGTCGGTCTGAGAATAGGACTGTGTGGATGCTTCTGCAGAGAAACAGAATGACATTGTTACGGATTGGCTACACAGAGCACTGTTTTCAAACCTTTTTTTTTTTTTTTACCAACAAATAATCCAAACTGAAGGTCTACATGACTGTGCTGCAAGGGAAGAAATCAATATCAAATTAATATCATTTACATATTATTGAATTTGTGTGTGCTGCACTTTATTAGGTAATCTTTAAATCTGAACTGTTGCCCTCTCTGAGTTAGGTTAGGACGCAAATTATTCAATTGACTGGATTGTCTTTACATAGTTGATTTGTTGGATCAGGTGTGTTCTTGCTTGGTTGGCATGAAAACCTGCAGCCACAGTGGCCCTTTTCTGGATCAGTTTGACACCCGTGAATTATCAAGGAGACAGACTGCACACCTTTCTGTAAAGTGGGGCAACAAAGGGGGCTTTTCTGATGTTGATGGGAGTTTGTGAAAACTAGAATAGCCACAAAAACATATATTTTTTCACAAAAAGTATGTTTTACGTTGTATGGAACCTGTTAATCTAGAAATGTTGCATAGTGTAACTGACAAAGTGAAATTTGAATTATGTTTTGTTATTTGAAACAAACACAAAGTACTTTCAACTTGTTTATTTATCTTTTTTAAAGAGACTGTGAGGAGTTTCTAAGTAATTACAAAAAAGTCTCACTTTTAGATAAATGCCTGATCGAAATACACACTTTAAGATGAGTTTTATAGCATCAAAACAGGTTATCTATTAATAGGAATTCCTTAGCTTCGTGGTCGGGTTGGACAGGGCTGGACTGGCCTGGATACTCAACTTCGGGAACAAGACAATTACAACTTGAGCAAATTCATATTACTCGGGCATGTTTTAGAGCACTGGGGTGTAAGTAGCGATATATAGCCGGCTACAAAACTACGATACTAAGTTTTCCAAAAATTGCTTCTTGTCACACATCAAAAACTACCGCTACGTAAGTAGAAAGAGATAAACTACCTCGTCCCTTTGCATCCTGTAAGTTGTTGAAAAAAGAAGTTGTAAAGCAATGCAGAGTTCTGAAGAAGGTCCGAGCTACATTTATCACAACAAACACACGCTTTGGCTTCAGTCACGTCTTTTGGTGCGTTCCAGTTGTAGTCAGAAGTAGGAATTTCTGGGTTCCGAGTAGGAAATTGCAACTGGAACGTTCCCCGAAGTCGGAATTTCCTACTGGGAACTTTGTTGACAATCCAAAATGGATGCCCCCAGTGTGAACAGTTATTTAGCTCCTGTAATAATCAATTTATTTGCTCTTCTGACTGGGGTGTGTCGCTCTAGATCAGCTGTATACATAGTATTGTTAGACTTATGTTTACAAAAATGCTGCCATAGTGATAATCACATTCTTCATGTGATATTTGTGAACAACGCAGGGCGTGCTAACAACAGCTAACAATAGCCTGGTAGATCGGCATGTTTTTTTCCGACTTCAACTGGAACACCGATAAGTCGGAGATGATGTCACTCCCAGTTCAGAAGTCACTGGAATGCAGCATTACGACAGTCGCCGCGCATGCTCATGGGTAGCACAGTCTTTATTTTGCCAGTAATAGATTCTCCTCATAGCACCTTTAATCAGGACAAAAACTCAGTAAGATAAAAAAAAACTCTCTTCCAAGAGTGTTCTAGTGAAGATCAGCAGCAGCACAGTTCACAAAGTCACAGTATGTAAACAACAGCAACACATACATACAACATGTACAATGAACAACATTAGGGTAACAGTTCATTTAAAAAGGTGGATTATGAAAAAAACCCAAATCATCAGTCAAAAAATCTGCAGCCAAATGCTTCAGTCTCCAAATTATTTAACATCCTCTTAAAAGTTTCCCGTGAAACCAGCTCTCTGAGTGTCAGGTCTCTGTGCAGCTCAGCCCAAGCAACGTGCCAAAATGAAAGATTAAGTCCTCAGTGAAGCGAACCCTAACCCCACAATGTCCACATAGATTTCTGTGGAGTTTCACAGTCATCCACACAGCCCTTCATTGCACATCATTACCAACTTCAAACTGACCCAGACTCTGTACATGCGAATTTCAGGAAGCGATGATGGAGATGCTATCATCTCTACCAAACAGCCTCTTACCGCACTTCCAACTCCACTGCACAGGGTGATGAGCAACAGCCAGAACATCTCTGGGGTCGTCAGGTGGGGACCTCCCATTTTGGATGTTTTATCCAATTATCCCTCAAGACCCCTCTGAGAAGCTGGCCAGTGCAGTGAACTCTGGTGACCAAGAGACACCGTCCTCCATGCCTACTATCTCTCTCTCTCTTTATCTCTATCACACGGGAAAATTGGGCTTTAATTTTCTTAACTCAGCTGTCTGGTTCTTGTGCTCTATCTGTCTCCATTCTCCTATTTCTTTAGAGGTCCACTGTCCTGCAAAATCAATGTTCTTTACTTTTAATGTTGTTAGAAGAGGCTTAGCAAAGGAACATGACAGCCTGTACAAAACTAAATTCACAGAGAAAGAAAATACCCCTTAAAACACTCCTTCCTTTTTAGGGTTATCATGTAAAATCTTCAATGCCTCCACCTATATGTGTTATCTTGCAGGAGGGCCTGTAACACCTACTCCCTTTCCCATCAGATGTCAATTGGGTAGGACATAGCCTCCTACAGCCTCCCTGTCCCCTTAGAACCAAGCATTTCCAAAGGGGAGGGGAAAAGAGCTCTCCCCTGATCTGATCCTCTACAGAGACAAAATTTGCCCTTTTCTTACTCAGCTAAAATTAAATTAAAGCTTAACTGACACCCAAGACATGATGTAAATGGTCTAACACTCACGACTGTTGTAATGCTGTGTTCCAGTAACCTCGGAAATGGGAGTGACATCATCTCCGACTTATCAGTGTTTCGGTTGAAGTTGGAAAAAAACATGCCGATCTACCAGGCTATTGTTAGCTGTTGTTAGCACGCCCTGCGTTGTTGTATGAAGAATGTGATTATCACTATGGCAGCATTTTTGTAAATATAAGTCTGACAATACTATGTATACAGCTGATCTAGAGCGACACACCCCAGTCAGAAGTGCAAATAAATTGATTATTACAGGAGCTAAATAACTGTTCAAACTGGTGGCATCCATCTTCGATTGTCAACTCGGGGGTGACGAGGTTTCACCGAGTTCCCAGTAGGAATTTTTGACTTCAGGGAACATTCCAGTTGCAGTTTCCTACTCGGAACCCGGAAATTCCTACTTCTGACTACAACTGGAACGCACCAAAAGACGTGACAATTTTTGGAAAACTTTGTATTGTAGTTTTGTAGCCGGCTATATATCGCTACTTACAGCCCAGTACTCTAAGACGTGTCCCAATAATATAAATTTGCTCTAGTTTTAATTGTGCTTGTTCACGAAGTTGAGTATCCAGGTCAGTCCAGCCCTGTCCGACCCGACCGTAAAGCTAAGGAATAGCATTCATAGAAAACCTATTTTGATGTTATAAAACTCATCTTAAAGTGTGTATTTCGATCAGGCATATATCTAAAAGTGAGACTTTTTTGTAATTACTTAGAAACTCCTCATAGCCTCTTTAAGTAATAAGACTGCTGATCTTGATATGAACCCTATGCACCCCACCTCCACCCAACTGTTCACCCTCACTGTTCAGCTTCTGCCTCCAGATCTGTAGGCTATATTGCAGCTTTGGAGCAGGTCTGCTCAGTGTTTCTTTAGTGCTCAAGTGTAATTTGGTCAAAGATACTGTTCCTTTACTTGTACAATGTTTTATGCAAACATCTCACCACCCCTGCTGTGTTGTTGGATGCTAGTGTAAGTACACTTTTCCATAAGTACACACAGAGCCGGAGAGCGACTGCTGTACTCCACACTGTCAGGAGCAAATTTTCGAGGAGAGATGAGATGCTTGAAGTGACTCCAAATTTAGTCTCTCCAGCTCAAAGCCTCGACAGCTGATAGCTTTTCTGTTTGTTCTTCTATTGCTCCTCTTTTCACAAAGACAGTCCAAAATAGAAAAACCCTCTGATCCAGATATAGAAAGATAAGCACGGGACATGAAATTTCATGTCATGTACACAACAAAAATACAACTCATGCCACAAAAAAGATACAAGGTGCAAGATTTGTGAAGGCAGCATCAGCTGATTTCACACCTCAGCGCACAGGTAGTCTCAAATGAGCTGCTGTTGGACTGAAAACCTGCAGAGTCTTAACTCCACAAAGTACATAATTTTTCAACCCTGAACCTCATTACAGCCTGGACTGGTGCAGCTCTGACATCCGCCAGCAGAGGCAGACCTCTAATCTCTTAATCCAGCTAGTTTTCTGGATTTTACCACTTCTGTTTCTGCTCTGTGCTGGTTAGCTTTAAATAAACATACAGTATGCCTCACTATAATCTGCTCTGAATTAGTGTCAGAGGCATCTGCTTGGTACCAGAGCGTGCCGTGTGACCTCAATGCTGAAGTAAATAAAGTGACAGTCAAAGTGAATCCACTGCTCTTCATGGATTATTTACTGCTTGCAAATGCACAGGGGGTTGTGTACAGTCAAGTTGTTTTGTAGAGAGGATACTCACATTACAAAAGCACATGAATATCCTCAAAAACGCTCACACACACATGCTCTCACTCTCTCTCTCTCACACACACACAAACAGGGGCTAAAAGTGGCAATGAGTGGGACTGTCGTACCCAGTAGAAGTTGAGGAGCAGCTCTTTACTTACATGTTAAATATTGAATGAAACTTTCCTTCACCCTGCTTCAAAAAGTCGTTCAGCCATTAATAAGTAATGGTTACAAAAGGATTTGTCATTTCCGATGGATGGATTTATGTCATTGGGGTAATTATGTAATAGTAACCAGATAAAAAAGGATTAATAAGCCTACCTTTGTTTTTCAAATTTCAATTATCAGTCTATACACTTTCTACTCTCAAGTGGTGCAATAAATTAAAGAGCATATATGATACACCAGTGATCTGTGACTGCTAAGAAAACAAGGTTAGAAAACCATCTGAGTCTCAGGGGCTTGTGCATGTAAACATACAGTCATTTCAGCTGCAAACAGGACTGTAAGTGCTTGTGGGGCATGTTTTATTGTACATGACAATGCAAGGAAGCAAGAAAGTAGAAATCCATACAGGGCATATGCTTTGTAAGCCCAAAGGACCCAATTTACTCAACCTCCTGACCCAGTGTTTGTCCACATTCTGTCCCATCAGGAAAATTGAACATATTCAAAAGTAGGTCATGACCTGACTATGACGTTTTAACTTAGAGTTGGAAGCTTACATGTATTTACACAAAGTGCATTTTATTAAAAATGTTGTATTGACCTAAAATGATAACGCTTTACTTATCTTTATTGTTTTCCTTATCAGAGACACAGTTAAGCTATGAATCATCAACCAGAGAGTTAATCATAAGGCTAATTAGATAATGAACATAGTGGCTGATTCATTGATTAAATCTGGACAGCAAAAACATGCAAGTGTCAAACTTAAAGGCCTGTCATTTATTCTTTTGTGCTGGTAGTGCTAAAATTCAATTCAAACCAATGTAGTCAGGTTTTGTAAAACCCCACTCAATAAAAGCTGTTTTTCTTGCCATTCTCACAGTGCTGTCAGTTATCAAACATTCAACTTTTAGAACTGTGCCGCACTCATTAATGTTCCTTTCCCCTCACAAATCAGTCAAATTCAAGAAAGGACAAGTCTTCTAACAATAGAGCCCTAACAACAATAAATTGGTGTGATATTGAATCAAAAAAACAAACAAACTGTTTTTTTGTACCTTCAGTTCTCCTCGTCTCAAACCCAACCCACAGTGTCTTCATTACAAGAGTTGCAATGAGGTTCTTTTTTAACATCTTGAGGCCGTAATATTTCTATCAATTCACACTACAATACAGCTTGGTGCATGCCCCCAAATGTTCACAAAGGCAGAGACACTTACTAGTAGCTCTCCTGTCTCCCGCTGAGTCCATGATCCCCACTCTCTCCATTGCCTCTTTTACTACCTCTTGAAACAGAACAAAGGGAGGCCAACTCTTTTCCTTCATTCCAGCTCCAGGATATTCACAGTTGGAGAAGTAAATATTATGTCTTGAAATGGCAGTAGGGATTGGGCTTAAGTCTAAGTCATTGAGCTATACCGGAGAGTGAATTATAGGTGGTTTATTAGTATTTTCTGTTGAAATAATGTATAAAGGTCGTATATAACAGCATTAGTATCAGTCTGGAGTGTATTCTTGAGGTTCTTTCGCCGTTTATTTGCCATGTTCCGCCATATTTCGTCGCAATAAATCGTCTTTTTCCATCATAGTTCTAGCTTTATGGATTTAACCAATCTTAATTTTTAAATATTAAAGAAGGAGATGTTAAGGAGATCTGCCATGGAAAGGGGGAGACCAGAGGAGAGTCATTAAAGCTAGGGTCTACGATCTGAACACCAGTTTGGCTTTTCAGACAGATTTGAAAAATGTAGCCTGCCCCCCCTTCACTTACCCCTCCCCTCCGTGTTCCAAGATCCCGCCCACCAGCTCTTGTCGCCTCCTAACAACATGCCCCCTCTGATAGAGGAAGAAGCCGTCCGGCAGAAAATATTAATTGGCGTTGAAGATAAATGAGATTTCTCATAGCTGGAAGTAACAAACACGACAGTCACCCCCCTTGTAACACACAGCGGTAGCCATTTCATTTGGACTGGCAGTGAAGCGGGTCTGGCGTCGCCACTGTTAGTTGATTAGAGTAGAGCCGATTGTGGGCGAGGATTTACCTTTCTCGGCGTGTCTTCACCAGCTCAGTTTACAATGCTAATGATGAGTGGCTAACTTATGCTAATATCTATTGACAGAGCCTACCCGTTCCAGAAGCGGCCTCCCGATTTCGGTGCTGGTCTCCTCCGGCTCCGAGTAGCCGTGCAGCTAGCTGCTCATCGGTATATCAGGGAGGAAGTGGGGAGGAGGCGGGACGGTGTGGAGCAGGGGAGACAGGGGATTGGATGGACTCACGGACGAATTGGTCAACTATTATGCTGCTTTGCAGTGGATATACTGAATGGATATTTTTCATTCTTTTTTGTCTTTATATTGTGTAGATCGCACCATAGGACCATAAAGGCCTTATAAATGGTGTTATTAAGATGTACCAAGCTTCCAAATCGTAGACCATAGCTTTAAGGAGGCTAATTGCTTCAGGGACTATCGTTAGCAAAACAAAAAATAAATGAATAAAAAGACCTGGACACACAAAAGAGCTGTAACATGGACACTAATGCTGCAGGCTAACTAAAATGTGTGAGTGTTTGTAAAATAGGTTAAATTTATTTTTGGCCATCTCAAAACTTTGAACATGTTCATTTACAATTGTTTATGAAGAGAAACCTGTGAAAAGTACAAAATCATTTGTTTATATTCTTGAAATTACACACTGTTTAAGCATTTATAAAATAATAATGACAAATACTTGCCAGAATTGTTTACTTTTATTTCTATTGCAAAAAGTTTAAACAAATTTACTTATAGGACATTTCCTGACAAAATTTTTTGACAAAAAAGACAATAGAACTGTTAAAATCATAATATTAAAGGGGTTAAATAATTTCAAGACTGTGTTAAAGTACTTTTGAACATTCTGAGCACACTGCAACAATACCGCGATAATAATGATAACCGTTATTGGTCACAATAACCATGATATGAAATTTTCATATCGTTACATCCCTAATGCCAGCCTGGCTTTAATTAATTTTTCCCTGATTATTTTGACATTTCAACATTTGTTTAAGTACCATTCATCATCCAGGGTTATACTGAACAAATCAGATATGAGTTTTAATGCCTTTTTTCCTAAAGAGCTAATCTATATTTTAAGCAACAATCCAATTCTATTGAAAAAAACATTTTCTGAGGAAAGCAACGTAATGGTGTCTTCCAGATTGGCCTACAAAAGTATGTCAACCCTGCAGCACTGTAGCATAAGTTACAGCGTTCAGGGCTACAGTGGATGTTAATGTTTCCTTAATGAAATCTAAATTGAATTCAATTCATTCAAGGAAAAGATTGATCATTATGTTTAAATAATTACATCTACATTAAACTGAATTCAATTAAAGAGGAGATTGAACATTCACAGTTTATTAACAACACCACATTTTACATACAGGGAAACAGACCTCAAATTCTATCATGTAGCAACAATAAAGGCTGAAATGAAGCACTTTGAGGCTAAGGTTGTGGGGGCTGTTAGTGCAAAAGCACCATGCATGAATCCAGGCCTGTATTGCCTGGGAGGATGCTGCTGAGAAGACTTCAATTACTAACACTTAGCAAATAGCCTCCTTAGTGTATCAGTCATATTATGGCTAACATGCTTGGGGGAACACTTGTGTTGTGCTAACACTGTTGAGCTATAGACTTTTGTTGCTCATGAGTAGCTAGTGAGTTTTAGTGCTATGCAAAGAGCTGAAGTAAAACTATTAAGGAAGGAACAACAGCTGAACCTATATGAAAAATAATTGGAGGACAAGCTATGTTAGCAGTCTAAGTGGATACAACAAAGCTGTGAGGCTGACAGCAGTGTTGACTGTTGATATATTGTCTTAAATATGCCACCAGGCAATGGATTCACTATTGATTTTTGCGATTAATTAGTAGCCAATAGGTCTTCAAATTTGTTATTGACTTTAACAAGGTCAGATTGATCTCAGAGCTTTCATGAGTTACAATGTTGGTAGATTCTCTGTATTTGCATAATGATGCAAAATGACATTAGAGCTTCCTATTCTTTATATGAAAACAAAGAGAGATGGCTACCATGTGAATGTTGTGGCTCAGTGCTTTCTACAGATACACAGAGGAGAATTTTCAGTTTTTACGCACTGCTAAATTATTTTATTATTTATCTGATTTCAGAATTTTACTTGTGAAGCATATTTGAACCATGACTTTTAGGTTTTTAGGTTACCTACATATTTAAAACGTTGGGTACAAAATATGAGAGATTAAATAAAAAGTCAATTAAATATTCATGAATGTTTTTAAGATGGTACATAATTATTAAAAGACAAATAAAAGGGTTGGTATCTGTGCCCTAAACAGGAAGGCCAATCTAGGAGGTGCAGTTTGAATATGTTATGTTATGTAAGATAGTCATTAAACTGTTTTCACTACTCTGGATATGCACTACCAAATATGCCTGTTTAAGAATTAAGTCAACGGTGGCAAAAAAAAAAAAAAAAAAGTAGCCGGCTGTGACTGAATTTGTGCATGTGTTCATCATGAACCTTATTTCTGGTGTTTATTGTATTTTAAATTTTAAATTTTTCCTCATTTGAATTACAAATTAGGTATTATCCGTATTTCCACATACTTCCTGCCTTGGGATCCAGGGAGACCCAAATGCTCATTCCTGCACCAAACTATTAGTGCATTAACTTTTAAACAGACGCACAGGAAGTGCCATCATTTGTGGGCACTTTGTTTTATCATGTAAAATCTCAAGCAGAAACAGCCTATACAAAGTGTTTAGGAATGAGCAGAACCTCTTAAAAGAATATCCAGCCTGTGATTGGCTGATTGCTCTGTCAATCACATTTATTATGTACCAATAGGATAATGTACAGAAGAACAAACTCACCAAAACATGTCGGATGTGGAGGGAAAATAGGATATCATTTCTATAGAGAATGTAATATGTAGTCAAAATCAGATAAATCTGAGACTGAAGCGGTTGGCATCTATGCTAACAGGCTTCACTTCCTGCAGTCCTCTCCTTTTTTATTTCCCACCCCTTTCTGTGCCAGAGGACACTGATTGGGCTGTCCCGCTTTGAGCTGATCACAAGTCTGGATCTTAGAAAGATGGACCTGCCTGATTACAGACACTGAATCAGATTGATCCATCTGCACTGCAAGTTTAAAGCCATAAGGCATCCAACAACAAAAAAGCCAATTGGGCACAGATTTCTGAGGAAGCCCTGATCACCTTTGCTCTGCCCCTGGTAAAATGTAATTTGTGATAATTGGCACTTCAAACTTCATTTAAGTTCTCTTTTCTCATGATTAGGCTTCAACATTAAAAGTGTGGCAAGGCTCCAAGGCTTTATATCTCCCAATGAAATATGCTGTTTTATTCTTTATGTATCAAAACGTTACTCTGATTTTTTTTTTTTTTTTTGTATTTAGATTTTCACAAACTAAGTGGCACATGGCTATTTTAGGGCTCCTGCCACCTCCTTAAGGTCTGGATAGATGTACACAAACTTTTTAAAAATACAATAAATCGCCATGTTATAATAAACTAACCGCAGGCTCTGCAGATCCTTGCTGCTGAGAGCTTCACACGGTTAAAACAAAAACAGCACCAGAGCTGTTTATTCTTCATTCACGTCTGCAGGTATAAATCTTACAGTATAATGTGTGTATCACATGTGCGGTGTGTCGTCCATGTCATGTGTGGGATCCTGAGGAAGCGCCCCTGGCAGTGTAGCGGGACTGAAGCGCCTCCTGTGTTATTTCCCCTCCTCTCCATCCTTTTACGCCGAACCAGAACCACTCATCTCTCCCCTCCTTCAGGCTTCACATCCGGGTCATCCGCCAGTATCTGTCTCTTGCGTCTGTGTGTCTGACAGAGTAATAATCATCTCACCCGCCGCCGTCGCCGCGCTGTACTGCAGCTCTTCGCCGGACTGCGCGGCTCGCCGAGCGGACACTGCCCGTGGCGTGCACCGCTGATGTTTGGAGCCACGTACGGGAGCTGTGAAGCTGCAGCCGGTCGCACAAAGGCAGGGATGAGACGGTAGGAGGCTTTTCTATGGGCCAGACCGCGGTGATTAACTCGCCCTAACGATGTCTAAGAGCCTCAAGAAGAAAAACCACTGGACCAACAAAGTCCACGAAGCCGTGATAACCCGCGGGAAGGACGGGGAGCTGGGGTTCGAGCTGAAGGGGGGCGCAGAGATCGGCCAGTTCCCCTACTTCGGCGAGGTAAAACAGGGGAAGGGACTGATCCAGAGCGGCAAACTGGCCCAGGATGAGCTGCTGCTGGAGGTCAACAACATGCCGGTGGCCGGACTCACCACCCGGGACGTGCTTGCCGTGATTAAACACTGTAAAGACCCGGTCCGCCTCAAATGTGTCAAACAAGGTGAGATACGACGAGCATGAGAAAGGCAGGAGCGCACTGCTAAGAGGCGGGGAGATGTGTGTGTGTGTGTGTAGCTGGTTTGATTACAATGTCAATTATACAGTCATATGTCAGTTTGCACTACTGGCTGGTCCCTGTGAGTGAGTGGACACAGCACCATGCTCAGGCCCGTGGGCGCATGAGAAGTATTCGCCCCGTGATGATGGGTCCAGTCCACCAGGATCACTGTCTGTAATGGGTGTTTCGCCGCCGTTTGTTTATCCCAGTGTCGCTGGTTCGATGCCACAGCCTGGAGGGGGTGTGTCCGTTTAGGCGTCATGCCACAGCCTGCGGTTTTCTCCCCATCCTGGTCGAGGACGGGGCTCGATTCTCTAACAGGCCTGCGCCGTGGATCAAATGTTTTTCTCTTTGCTGGTGGAGAGATTGAGCAGGCAGACTCACACACTCACGCTTCACAAACGCACAGGCGCACACACAGTCTGCTGGCTGCCAGTGCACACTTATTACGGTGTAATTACACCCTGATGAAAAATTACACCTCTGTAGCCCAATTACTGCACAGCTCCAATACATTTATCGGGTTGTCTTTATCAAGTAGCTGGGAATAATCAGGTTAAGGTTATTATCTTATTTGATCGGTTACATGTGGTGAACAAACCTTTTTCATGTCTAATGTCAATAGCTAGTATTCTCCTTGCAAGTAAGCTACATGCTGTAAATGAAACTTATTTTATTCCAAAATCATTAGAATCTGGACATATTCTTGGAACAGACTGTGTGGCATACAGAGTTTAAAAAGGAGCTAACACGCTGCAGTTCCTGGAGTGTCCACTTGAGGCTGGCTGCAGAGGTGATTTGAGGTTACATGCACTCTCCATTTAAAAATCTTGATTTAAACAATAGAAAGTAACATGTTAACAGCCCTGTCTATAAAATAATTGTATTAGGAGTGAATCACCTCTATATGATGTAGCTGAAGGAGGTTAATGTTTCTATAACTCAATGTAGATTTGGTTAAAGATTAGTTTTGCTTTTGTATGAAAGCCAGCTTGGTACAGCTTTTTGTCAGGAGCACAGACTGGAAGAAATACTGTATGAAACCAGAAAGTGGAAACTTCCTGAGTTAAGAAATGAGGGCAGTGTGCATGAACCTGGCTTCAGTCTAAATTGTTGAAGGAGACATATCATGCTGATGCATGATTTAATACTTACATATAATATAATAAATTTGAAAACAAGACCTTACACCCCCTTAATTTTCAAAAAATGAGATATTGTATTTTTTCTGATATCCTAGAACGAGATTTGATGCCTCTGAAAATAGGTCATTGCGAGACGTTCGCGAGATTTCAAACGTCGTGACGACACGAGGTACCTTTCTTTTTATTGGAGTAATCTGATAAAACACTTCCTCCTCTGTGATGTCCGTTAGCCACAAAACCGTCACCAAGGAACACATCCGTCCAGCAGCAGTATATAGATCTTTAGCTCACATTCACTCATTACCAGCTCTGGCCTGTAGGGGGACTCAATACGCGGTCGCTGCTTTGAGCTTGCCGGAAAATACAGTAGAAGAAGAAGGACAGGTTGGCTCTACCCCTGATAGAACTGACCAATCAGAGCACAAAGGGCTGAGACGTTGCGAGGTAACTCTAGGTCATCCTGAGATCCGAGTGTTTCAACGACAGCTTTATAATGGCCTAAAAAGAGGATATTGAGAACGCTATTGTGGGGCAAGGAAGGAACTAAATGACTTGTACTGAGGGCAGAAATGCTTTACAGATATCCTAGTCTGGCATAGTGAAAAGGAGAAACAAGCATGATATGTCCTCTTTAATAGATAAATTCCTTACACAGTGGGAGAGGGGTGACTGTTTTTTAATCTTGCCTGTTTTTGAAGGATTTTTTGTGAATGCTTTTATAGGGAACTGATTGATATGACTCCAAGCCTGCAGTGTTGCTGTTGGTCAGTTGACCTGAAGTCCCGCCTCAGCTTGTCCGATGTGTCTGTTAATTGGTTGATCAGTAATTAGTTTGAAACCAAACTGCTTTGTTCACTTCTTGCTACAGTCTCTGATCGAAATGCTTAATTTTACTGCTGAAACAAACGTGTACAAATTTGTTTAAAATCAATTCAGGTTGCAGTTCATGCCTGTATGACATCATTCTTCACAGGGGTGTATTTTTCAATCACCCACTATCATCCATCTATCATCCCACATATTGGATGATGGCAGAAAAATGTTTCAAATACAGGTGACAATCAAGACCTGGATCAAGCAGAGATCCTGTTTGAACTTCTTTGAAATAATGATCCCATTTGACTTTCTGCTGAACAGTTTCCTTATCAGTTCCTCTTGGTCACTTCTGAGGGCCATAATGAAGTCTTTTCTTTTGAGATCATGACAGACATGATAAATGTAGTCTTATATTTACAGTAAGACACCAACAGCACAACATGCATTGTCTGTGACTGTGTGATTTGAAGTATGAGCACCATGCTGAAACATTAGTCAGAACACAGTGTCTATAGCAGGCCACTGACAGTACCTCAGCCAAGGAGGTTATGCTTTTGCTGGCGTTTATTCGTTTGTTAAACTGCTATACTATTGGACAAATTTTTCTGAAAATTTCAGGAGGTATTGGTTATGGTCCAACTTAAAGATGCTATGAGGAGTTTCTAAGTAATTACAAAAAAGTCTCACTTTTAGATATATGCCTGATCTAAATACACAATTAAGATGAGTTTTATAGCATCAAAAGAGGTTATCTATAAATGCTATTCCTTCAGGGTCAGACAGCCGGCTACAAAACTACAGTAATAAGATTTCCAAACATTGCTTGTTGTCAAACATCAAAAACTACCGCTACGTAACTAGAAAGAGATACATTACCTTGTCGCTTTGCATCCTGTAAGTTGTTGAAAAAAGAAGTTGTAAAGCAATGCAGAGTTCTGAGGAAGGTCCAAGCTGCATTTATTAGCATCACAACAAACACACGCTTTGGCTTGGGTCACGTCTTTTGGTGCATTCCAGTTGTAGTCAGAAGTAGGAATTTCCGGGTTCCGAGTAGGAAACTGCAACTGGAATGTTCCCCTAAGTCTGAATTTCCTACTAGGAACTCGGTGAAACCTCGCCACCCCTGAATTGACAATCGAAGACGGATGCCCCCAGTGTGAACAATTATTTATCTCCTGTAATAATCCATTTATTTGCACTTCTGACTGGGATGTGTCGCTCTAGATCAGCTGTATACATAGTATTATTAGACTTATATTTACAAAAATGCTGCCATAGTGATAATCACATTCTTCATGTGATATTTGTGAACAACAACGCAGGGTGTGCTAACAACAGCTAACAATAGCCTGGTAGATCGGCATGTTTTTTTCTGACTTCAACTGGAACATCGATTTTTTACATCATACGACACATTCTGTCATTCAACTTAAATGCTATCACTGAAGAGCAAGTAATTCATGAAAATACAAATACATAAAATCATTGTAAATGAAAAAAGGAAAAAAACAGGTGAAATATGTCCTGTGATCTTTTTATCATGTTTATTCAGTTTTAATAATTGTGGGAGATACTTTTGATCAATTGCCCAGTCCCTCTGCTAACTGAAGTAAACTAAATGCACCTTAACTACTGATCTGCTGTTCCTTTTATGCTTCTTGTGCACCCCACCTCAACCAGGTTCAAGACCACTTAAAGGTGCTATGAGGAGAATCTATTTCCGGTGACATAAAGACTCTGCTACCAATGAGCATGCGCGGCGACTGTCGTAATGCTGCGTTCCAGTAACCTCGAAACTGGGAGTGACATCATCTCTGACTTATCGGCGTTCCAGTTGAAGTCGGAAAAAAACATGCCGATCTACCAGGCTATTGTTAACTGTTGTTAGCACGCCCTGTGTTGTTGTTCACAAAGATCACACGAAGAATGTGATTATCACTAGGGCTGTAATCAACCAAAGAAATTGTTGGTCGACTAAAACACAGCAATTGTCAACCAAAAATCGACCAATCGACCCTCTCAACACAAGACTCTTTGCTTTCCAGTCTTCATCAATGAAATGGGCAGTCACTTTCATGTAGGACTCCATTCGAAGAGACGTACACATCTGTTATCTTTATCTAGTAACTCGGAAACTTTCTCTTTTTACTCCCTCGTATTTTGCCGTTAGTGCATGCGTAATTGTGAGGCGCGCTGGCACTGAATATCCAGGTTTCAATGTTTTTCTTGGCCTTCCACGACACCAATGGGCCTCATATCCTCAGAAATAAAACTGTCAATTCGTTCTGTGATGTCGTTTTTGCATTTGGGTGTTTATATGAGGTGTAAAATTCAGCGCGGACTGGGTGAGGGATGCTGCTGTTGCAGCGCGGGCAGCGGGTAGCGGTAGGTGCGCATGCAGCTATAAAACGAATAAACGATTACTAGACTAGAATATAGAAATGTTCTTAAATAAAAATATTGAAATGAACAATAAATACATTAAAATGGTGTTCTGAGACATGATGGGGGTGCTCAGAAAATACCCCCATTTCACTTGATACGTTTCTCCTGATGAAATGAACTGCAGGGGAAAAATATTAATTGACACATTTGGTCGACCAATCAGAATTTTGGTCGACTGAGCACACATCGACCAATTAGTCGACCAGTCGACTTGGACTTTACAGCCGAAATTATCACTATGGCAGCATTTTTGTAAATATAAGTCTAACAATACTATGTATACAGCTGATCTAGAGCGACACACCCCAGTCAGAAGTGCAAATAAATTGATTATTACAGGAGCTAAAGAACTGTTCACACTGGGGGCATCCATCTTCGATTGTCAATTCAGGGGTTGCGAGGTTTCACTGAGTTCCCAGTAGGAAATTCCAACTTCTGAGGACATTCCAGTTGCAGTTTCCTACTCGGAACTTGGAAATTCCTACTTCTGACTACAACTGGAACGCACCAAAAGACGTGGCCCAAGCCAAAGCGTGTGTTTGTTGTGATGCTAATGAATGCAGCTCGGACCTTCCTCAGAACTCTGCCTTGCTTTACAACTTCTTTTTTCAACAACTTACAGGATGCAAAGCAACGAGGTAATGTATCTCTTTCTAGTTACATAGCGGTAGTTTTTGATGTTTGACAACAAGCAATTTTTGGAAAACTTAGTGTCGTAGTTTTGTAGCCAGTTATATATCGCTACTTACAGCCCGGTGCTCTAAGACGTATCCGAATAATATAAATTTGCTCTAGTTTTAATTGTCTTGTTCCGGAAATTGAGTATCCAGGCCAATCCAGCTCTGTCCGACCTGACTGCGAAGCTAAGGAATAGCATTTATAGATAACCTATTTTGATGCTATAAAACTCATCTTAAAGTGTGTATTTCCATCAGGCATATATCTAAAAGTAAGACTTTTTTGTAATTACTTAGAAACTCCTCACAGTCCCTTTAAGTATTTCAGCATTTCTATGTTTCCATCCATGTGGGGGATGATGGTTATTCATAGCTTTCATTTTGTTGAGCATAAAATTTGTTTCAGTTTCCCTCCAAAAATTCTGTTCTCTGACTGTCTTGCTGCTGTTTGCCAAATTTGCTTCATCTGCTCACATACTTGTGAACAGAATCGGTAGAACAAAGAGATTGAATGAAGTCCCTGTACTGTTTTAAGCAAACTGACTTAAAGCAAGGTGTTAAATCCAATACTTTTTCACTTGATAATGTCCTTTATGTGATCAAGCTTGTCCCATTATGCTGCTCACAGACCACTTCAGTACTGAGGTAGTCAGATAATGATGGTTTATCAGTGTGCATGTAAACATTCTCACTGATCAGCTCTGAAGACAACATGCCTTAAATCTGGCTCCTCTAATCTCCCACACATGCTCACACACATATTTTGTTTGTGAAATGTTCCACGAGTTCAGAAGTGGAAAATCGCTGCACGCGTCTCTCACAGTCGTGCTCCGAGGAGCCTCTGAGTGTTTTGTTATTGTGAGCTTGTGCAGTGTTTTGTGTAATTTGTGTGGCCTCCAAAGCTTCCAGGCTTGTTTGAATGTTTCTGAGCACAGCGTGGATTTACTGCAACAGTGTTGTCTGAGTGACCTGCTTCTGTCAGCCAGTGTAACAGCACACAAGGGTCCGTACACGAGCAGAACATTGGATTGAAGGGAGGGAGCGGAGGAGATGGTTATCATCACACCCTCTGAGGCGGTGCTTTAAGTCCTAATAAGTGTCTGTGTCCTCTGCCATGAAATGAGCATTACAGCAGCTTGTTCTGTGGGACATAAGTGGAGCAGGGATCACTTTTTATTTTTGGACTTTGTCGAGTTTGCTCACAGAGGATTTGTTTTTACACTCTTGGCCCTGACTGCTCGCTCTCAGAGTTTCCACGGGTTGCGTCAATGTGATTGATTATTGAGTTATAGCTGCTGACAGAGTGAGAGCACGGTCTTGTGATGTGCGAGGGGTTAAATGCTAATGTGCATGTATCTTAGACAGGTCCATCCTCTGCCCTCCCTCCTTCGCTTATCCATTTAAACATGAGCCTGTCGGTTTGCTGGACCAACACACTCAACAATAATGTCTGTGCTTACAACACTACTTAAGTGCTGTGCTGTTGTAGCCGATTGATGGCAGATTTGCCAGTAATGTGATTTTCAAAACAAAGTATTAACAAAGGCATCTTTTTTACTTTGAATGTTCTTAATGTTCTTCAAATATATTTCTTTATCCCTGATGTTACAGCTTGCTTGCAGGGTGAACTTGCAGTAAGGAGCTTCGATTGGTTTCTTGGTTTTATCTAAATGTTTATGGCAAACAACCCTTTCTACCTTGCAGTGGGTATTTACAGATTTCATCATTAGCAGCATGTACTTACATTTTGGAGTCTGCATTAAAGTAACACCCTATCTATCTATCTATCTATCTATCTATCTATCTATCTATCTATCTATCTATCTTCTATCTATCTATCTATCTATCTATCTATCTATCTATCTATCTATCTATCTATCTATCTATCTTCTATCTATCTATCTATCTATCTATCTATCTATTAGGGCTGGGTATCGATTCAGCTTTTCTAGATTGATTCGATTCAATATTAAGAGGTCTCTAATCGATTCGATTCACGATTCGAAATTTATTCAGTCTGACTTATCTCAGTAAAAATAATGCTGTAAATGACTTTTTGACCTGGTAAATTATTAAAACAGTTTTTACATTAAGAACTGAACCCAAAGCAGTTACATTAATCACATATTAATGATATGCATTAATGCATATTCTGTAAGTTACTTGTTTTTTGTCCAACTTGTCTTTTTGTTTGTTTTAAACAGTGTAAATTGATGTTTCCTCTTGTTCTATCTTTTATGAAGCCATTGCATGTCAATCTCATGTGACCTTTTTCTATTTTACCTATTTTCTACTGTTCCTGCACCCTTTATGATGATGCTGTTTTTTTTGATAGTGATCAAGTCTTCAGTGAACCACACCAACTTTTATATTGGCATTTAATCTAGACGCTTTATGATTGTCTGTTGCAATGTGTTTTATATTATGTAGTTTTAGCCACAGGTCCTTTGATATATTGCGAGACATCTGGTTCAATAAATGATGGATCTAAAAAAGTTTTAGTTCTATGAATTAACTGAATATCCTTGTTTGAGTGGGACTTATTTCTCCTGTATGGTGTTAAACAAATTCTTCACATCATTATTTCTTCTTTTATACATGTAGTGGTTATTTAAAATGTTCTTGTATCACCTTCATGTGGGAACTATGTGGGAACTACAAATTAGCTGTTGCCTAAATCTTGTGCAACCATTTTTTCTTTTTTAAGACTTTTTTGGCTTTTTATTGATAATCTAAAGCCAACAGAGTGAGTCTGCATGGAGGAGAGAGAACAGGAGAAGACATGCGGCAAATGGGCTTCAGGCGGAAGTCGAACCCAGGCCACCCACACAAGGCATGAGTCTTCATTTATGACATGTGCATGATTGCTAAATATGTGCTGATTAATCTGTCTCTGGTCCTCTTGTGTAACTGTCAAAAACTTTATTACGGCCTGTTTCTTCTTTCCATTATTTTATCTATTCGAGATACCAACACTGATATTAATAGAACCAGAAGCGGACAATGTCATGAGGACAAGGCTCAAAAAGGCAGGACACAAATGCACGATGCAACCAGGTACAATCAGGCAAAGAGGTTTATTCAGGCCCAGGTAGACTTCGGTACATGTGAGGTCTGTCACCACTGGCAAAGGTATCAAAAATGTAATGCAAAATGCAAAGTCGAAAAACTAGAGAAAGTTAACACACTGCAAGACAAGACTGGAAAAGAGTGATGAATGTAAAGACAAAAGGATTGAGGCTACAATTACACAGGTACTCCTGACTTAAAAATGGAAAGATTTTTCCTTTGTGTATTCAAAGTCAATCTGCGTTCAGACGGAGATACTGGAGACGAATGAAAGTTCGTCCATAGTTCGGACCATAGTTTGGACAACGTTGAGCTAAAGAATGATTTAGAGGTAGCAGAGGCGTTATCACATGTTGCACCAAAATCAAACATCAATAATGTTTTTTTTTCTTTAAAGTATTGATGAGGGAATCCTCTAGGCAGTTGTACTGTTATATTAAGTTTTAATTTTAGCAACATCAATGAAAAAGAAGCCAATCAGTTCCAATCTCTATATGCAGCTCTGTTCTTATTATATTACCTTGTTTTAACTTTGATAAATCAAACCCAGAGCTTTTTGTTATAAGACTGTTTTTATTATATCAACAGAACTAATATGCTAAAACTTCAAAATGCTGAAATATGCCAACATTGATGCTAAACTCCTGCCCAAAATCTGAGTTTGACTTATTCTCTGTATATACGGCAGTTTGTTGGCTGAACTTCCTGACCTCGAAGTGAGGTCTGCGCTAACAACATCCTTAAGCGGTGAGCTGTTTGTGCTCAGCTTTTTGTCTCGCACACTGTAGTTTTTGTCATCTCTCTCTCAATTTCTCCCTCACTCTTTCAGTGCTGCCATACTACTGTTTGACTTCCATGTTCTAGTGCAGACTGCATTGTATATTTACGTCTGTGTGGATGCAGACAGTCACAGCTGACACACTCGTGGCCTGCTGGGGAATCAGCTAGAGCTAGTCCAGTCTCTCTGCACAGACAGAGGCCACACACACTTGCACACAGAATCACACAAATAGGCAGCCGATCAGAGATGGATGTCCTGTCTGGGTATGCAGTTGCATCTGACTGCCCATGCAATCATGCACACACACACTTGCAGTTTTTAATGGAGTATTTTCAGGCAGAGAAGAAGACAGTGTTCTGACTCTGAGGGCATGCAGGGGTGAGAGCAAGGCCTGACCTGACCTCCTCACACATGAGTGGCTGGTTGTAACAACTGTGTGTAAGTTCTATAAATTGGGGCGTTAAGTCCACATTAAACTCCATAGTGTAACAAGTTAAAGGTGCTATGAGGAGAATCTATTTCCAAAGACATAAAGACTCTGCTACCCATGAGCACACGCGGCGACTGTCGTAATGCTGCGTTCCAGTAACCTCGGAACTGGGAGTGACATCATCTCCGACTTATCGGCGTTCCAGTTGAAGTCGGAAAAAAACATGCCGATCTACCAGGCTATTGTTAGCTGTTGTTAGCACGCCCTGCATAGTTGTTCACAAATATCACATGAAGAATGTGATTATCACTATGGCAGCATTTTTGTAAATATAAGTCTAACAATACGATGTATACAGCTGATCTAGAGCAACACACCCCAGTCAGAAGTGCAAATAAATTGATTATTACAGGAGCTAAATAACTGTTCACACTGGGGGCATCCATCTTCGATTGTCAACTTGGGGGTGGCGAGGTTTCACCGAGTTCCCAGTAGGAAATTCCGACTTCGGGGGGCATTCCAGTTGCAGTTTCCTACTCGGAACCTGGAGATTCCTACTTTTGACTACAACTGGAACGCACCAAAAAGACGTGACCCAAGCCAAAGCGTGTGTTTGTTGTGATGCTAATGAATGCAGCTCAGACCTTCCTCAGAACTCTGCATTGCTTTACAACTTCTTTTTTCAACAACTTACAGGATGCAAAGCGATGAGGTAATGTATCTCTTTCTAGTTACATAGTGGTAGTTTTTGATGTGTGACAACAAGCAATTTTTGGAAAACTTAGTATCGTAGTTTTGTAGTCGGCTATATATCGCTACTTACAGCCCGGTGCTCTAAGACGTGTCCGAATAATATAAATTTGCTCTAGTTTTAATTGTCTTGTTCCTGAAGTTGAGTATCCAGGCCAGTCCAGTCCTGTCCAACCCGACCACGAAACTTAGGAATAGCATTTATAGATAACCTATTTTGATGTTATAAAACTCATCTTAAAGTGGGTATGTCGCATATATCTAAAAGTGAGACTTTTTTGTAATGACTTAGGAACTCTTCATAGCCTCTTTAAGTAGTAAATCATAATGTGTCATTATTTGGTTCATTTGCAACATCCAACAACCAAACTTGTTGCAGATTTGACGGTTTTAACTTCATGTTACTCCAAGTTATTTGAACATGACACTGACCATCAGAATATTACACTACTGCTTTATTTCCAAGCTCACAGCACACATTTTTCAATTTCACATGTCCTGTGCTTTCCTGTCACATCTGAACATGAAGGCTTTTCTGAGCATGTTTCAAGTCCACCTTTGAGTGTCTGTAAACATGTAAATATGTTATTAAATTAATAAATTATTCAGTCAATTATTGCTAACTCCCTGTCGTCTATGAGAGATAAAAGGCTTAAATGTGAAAGTAGCCGAGGATGAAATGCCTCAAGAGAGCTGTTATTTATCTTCCTGCTGTGTGCTGTTTTATGTGTGTCTAAAATCTTCAAGGGTCTCAGTTTCTGTCATGTAAATGGATGTTGCTGTAAATACATCTCTGCTAATGGCTCCTTAACAACATAACAACACCAAACTGCACCAAAACATAACAAAACAACATTTTTCAGCATTATGTAAGTCTTGTTCCACTCAAGCTTTCTCACAGCAAGGAAACACATGAGAAAGTAATAACATGATAGTTTTATTCCATTAAGCTTCTTCAGTTTCACGATGGCTGTGTTGTGCATGCTGGCTCACTGTCTCACTGTCATGAATATAAGGGCCACTGCCACAATATATGCTGTAAGTAATTTCTAAGAGGGCTCTTACTCAGAATGTAAAGTATTATTGGCATGATATCAGCGTTGGCAGATAATGGATTAAACAGTTAATCATAAGCCTCTGCACAGAAGGAATCCTTTTAATATTTACAGCCAATATATCAGCCATACATATTGGCAGAATGTTCAACTAAACTATTATGTTTGATTTTGTTAGTTAAATATAAAGTTTATGAAGTTTTAAGTCAACTGAAAAACCTCCTTCTGCATGCATGAGTGTATTTTTCCCTTTTTTTTACGCAGACTTTAAAATATGTTTGATGGACAACAGTTTAGATCTGAACTATCTGAAGTTTTTTACACCTCAGAATATCTATCTATCTATCTATCTATCTATCTATCTATCTATCTATCTATCTATCTATCTATCTATCTATCTATCTATCTATCTATCTATCTATCTATCTATCTATCTATCTATCTATCTATCTATCTATCTATCTATCTATCCGTCCAGCCGTAAAAATAATGCTGTAAATGACTTTTTGACTTGGTACATTATTAAAACTGTTTTTACATTAAGAACTGAACCCAAAGCAGTTACATTAATCACATATTAATGATATACATTAATGCATACTCTGCAAGTTACTTGTTTTTGTCCATCTTGTCTTTTCTTTCATGCTTGTTAAATCTGAAATATGTCCAAACGTCAACTTTTAAACTCTCCGGTGGTGCCCCTATAGTGCTACTCGCTTTTTTGACTGCTTGCAGTAACATGTCATGAGATCTTGTTCAGTGGAAAGCAGCGCTAAATGCGAGACTAGCAGAGTTGATACCACAGGTTGCTTCTTGGACCATCCAAAGACGACAAAACTAACCACGTTAAAAGATCGATCTTTGGATTTTATGGATCGATTATGAACCATTTAAAGGGAAATCCATTAAAATGGATTAAATTGTTTTTTTTTAACCCAGCCCTACTATCTATCTATCTATCTATCTATCTATCTATCTATCTGTCTGTCTGTCTGTCTGTCTGTCTGTCTGTCTGTCTGTCTGTCTGTCTGTCTGTCTGTCTGTCTGTCTGTCTGTCTATCTATCTATCTATCTATCTATCTATCTATCTATCTATCTATCTATCTGTCTGTCTGTCTGTCTGTCTGTCTGTCTGTCTGTCTGTCTGTCTGTCTATCTATCTATCTATCCGTCCACAACCTGCAGCTTTAAGAACTCTTCCTCTCCCTCTCTTAGTGGAGTTGTGATGCCTAAATTGTCTTGTTCCCCCAGTGTATCAGGCATGCTGAGATTACAGTACAATCAGAGGTACCCTGTTTATGAGATCTGGATTTTGTTTTCAGCAGTCATAAAAAACGATTTAAGGAAAAGTATGACCTCATTGAAATACATGTTGTATTCAGTGTGCGTGCAGTGCATATTAGTTAAGGCAGCCACCTTAACAAGATGCCTATTTCACCTTAACAATTTGTATATATTAGTACTGAAGATGACATTTTGGGTCTAAAACATGTAACTGACATGTCAATTTGGCCAAAGTCTGCCCTGTGTTGTGTTCAAACTTCCAACATACACAACACAGCATATTCGAAAACCATTCAAATCCTGATATCTCAGAAAATGTCCTTATGTGTTACACATTTCCCTGTAGTGAAGGGAGAAGTGCATTATTTTGGTGCAGCTTAAAGCTTGATGGGACTTGACGATCATCCAACCTCAGGAATAATGGCAAGTTGGCAAATGTTAGGATTATTATAAAGATATGTGTGGTTGTTGTAGCTAGGAAAAGGCAATGTAGCTTCCGTTAAGTCACTCCAGTACAGTGCTTGCTTGGAGGCTTATGAGTTAAAGAGACTGTATGGAGTTTCTAAGTAATTACAAAAAAGTCTGACTTTTAGATATATGCCTGTTCGAAATACGCACGTTAAGATGAGTTTTATAGCATCAAAATATCTTATATATAAATGCTATTCTTTAGCCTTCTGGTCGGGTCGGACAGGGCTGGACTGGCCTGGATACTCAACTTTGGGAACAAGACAATTAAGACTAGAGCAAATTTATATTATTCAGACACGTCTTAGAGCACCAGGCTGTAAGTAGCCATATATAGCCGACTACAAAACTACGATAATAATTTTTCCAAAAATTGCTTGTTGTCACACATCAAAACCTTTGCATCCTGTAAGTTGTTGAAAAAAGAAGTTGTAAAGCAATGCAGAGTTCTGAGGAAGGTCTGAGCTGCATTCATTAGCATCACAACAAACACACGCTTTGGCTTGGGTCACGTCTTTTGGTGCATTCCAGCTGTAGTTAGAAGTAGGAATTTCCGGGTTCCGAGTAGGAAACTGCAACTGGAACGTCCCCCAAAGTCGGAATTTCCTACTGGGAACTCGGTGAAACCTCGCCACCCCCGAGTTGACAATGGAAGATGGATGCCCCCAGTGTGAACAGTTATTTAGCTCCTGTAATAATGAATTTATTTGCACTTCTGACTGGGGTGTGTCGCTCTAGATCAGCTGTATACATAGTATTGTTAGACTTATATTTACAAAAATGCTGCCATAGTGATAATCACATTCTTCATACAACAACGCAGGGCGTGCTAACAACAGCTAACAATAGCCTAGTAGATCGGCATGTTTTTTTCCGACTTCAACTGGAACGCCGATAAGTTGCAGATGATGTCACTCCCATTTCCGAGGTTACTGGAACGCAGCATTACGACAGTCGCCGCGCGTGCTCATGGGTAGCAGAGTCTTATGTCGCCGGTAATAGATTCTCTTCATAACACCTTTAAGCATAAAAATGATAAATTAACGTTAATAACATGGTTTAAAAAAATAAACAAATAATTTTAAAACCTTTTAAATTTATGAACACAAACTTTACTCAGATTATAGCAGCTCTGTTACAGTAAAATGATTTGAGGTGTCATCCCGACGCAAAGTTAAAAATATGACAACAGTGGTATGAACAAGGATTTGGATGAATAAGAAATATCAATGAGAGTATCAGTGTTCAATAAACAATGATCCACACCCTTAAACAACAATCAACCCTTCTGAGCTTTTATCAGCACTGAATATGAATATTATACATTATTGCACTTTAACAAAATGTGCAGATTTATAGCCTATATTTGACAGCATGTGTTTTGTTTTTAAGCCTGATAACGGTAAGCATTTACAAAAACTAACAAAACAAATCAAAACACAGATGTAGGTGCTTGATTTATGTATCATTCAGTGAATGACAAAGCCAAGAATACTTAACCCTTTCTGTTCTCCACATTCTGAGCTGTTCATTAATGCTGTCTTGCTTGAGATATGGAGAGGACTGCTAACAGATTCATACACATGTGATAGAAGAAACATATTTATCTCTAATTAGTCTCTTAAAAGTATAAATTCAGGAACTGTGTTTCAGAACAGGTAGCATTTTAGAGAATTAATTAAGTGCTAGTTAAAAAAACGAAATGAAACCCACATTTGTAAGAATCAGTGATTCAAGCATTGGTATTTTGGACTTAAATACAAACTGTTATGTTAAACATGATGAGCTGAACAAAACTAAAGCCAAGCTTAGCTCATTGTAGTAGACATGAGTGTATTTTAATGAGTTAACATGTTACTGAAGCATAGTTTACTTACATTTCTCATTTTTATATGTATCTTTATCTAAACCTGATTCGTAATGCAGATTTTTCCATTTACCTCATGCTAGTAACACATTGATATTTTACAATAACTTGCTTTTTGAAGTGAGGGGAGGGGCCGCCAGTTGCTCTTGTTTGTTGTGAGGTATTAAAAAATGATGGGAACTGTTTGAGTCTGTATTGAGTAAATCTATTGATTTAATTTTTCAGGTTAAGAGGGATAAAATGATAATAGCAGCAAACATATCCTGATAGTATTCCTGTTAAATAACTTGTTGTTATTGGTGTTGTTCATCAGCACGTTATTTCCTGACAAACATCCCTTCCTTTGTTTGTCTCTCCGTCAGCACCAAGCTCGAGTGAAGTGCAGCCGGCTGCTCTGCTCAGAGAGGCAGATTTATAAAAGTGCCATGAAGATCAGAACCGCTGAGAGGTGTTAGAACAGTATGGAGAGAGAAGTGTGAATGATTGTGTGAGCGAGTGTGACTCTGTATGTGTGTGTGTGTTTGCGTGCTGATATGTAAGTGAGAGGGAAAGGTGGAGTCTTAAGAGAAGAGTATGGCGGAGGTGTAAAAATACTCACTTCAGCAAACACAGACGATCCCATCTTGTGAAATTTCTCAGCCTATTTTTATCAGATTCTTCATTTCTGCATTCAAAGTAAATAAATATCTTAAGGCGTGTCCTTTTTGAATTATGAATTGTGTTTGTTGTGCTGTAAAGCACACAGGATCAATTTTAAAGTGGCAGCCTTTTGGCCTGTCCTGTAACTGGATTAAGAGAAAAACTGTTATTTTTAATACGATTTCTTTTTTTCATTTATTTACAATTTTTCCATAATATTTGTGTGCCGCTGATAATTTTACTGCAAATGGTAAATGGACTTGAGCTTATATAGCGCTTTTCTAGTCTTGGACTACTCAAAGCTGCTTTACACCGCAGGTCACACTTGCCCATTCACACCCATTCGCTCTCACATTCACTCCACTGATGGTTCAGAGTTTCGATGTTAGTTATCCATCAGTATTTCTAACACATTCACGTAGAGCTGGGCAAAAAATCGATTAAATCGATTAATTCGACTTATTTTCTGCAGAAGATTAAAAAAATTAAAAATCGAGATTTTTTTTCTTGCCTTAGTCCAGTGGTTCTCAAATGGGGGTACGCGTACCCCTGGGGGTACGTGGAGGTACTGCAGGGGGTACGTGAAGCTTTTCAAAATATCTTTAAAAAATCAGTAGGCTCATCCTAATAATAAATCTTGGGGAAAACTATTTTGTAAAAAGTTCGATAAAATATAAATGTGTGTTAATGCACTGAATTTTATATTCAGTATTTAGTTTCAATATCCTTTAAAATTAAACTGAAATTAAAATGACTCTTTGCTTTCCAGTTTTCATCAATGAAATGGGCAGTCACTGTCATATAGGACTCCATTTGAAGAGACGTACACATCTGTTATCTTTATCTATTAACTCCAAAGCTTTCTCTTTTTACTCCCTCGTATTTTGCCGTGAGCGCGTGCGTAATTGTCTGGCGCGCCGGCACTGAATATCCAGGTTTCAATGTTTTTCTTGGCCTTCCACGACACCAATGGGCCTCATACCCTCAGAAATAAATTGTCAATTCCTTCTGTGATGTCGTTTATGCATTTGGATGATTATATGAGGCATAAAATCCTCGCGGACTGGGTGAGGGATGCAGCCGCTGCAGCGCGGGCAGTGGGCAGGTGCGCATGCAGTTATAAAACAAATACCCGATTATTAGACTAGAATATTGAAATGTTCTTGAATAAAAATATTGAAATGAACGATAAATAAATTGAAATGGTGTTCTAAGACATGGTGGGGGTGCTCAGAAAATACCCCCATTTCACTTGATACGTGTCTTCTGATGAAATGAACTGCAGGGAAAAAAAAAAAAAAATGACACATTTGGTCGACCAATCAGAATTTTGGTCGACTGAGCACGCATCGACCAATTAGTCGACCAGTCGACTTGGACTTTACAGCCCTAGTTTATGTAGACAAACCTGCCTACGTTTATACTACATAATCAACCCTTTATGACCCAGACTTTGACTTTAAGAGGGAAACATTTAGACAACATAAAGGCAAAACTTGATTTGTTTCATTTTTATGTCACTGGGAGTTTTGTTTCCTTTTAGGGAGGGAAAAATCGATTAAAATCGTAATTCGAGTGTTGTGGAAAAAAATCAGGGATTTTATTTCTTGGCCATATTGCCCAGCCCTACATTTACGCCCTTTCATGCCCATTTACACGCCAGTGACGCAGCAGTGGGAGCAACTTGGGGTTAAGTGTCTTGCCCAAGGACACATCACCATGTGTCGCCCGGAGCTGGGCTTGAACCTGCAACCTCCCGATCACTGACCAAGCGCACTATCCAACTGCGCCACCGACACCCTGCACTGTTGTAGAAAAAAATACACATAAAGGAATGGATCTTTATCAAAATAAATTGAAGATAATATATATGCCAGTTCTCTTTTGAGTTTCTTTTAATTGGCAATTATATATTGTCATAAACAGCTATTTATCAAATACAAGGATATAGATCATTTCTATGTCTGCTATTTTTAGCATTTATTTTGTTATTCAGAGTACATTAGGGCCCTCGCTTCAGATTTAATTAAAAAATAATGTCCCTCTGATTTTACCACAAGAAATTCAACTCTGATTCTGCAGCTTTTACTGAATGAGCTGGTGTGTTTGAGGTTTGGGTACAAAATGCAGACTTAAATGCAAAATTACACTTATATTACCCGTAAGTGAAGGCTCTGAAAGCTTTGAGTTCAACGAACCAACTCAAAAGCTTGAATGACACTGATACCTGTTTGAAGCCTGTTCCCAAATGACGTTTTTGCCCCTCAGAACCTGCAGAATAAAGGCATCAGTACATCTCAGCCCTCAGTGTTTCTGAGAACAATATGTGGAGCTGCTTTTTAAAGAAATGAACATCATGGGCTCATGTTAGCATGCCCTCAAGCACTGAAGTGGAACACAGCCAGCCCGTGTCACAGTGTGTGGCTGCTCTTGGACACAGCGGATATGTAGGGCAGACCTGGGAGCTCTATTTTTCCTCATGGAATAGCGTACACTGATCAGGCTTGAATGCTGCATATATGTTGTCTAAATTTTTTAATGTTTTTCTTCAGCTGTGACCTCAGTGTGCTTTGAACTGCATTCTGAAACTGATTTTATGTTAAACTCTGTCCTGACCCTCTTGTACGTGCAGCAACTATAAAATTTGACATTGAAGAAAATGACTATAGTGGATTAGCCACAAAATAATTGTCAAGATTCTTCAAACAGGTCCAATGAAGTGAACAAAAAGCCATTTTACTTCTTACTATACCACTTACAGTATTTGATGGAGCTTGCTCAAGTGTGCTTAATCTGAAATAAGCTGGTTAATAATGACACTGAAATGCTGTATTAGACTAGTTGTTGGTGAGGGGTGATTCTGGTGCGGCAGTAAACAATGATGTGAAAACTCTAAATGAGTGGTTTCCCGAACATTTTAGCTCAAGTCACGCCTCATTCATACCCAGACAAATAACCTTTTTTAAAATGTGGAACAGTAATTTATAGATGTGCAATGTTGAGATATATTTCTATACTATAAAGAAGGGAGTTAAGCAGGTGACAAAAGTTTTATTATAAAAAACAAACTTCATTTATTACGTAGTGTACATGACATCCCAAGTATATCTTTGTTTTTAAAGGTGCTATGAGGAGAATCTATTACCGGCGACATAAAGACTCTGCTACCCATGAGCACGCACGGCGACTGTCGTAATGCTGCGTTCCAGTAACCTCAGAACTGGGAGTGACATCATCTCCGACTTATCAGTGTTCCAGTTAAAGTCGGAAAAAAACATGCCAATCTACCAGGCTGTTGTTAGCTGTTGTTAGCACGCCCTGCGTTGTTGTATGAAGAATGTGATTATCACTATGGCAGCATTTTTGTAAATATAAGTCTAACAATACTATGTATACAGCAGATCTAGAGTGACACACCCCAGTCAGAAGTGCAAATAAATTCATTATTACAGGAGCTAAATAACTGTTCACACTGGGGGCATCCATCTTCGAGTTTCCTTCTCGGAACCCAGAAATTCCTACTTCTAACTACAACTGGAACGCACCAAAGGACGTGACCCAAGGTACGTAGTGGTAGTTTTTGATGTGTAACAACAAGCAATTTTTGGAACACTTAGTATTGTGGTTTTCTAGCCAGCTATATATCACTACTTACAGCTCGGTGCTCTAAGATGTGTCGGAATAATATAAATTTGCTCTAGTTTTAATTGTCTTGTTCCTGAAGTTGAGTATCCAGGCCAGTCCAGCCCTGTCCAACCCGACCGCAAAGCTAAGGAATAGCATTTGTAGATAAGCTATTCTGATGCCATAAAACTCATTTTAAAGTGTTTATGTCGATCAGGCATATATCTAAAAGGGAGACTTTTTTGTAATTACTTAGAAACTCCTCACAGCATCTTTAAATAGTTAATGTCTGTATTCAGTTAATTTATGAGGGATCAAATGTAGGTGTTTTTTGTTCAAATCTGTTTCAGAATCATACAGACATAACAAGAGTATCACATAAATACTTTGAAGAGAAAGAAGTATGGTAACACTTTACTTAAAGGTCTAGTTTATAATGCATTAGGAGCACATGCATAAGACGTTATAATGCATGTATAATGCTTCATAAGTGTCATTATAATGGTGTATAACCATGTATAAGAACTTTTACCAAGGTTTATAAAGTATTACAAGTGTGGATGTAATGTATTATAATCAAGCCTTTATAATGTTTTATAAAGGCTTTATAATGTAGGCTTTATAAGGCTATAGGCTTTTTAATGTTTTATACCTGCATAGAGTATGCAGGTATAAAACATTATAAAGGCTTGATTATAATACATTATGTCCACACTTGTAATACTTTATAAACCTTGGTACAAGTTCTTATACATGGTTACACACCATTATAATGACACTTATGAAGCATTATACATGCATTATAATGTCTTATGCATGTGCTTCTAATGCATTATAAACTAGACCTTCATAGAAAGTGTTACCAGAAGTATTGCCTGAAATGTCTTTGGAAACACATATGTGATGTATAAGATACTGTATATATGATGTTTCAGCGTCTTACATACCAGGCTGATGGCTTTGTCTCCAGCTGATGTTTGGCTGATACGGCTCAAAAGACACATAAAAAGGTCTTTAGGAGCATGTGGCAGCTCCCTGCATGATTAAATTCTACATAACAAAGGTAAAGCTGCATGTTCTTAAAACCCTTTTCATTTGAACCTAAACTTTGAGACATTTGTTGAAATCTGAAACATGGACTATTAGGACAGTGGTCATACTTATGTTCGCCCTACTTTCTGAAGGATTTGAGGAGGAGGAATTATTGATGAGTTTGGCAAATGTAGCGTTATCTAACACAAGGTTTGGCTGTAGATGCTGGAGTGCAAGCCTCCTCTAGCCAAATAAAGTGCAGAACAGGGATGCTATCTTTACTCTTAACTCCTACATACTGGCTCTTGTTTTGTAGCTCAACATGTAAACCCCATAAATAATTCCCTTATGCAGACACAAGGCTCAGGCTGTTCAGCCCGAGCTTGTTATCCTTTTTGAGGTGCAAGCTAACATTTGCAGCATCTATATTAAAGTAGGTAAATATGCGTTTAATTTTCTTACTTTATCCCTTTAACTTCCTGCTTAACTGTTTGGCGGAGGTCAATAAATTCAGGAATATTTAACTTGTTAACAAAACATGTCAGTTTGTTTCTGTCAATGTGTTAAAAAACTACAAAAAACAAAACAAAACAAAAGAACAGATATTTTCTTTGTGTGAAATTTACAGGTTTAAAAAGCTAAAAGCTAACATTATCATAATTACTTTAAATACTTAACCATTTAGTGATTTGAGCATATGTAAACTGTTCTTAACCAATACATTTTTTCTTTGTCACAATTAATTTTATCTATTTTAAGTCATTTTTATTGCTATTTTTTTTACAAACTTTTCTTATTAATATATGCCCCACATATTTCTTCATTTTTATGTCATCACATAATCACCTGTTTGCTTTGAAACTTTTCAATCCCACACCAAGAAACTATCTGGTTTTTGGCTTGTTTGTTGTTTTCTCTGTTCCCTGACGTGTTAAGGGAACCAAGCAATGATTTAATTTGTTTTGTTTTTAACACATTAAATATCCCTAAATTTATTGATGCCCTCTGCCAAACAGTTGAGCTGTTAGTTAAAGGGTTATGACTTTTTGTTTTGAAAAGGATAGAAAACTGACCATAATAAAACAAATAGTGGAACAAATTATGGGGTTGTTGAGAAAAAGCCTTCTTGTTTATTAAACTGATAGCAAGAGGTTCAGGCCGTCTTGTGTTATAAGAAGTTCAAGTTTTTTTGCTCAGCCTTTCTTAAAGTGAAGTATGCAGTGACCTAATAGGAGGTAAGAACTAATAGCTCATCATGAATATTTGGCGTTATGTGCAGGGCTGAAACAGAGGGATTTAAAATCACGCCAAAATCTGATTCTGAAAGGAATTTTGGCAAGAGACTTGAAAAATACATCTGGGGACATCTTGGACCAGTGTCAAGTTTTTTTAAAGAGGTAAAATATTTTACATTTAAAGGATAAGTTCAGTTTCTACAGCTTTCACATTGTTTATAGAATGATACTCACCCAGAAGGCTTTCCTGATGCAAACAGTGCTTCGGGAGATATTTACATCCAAAATCGATCGGCGGACATCCGTATAATGGTAGCACATGGGGCATGTACAGCGCCGCTCCTAAAACTGCATTAATCGTCCAAAAACTCATTAGTTTCATCAATATTTCATCATGGTCCGCTCACGCTACTCCTCCATTACAGTCTGTGTCGCCCCAGACATGTTTTTGTAACTGTGCTGACCTCTGAACTGAAGAAGAACAGCGTTTGCCTCCGCGCATGCGCAGTACTCTCTGAGAGCTGTTCTTCTCTTTGACTCTGCATCCTCCTTTTTGGCTCGAAACTGTAAGGACACCTATCATATTCAAAGTTCTCCTCCAAAACATCTTCATCCGATAGATATTCGTCCATTTTGCACAAAACTGGAAGAAGAAAGTCGTTGTGTAGCCGGCTGTCTTCCCCTGAAACAATGAGCCACACTGCGCATGGGCAGAGCAAGCGCTCTTCTTCTTCAGTTCAGAGGTCAGCACAGTCACAAAACATGTCTGGGGCGACACAGACTGTAATGGAGGAGTAGCCCGAGCGGACCATGATGGAATTTGAAACTAATGAGTTTTTGGACGATTAATGCAGTTTTAGGAGCGGCGCTGTATGCCCTATGTGCTACCATTATATGGATGTCCGCCGTTCGATTTTGGATCTAAATATCTCCTGAAGCACTGTTTGGATCAGGAAAGCCTTCTGGGTGAGTATATTGTTCTACTTCATTCTATAAACAATGTGAAAGCTGTAGAAACCAAACTTATCCTTTAAGCAAGAAAATACAAAAAATGCCAAACTTAAGCTGGCAAGGTAATGTGCCAGTCTGTTGAAGCCAGGTATTTAAATCAGGAAGAGGATTTGACTGAATTGTCATCAAATGCTTTCAGCTCTGGTTTAAGGCTAATGCTGTTGTGAAGTTTGAGCTGGAATGCTATTATGTAACAGAATAAGTGTTGCCTGCATTCCCAGCTGTTTGATGATTTGCAAACAGGAAAACACAAACACAAATTTCCAAATCCATTAAGCGTCTCATTTTGTGTGTGAGGGTAATTGTCAACATATGACTTCCAAAACAACCCGAGAGACGTGGAGAAATTTAAATCTTAATGGCATTCTTGTGTAGTTACAGTTGTGAAGCTGACATTGGAAAAACACTGAAGGTATAAAGGCTAAATTTAAGGGAAATCTTAGAATCTTGACCATCTGGACTCATTTAAAGGTTTAAAGGCCCTAACCCCCAATTTTCATGTAATCCACCTGCGAAGCATCTAGTACGAGCTCCACACTCCCCCATCAAATCACCCCCAGTCTTTTCAATCAGTTGGTTTCCACATCCTGAACCTCGATTTGTCTCATGTGCCAGCAGCGCATCTCCATGCTTGGTCAAAATGCACAGGTGATCTATGTTCAGCACAGGGTCCTACAACCCTGTGTCAGTAACCATGGCACCAGGTAAACTGACCCAAATTGGAAAACATCGCTCAGAGTTCTCACAAAAGGAAATCCTGACTTAGATGCTCATGAAAACTGATTGGTATTTCCAGACTTAAACTACAAAGTCACACTGAATTCACTGAGCTGAAAAAAGAAAAATGTTAAAATGCTTTTTTCCCCCACAAATAATTAAACACAGTATTGAACATTATTTTCTACATGCATTTTATTTTTCTCCATTTTGTATTAATCACTGCTAATGTATTCTTCTGAAACAATCGCAGCTTTTCATACCTTACTTCTTGTAAAAAAAAAGTGTTTTGAAAACTGTAACTTAAATGTTTCCATTTCTATGTATTTATAAACTCTGTCCTCTGCATGGTGCTGGCAGGTTTGAAAACTAGACGTCAGATTTTGTCATATTTTCTACCTATTTATATTTTGTCCCATTGACCTTATTTTGCCAAACTTAGGTTCTTTAGATATTATCAAGCTTTTGAACATTATAGAAGGCATCTTTAACCTTAACTAATTAATGCAATTTTAGAGCTTTTGTGTCGGACACAAATTCTCTTTTGATTAACAAAACACAATCTCTCTAACTGCAGATCGTTTGCCGCAGATTAAAGGTGTAGTCAGTGATGTGGGAGAAAACGAGTGGAGAGGTTGTTGATAAACGAATTTAGACCCACCTTTCCCTTCATACCTCACCCCTGGCTCCACCCCCAAGAACTGATGGACGTGCATCGTCATGGAAACGTCCATAGAAACTGCATAGCTGACCAACGTAGCTAAGGTAACCCTGACTCGTCAGACAACTCGACTGCAGTTATTGATAACATCACGACAACAGTACATTCTGGCAGATTAGACAATAAGATGAATGCCCGACGGCTGTTACTGTTATGTGAAGCACCACAAAGCTAATGTTGCTTACCTATCCAGCAGAAAGACGGCGACATCCGCGTCCTTTTTCAGGTCTTTAAATTCGTGGAGTTCCCTCCAACATCGGAAGGCAACACCAATGTTGACCTGGGTCTTCGCTCTTTCATGGTCATAGCCCTTCTTTTTAACTTTTCACTCCTCTGACCTTTTTCTTTTGGGATGTTTTTCAGCCATTGCTACTGCACCTATTGTATCTCTCTCTTACGCTAAGTGCGCACGCTACGCAACCTACGACTCCCCCCCCCCCCCTCTGTCTGATCTGCACATGAGTATGATCGCCCCCTAGATGTGGGGGGGTGTACCCTGTTTTGGTAACTCGGCCCGAGTCACAGTATTTACCTGCTGAAATTCAGAGCCAAGGCTGTGTATTGAAACCAGACTTTTTTTTCAACATGCTGTGAGTGGTGACATCTTGTGGATGGAGAGGAGAAATACGGTGATTTTGACAAAGTGTGCATTAGATTAGAAGATTAGATCGCTGACTACACCTTTAAATGCAGATACATCTTTATAGTTCCTAGAAGGCAATTTTGTTGATATTTAATATTGACCTATTGTCACCCCATGCCCCAAGCAAACTTATACTCATACATTTGTTTTACTTATCATAGATTATGATTTTATGACAGACTGATTCTTCCTCATAAAAACAATCAAATCGTATTTGCTCTCCCAGGAAATCTAAGTCCAATAAATTTTATGGATGCCTGTTATCATAGAGCTCCTAAGTGACTGTCTGTATATATTTCATCGAGGTTAAAGCGATGTAGCTGCATATATTTGTACAGTTGCCATTTCATATTTCCTGATTGCTGCCTCAGCCTGGCTGGTCCTTTTAGTGTTAGCTGAGTGCTGAAGGACAGATGGAGCAGAGGAAGAAAAGGGCAGCCTTCTTCTTTCATGTTGCTTTGTTAATGAGAAGCTTGAAGATTCAGTGCATAACATCCTGTCCACTCAGTTGGTATTAATAACTCACCACGAGATGGATTCTGTCAGAGGCGGAGGATAATTTTATTGATGCTGGAAGCTGCTGGAGCTCAGCTCAGAGGATCAAACTTCAGCTCAGCCGGCCAGTGACCAGATATCTAACTGGTCCAGTTAAATGAATTAGGTCAGTGAAATTCTCCTCGGTGTGGACACACTGTACGGGACGATTTGTGCCACTGCCTGTGTTTGTCAAAAGAGATTGAAGTGGTGTGTATAAGGGGTTCTTCAAGACTTTTATGCTATCCTTCAGTCGTAAGAGATGGGCAGTAGAAGAGTAAGGACACTTTCACATTAGGCCCACTTGTGTATTTACTCAGTTTGAAACAGCAGGGGGCGATATGCATGTAACTGGTTACCAAACCTGCTACAGAGGAGAACGAAGAAAAGGCTACCATGGTAACCAGTAAAAACTGAAAAGCTTTTTACAAGAGCCTGTGAGTCAAATGAAAATGCCGCAAGGGCGAGTTACGAGGTGGCAACGCAGATTGCCAAGCACTGCAAACCTTTCACTGAGGGTGAATTTATTAAAGACTGTGTGCTGAAAATAGTTGAGAAAATTTGTCCTGAGAAGAAGCAAGATTTTGCCAATGTCTGCCTGGCTCGTAACACTGTGGTACGGAGAATTGAAGACGTTTCATTAGATATTAAGAAACAATTAGAGACAAAAGCTGAATGGTTGGCCCTCGCTCATTTTCACCTCACCAAATCTGGCCCTCGTAGCAAAAAGTTTGGACATCCCTGTCCTACACCAAACAACCAATGTTTACGTTTCACTCTCTTCTTCATTTTCCTTCAAATGTGTTTGTTTATCGTGTTTGAGACGGCATCAGCGACCTTCTGGACCCTCGTAAATCATCGTAATCCTCAACCAGAATAAACAAATCGACAAATTGAGTAAGCAAAAGATTCAACCGCAGGATTAACAGAAGTAAACAATGAAGGACTTTACCCATAATTCAGTGCTTCCAATACCCATAATGCATCAAAAGGAGATCAGTTCGGACCACTTTGTTTCACACCAGTGAAACCGCACCAAATGTCGGGAGATGGAGCGGATCGAGTCAGTCATGTGCTTGGCTGGCTACCAGTCATTAGCATACCCTAACCCAATGTCATGTGCTAGAAGCTCTAGTCCCCTACAATCCTGCACATTATAAATGATACAGATCCAAACTGCCACAGTGTAAAAAACAGTTTGGATTGCTATTCTAACATTCAGACATCCTGATGACTTGAATAATACTGATTTATGTGTTCCAACCTCCTTTCCAGTTTACATCAACTGATCCTGATTTCATTCTTTAGGCTTTTTTTTGACTCCAAGACAGTAGTCCAATAGTAGTCCCCAAGTCCAATACAAGAAACAAGAGTCAAAAGTAATGTTGTCATAGTATTCATCTAGTGATTGAATCTATGTTCACAAATTTTCAGATATTTTGACAAAGGTTGTCCTCAAAATATTTTAAAGAATAGCCCTGCCCACGCACTTTTAAAGACATCTTTGTCCCCATGAAAATGCATAGAAACACAAGCTCAATATGAAATGCTGTTTAAAAGCTGTGCGACATTCAGCAATTTCTATGCTAAGCTTTTCCATTGTCAATTTTATTCCCACTTTAAGTCTCACCTGTGTTATGGTTGACTTGTGACTGTCAGCTGGTGTTAGCAGGTGTTTTATACTTGACATTTCTTGATTTAGATGTACATCTAAGACATATGTGATGAGAGCAGCATGTGGTTCAGCAGGTAGTGGGCGTGCCTCGCAGCATGCAACACCAAGTTGCCAGTTCAAATCCTGTGTTTTTCTATGAGGAGTTTGCCTCTGTGGATGTGTAGGTTTAGACCAAAATTTAATTCAACTGGTGACTCTTACCTACCTTTTGGTACAGGTGTGAGTGTTAATGGTTGTCCATCTCATATGTGCCCCTGCAGTCATCTGGCAACAGTCCAGGGTGTACCCTGCCTCTCACCTGTCTGCTGGCATAGGCTCCAACCCCCGAAGTGATAAGAGTTATAGATATGGATAGATACACAAAGCTGATGGGCTTAATCAAATCATGTAGTTAAGAGGCATTCATGAGCACTCACTTTCAACATCTGTAACTAGGCAACTGCTGACACAGGCAGTGGTCACCAGTCAACATGGTAATTTATGAAACAGTTATGTTAAACGTCTAAATCTCTATCATCTGTGATTTCTGAAGTATTGAAGTGACTGCATAATAAAGGAGCTTTGAAAGTACGTGAGAGCGTGTAGAGGTAAATAGTCCTGTAGGAAATACTGAAAGCAGCAGTACTTTATCAACATCTTGAACTGCGCAAATCTGATGATAATTCATCTCGTTATTGATTGAACATATCAGTTTAATTTTTTTAGTGATTCCTTTATCAATTTGTCTGTGTTTTCTGTGTGGAGAAACTCTGTCATCAGTGTCACATTGTGTTTAAATGCTATTTTTCTATTCCATATTCTTCTTGCTGCTTTGGTGAAGGTTTCAGCTGATGCCTCCTCCATGCTTGAATATCACACAACCACAGATTCTGCACCTTGCTCTGCCAGCTGAACTCCACACCTGAGACCACTTTACTCCCCTGTCTCATGATAACATTTTCAAGCTTTTATTTGTCATCTATACAGACATTTTGTGAGTGACTTCATTGTTTTGTAAGGTATGTGAGACCAAGTGAAAGCCAGGGATAAGAGAGCAGTGAGGAAGAAAGGCAAATGCTTTTTTCAAACAAATTGGAGCTAGGGATGTATATCGTTATGATTTTATCGATAACGATACAGATACCGATACTCCTTATTGGTATCGATACTTAGCGATACTGTTATCGATACTACAACATGTAATTTTGTGTAAAAAATAAAGACTTTCCAAGATATTAAAAAATGCAACCTTTTTTATTACCACAAGGTAATAATAAAGCTTCAATATAATAGAAGTAATGCATTACAAATCCTTCTCAGAGGCAAAAAGTATAAGGAGACGGCAAAACCCCTTCATGCCGCCCAACTGACTTCATGAACAGACAGACTCATATATCAAACAGAACAGAGCAAACAGTGTAGGAGGCACTTCTCCTGCCTCCTGCTAAAATCGATGCCGCAATGATGACTACAAACTAGACAAAAACTTACCGTGACTTGACATAGCAGGTGCTGCAGTCTTAAGTGTTAGCCGGGCTGCTAACTTGACTCTTGTTGTTATAGCAATCAAACAGCCCTCACTCCTTTAGCTTTATACCCTGCGTGCACTCCAAGTGTTTGGTGATGTTGCTAGTATTTCCCCCCTTGGGCGCAACTTCTCTCTGATAACGATTGCATCGGGCCGAGTTTTCATTAACTTTGCTAAAGCGAGCCCAAACCTTCAAGTGCTTAGCCCGACATGCTTGAGCCAGCTGCGTCATCACCTCATAACTATGTGACAGTTGAAGAGACGTTCAAGTACCGATAACAGAACTGTTTTTCCAGATTCTAAACGATATTCAGGTGCCGACCCAATTAGGGACTGGCACTTTAAAGTGCCGGTCCGTGGTATACATCCCTAGTTGGAGCTAGTTCTCAAACGCAGGGCTGTAAAGACTTGGTGATTAATAATCAGCATTTGCCCAGTGTTATAATTGAGATGGGGGTAATAACTTCATTGGGGTCATCAGCTGGGAACCCTGCTTCATCACTGTCTCTTCACCAGGCCCACTACACCTCTAAGGGACTCAAAGGCAACACCTGTATCCCCTAAAATGCTCTTTTTTTTTTCCTTCCTTTGGTTTATTAATTCAAAGCTATACTGTCACATGTGTGTTTTCTGCTCTTCCATGTCCTGCAACCCCTCCCGCCCTCAATAATCAGGCATTGTCTGAGCAGCCAATCAGCACAGTGCTCATTATCATAGCCTCCCCGCCCTCTCAGTTCCAAGCGTTTCCAAAGGAGAGGGAAAAAGAGCTGCAGCCGAACCTTTATGAAGACGAAATTTATCATTTTTTTTATCAACTTAAATCAAATCCTTGCTTGAAAGACATCCATGATATGATGTAAACAGTCAAACATACTAGGACATGGGGTCTTTAAGTGCTTTTAAGAGGGCTTGTTAATGCACATCATTCGTCTTAGCAGGATATCTGTTGATCTGGCAACAAATCCTCTGCATCGAACCTCAATAGAGAGTAACTTGGTTTGCCGGCTGTGATGGTCTTCCTGGACTGTGTCTTAAAGGGCAACTTCGGTATTTTTCAACCTGGGTCCTATTGCCCCAAGTGTATGTGTGTGTACGATTGACGGGTACAACTTGTTTTAAAATTGGCTCAGTATCAAGGGAGCGGATGCAGCCGGCAGCCGCGAAGCTAGATAGGGGGGCAACTGCATCCCGTATAAGTTTGAACATTAAAAGTGTTTATTTCGCCACAGACCGGTTGCGATCGCCGGTGCTACCTCTCTAATTAGCATTGTAAGCATTGTGTTTCCTTCACGTCCTCTGACCTGTGTGACGTCATCTCCTGTGAGCTTGTTGCAGGAAGAAAACAGAGGAGTCATGCAGCGCACCGCTCATAGCGGAGCTGCTTATCCCGGAGGACAGTTGGAAGTTTTACTGCATCGGTATCATGGCTGAATATTTACCAGATTTCAAGAGTGAAGACGAGCCTTTTCATTACGACGGCCACCCGTATTTATTTGAGCCAGAGTATACGGATGAGGAGCTGCTACAAACTCAAGAGCTAACGAGGATAGCAACAGAGGGCCAACGAGCAGACGAGGGTGAAGCAGCGAAGGCACGAACGCTCTAGATTTGTCTCTGACACACACATTTACTGTTGCCCTAAATCCTCTTCACTTTTTCCTCTCGTCCAGCCAGTACAGACTTGTGGCCTACCATGTTACAGTGCTGATTAGAGAGCTAGCACCGGCGATTGCAACCGGTCTGTGGCGAAATAAACACTTACACAATACATACAATACTTATACGTATTGTATGCATAAAGACATATTAGTTATACTTACTTTATGGATAGTTGACTATTTGGTCCCTGTGGTTTTGGTCGCCTCCTCCAATTTATTTTGGGTACATGAAAAAAGGTGTCCAGCACTGCCCTGTTGATCAGAGGGGGGGATCCTCTAATGTAGTTACACAGCGTCGGGTACTTTATGTATCATCCCACGACACATCGAGACCACGAATATTGGGCAACAGGTCCCACTCATTTCACAGACATTCTTCCTCTGTGGGCATAGAGTCACAGCAACCACAGGAGCACCACCAGTCCTCAGAAATTCGCGTTCGTGCCGCCGCTGCTTCACCCTCGTCTGCTCGTTGGCCCTCTGTTGCTATCCTCGTTAGCTCTTGAGTTTGTAGCAGCTCCTCGTCCGTATACTCTGGCTCAAATAAATACGGGTGGCCGTCGTAATGAAAAGGCTCGTCTTCACTCTCGAAATCTGGTAAATATTCAGCCATGATACCGATGCAGTAAAACTTCCAACTGTCCTCCGGGATAAGCAGCTCCACTCTGAGCGGCGCGCTGCATGGCTCCTCTGTTTTCTTCCTGCAACAAGCTCACAGGAGATGACGTCACACAGGTCAGAGGACGTGAAGGAAACACAATGCTTACAATGCTAATTAGAGAGGTAGCACCGGCGATCGCAACCGGTCTGTGGCGAAATAAACACTTTTAATGCTCAAACTTATACGGGATGCAGTTGCCCCCCCATCTAGCTTCGCGGCTGCCGGCTGCATCCGCTCCCTTGATACTGAGCCAATTTTAAAACAAGTTGTACCCGTCAATCATACACACACATACACTTGGGGCAATAGGACCCAGGTTGAAAAATACCGAAGTTGCCCTTTAAGTTTACTTCAAGGTCTTATGTTTGTATGCTTCAGTAGCTGCAGCCTCCCATGGTGCATGGTACTCCACCTTCTGTAAGGTTGACCACAAAATCAGGTCTGATCTGAGTGTAGTTGTATCTCTGGTAGGACAGAAAGCTTGTGAAATGGAGCAGGTTCTTCGTTGCCATGCCAATCCCATTCATGTATTAATTAAATGGTGACGTGATTAGCTGAAGGTTTGTGATGCCCCGTTAGATGGTAGGTGATTGAACAGGAGATTCTGGTCTCAGTAACAGAAGAGACAGGTTAATGGTTTTTTATAGACCTTTGAGAAATGCATCATGGTGATGTGACTATATGATGCGTGTGAAGTTGTATTATACACACATGGATGGTGCCTTTAAAAGCACTTTATGTGGCTGAGATGAAATACTGTATTCTCCTTATTATTCATGACGGTTGTGAGCGGCTCTGTGTGATGTGTGTGTGTTTGTTTCAGAGAGAAAGAGAGAGAGAGAGGATACTTGAATATCAAAATAAAATGTGGTGTGCTGTGTGTTTGACTCTGTGTGTAAACATATAACACAGCACATCATAAAATCAGTGCTGAGTCAACAAAAATGCAGCAGCATATTTTCCTCACTTTATGCTTGCCAGTAGAAATCTACAGTATCAACACAATGCATCTGTGTTATAACTCTTTTTTTACTCCTTTGGTTTTAGCTAAATCATGTTTACACTTTTAACCACTGGTGGAACTTCTGTGTTTTTGGTTACTGTGATCATTTTTGAAGGAAGTTGCTTTTGGATAAATATATTTATGGAACATTTGATCAGTTAAGACAGAAAACAGGCTGTGTCTAATACAAAAAACAGATCTCTTCTTTTAGTAAGAGGTACAAAATTCCAGGAATTTCAACGTTGGAATCAGTATACAGGAATTAATGTGAACGAAAAGGAATAAATCTGGAATTTGTGAAAAGGGTGATGGCCCTTAGCCCTTAACAGGTTAGATTAGCCCTTAACAGGTATTTTGTGTATAGCTTGGGAAATGTGTTTAATCATAATCTTTACTGAAAAAAGATTTCATGTAAGAATACTTGAGAATATCTGTACTACTCCTTCATCAAATGCACGTAGCATACTGCTTACTTCAAGGGTATTTAGGCCATGTCTCTGCATCACCATTAAATGTAGTGTTTTTAATGATATTATTTTGCATAGATGTCAAGCTATGATAAAAAAAAACATGTTTAATGTTTGGATTATACAGCTTGTTGTAATTACCCCCCATTTCCAATTAATTTTCCTAAATTCCAAGAATTAGTTAGTGTTAGTGATTTATTTATTTCATTCATATATCTGAAATAAAACATTTTCATACAAGCAAATAAGTATATAATTGAATGAAAAGGAACAGAAAGAAGAACAATCTTATATTATCTGCCCCTTTTAGACACTTAAATTTTTTTTTCAAAAACAACAAAACAACAACAACACAATGATCAACATAATTCGTAACAACAATAATAATAAAATCAAACAGCCGTCATCAACACTGCTGGTCTCAAATTCTTTTGATTCTCAATGAGAACAACAAAGTTTCAAAATTGGAATATTTGAAAATTTGCCCAGCTTAACTTGCCGTGGAAAGTTTCTGGAACTTAATTAGATATTTCCCACTCTTTGGAACCTTGCTTTTATTCTAAGAAAATGTGACACAGTAGAGGCTGATCTGTTGCAAATGCCTTTCTGATCCTGTACTTATAGGACAAAAGGCTGCACCTGAAGTAAGATTAACTAACATATCAGATATATAATATGTAAAATGGTCCCATGGGTATATTCTTTAAGGTCCCATATTATTCAAAGTACAGTAAGATTCGCTCATGGCCTGTCTACAAATCTCTCTGACATGAGAAAAGTCCATCCTCTCCCTCTCTTGCTTGGTACATCTTTCAGAAAATGTTTCTTTTTTCTCTTCTTATCTCTAAATATTGTCATAGGATTTTCCACTCATCCCAGATGAGCAGCATATCCAGATCCAGGTAAACGACCCACAACCAAATCCAGTAGAATGAGTATGTCCAGATATGTCTGTGCAAACACAGGAAATACAAAACCCAAAACCTGTGAAGTTGGCATGTTGTGTAAATCGTAAAAAACAGAATACAATGATTTGCAAATCCCTTTCAACTTATATTCAATTGAATACACAGCAAAGACAAGATACTTAACGTTCAAACTGGTAAACTGTGTTGTTTTTGCAAATATTAGCTCATTTGGAATTTGATGCCTGCAACATGTTTCACAAAAGCTGGCACAAGTGGCAAAAAAGACTGAGAAAGTTTAGGAATGCTCATCAAACACTTATTTGGAACATCCCACAGGTGAACAGGCATTTTAACCTCTTTGTATCTCTGTTGAATGTTCTCTATGAAGCTCTACGTAAACTCACATTAAGTAAATATATGAAAAAACGCACACAATAGTCTATTTTAGTGAGTTAAATTTTTCTCCCTGTGAACCAAAAATTGTCTGAAAATTGTTTTTGGACCATTTCCTCAAAAGTGTGAGTCAGATAATTAACCTTCCTTCCCCTGAAATGGATGAAAAAAGACAATTTTCCAGGATTACAGAAATGTTAAATGTTTCAGGGCAATAAAGCGAGCAGAAGAAAGAAATTTAAAAAGTGGTCTAATGCCCAAATATACTGACTATACTGTAAAAGCTTTTTAGTGCATAAGGTCAACAGTATTTACTTACCATTACTGTAAGGCAGGGGTGGGCAACTGGCGGCACATGGGCCACATGCGGCCCTCCACCTCACTAAATGCACCCATCAGTCTATCCATAAAAGCAATAAATTGTAAACATGATGAAAACCAAGATATCTAATACCTTTAGAAACACTGGAGCACAGTGCTGGGTAGCTGAAGCCGCATCTTTGGAGACTTGAATTGAAGTTCTTTAGTCGTACAATCATTTAAATCTCATCCTTGTTCTTTTTCTTCTTGTAATAAAAAACAAAAGTTGCTGGGAATTCTGTAAAAAGTGCAGTCAGTGTTCACAATTGATGTGTATCGGGATACGTGTCGAATCGTGGCATCAGTATCGGGATACATATCGTATCATGGGGTTGCTGGAAATACCCAGCCCTACAGTTAGCAGAGTTTTGCTAATAATAAAAAACTTCTCCTCAGACTTTGATGACATTTTTAGGAAATGTTGGATATGGCATTAGAAAGACTTGACGAGATTTTGTTCCTGAAATGAATGATGGTTCCAGGAATTTATTAAAGTGTTTTTAAAAAAATTGCTTGGGCAGTTTTCCACAATTTTACGAATAATTTGGCAAAGAATGTCAGAAATGCCTTGGCAGAGGTTTACGCTCTCTTGTTCTAGTTTATGACAATAACTAAGTTAATAAAGATATTTTTGTCATAAAATATTTTGGTGTAAATCACCCACAATGCCAGTATTCTTTCTTACTGGCATCATGAGGCAGTTTCTTCTTCCCTGTATCAGCAGTCTGCTGTGCTTGATGCCAGCGTTAAATTATAATGTTCCATAACAGATGAACATCTGCAACTGATGGGTGTTAATCTCACATTATTTTCAGGTGACTGGTTTTTGCATCTAACACTGAATTGATCTATGCATCACTACTTTTTAACATAACAGTCCTGCACAAAACCCACAGTACTGTGAACGCTCACTAATAGACCTGTTAATCTCACTATCTATTTTATCCTCATTCGTGACCATGGTCCTGAGAAACTTGATTTTTTTAACCTTAGGAAGAGGAAACAGTCAGCTACTGTCTGGCAGAGAACCATGGTCTGTTTTATAGGTATGGTTGTCTGACAGGTAAAGACAAATTTATTGTTTGTTTATGGTTATCAAACAAAAGCTTTTAAGCTTTACTGTTGGTTAAGTGTCATTTCAAGTTAAAGGGACTGTGAGGAGTTTCTAAGTAATTACAAAAAAGTCTCACTTTTAGATATATGCCTGATCGAAATACACACTTTAAGATGAGTTTTATAGCATCAAAATAGGTTATCTATAAATGCTATTCCTTAGCTTCGCGGTCGGGTCGGACAGGGCTGGACTGGCCTGGATACTCAACTTCAGGAACAAGACAATTACAACTTGAGCAAATTTATATTATTCAGACACGTCTTAGAGCACCACGCTGTAAGTAGCCGGCTACAAAACTAGGATACTAAGTTTTCCAAAAATTGCTTGTTGTCACACATCAAAAACTACCACTATGTAACTAGAAAGAGATACATTACCTTGTCGCTTTGCATCCTGTAGGTTGTTGGAAAAAGAAGTTGTAAAGCAAGGCAGAGTTCTGAGGAAGGTCCGAGCTACATTTATTAGCATCACAACAAACACACGCTTTGACTTGGGTCACATCTTTTGGTGCGTTCCAGTTGTAGTCAGAAGTAGGAATTTCCAGGTTCCGAGTAGGAAACTGCAACTGGAACGTCCCCCGAAGTCGGAATTTCCTACTGGGAACTTGGTGAAACCTCGCCACCCTGAGTTGACAATCAAAGATGGATGCCCCCAGTGTGAACAGTTATTTAGCTCCTGTAATAATCCATTTATTTGCACTTCTGACTGGGGTGTGTTGCTCTAGATCAGCTTAATACATAGTATTGTTAGACTTATATTTACAAAAATGCTGCCATAGTGATAATCACATTCTTCATCTGGTATTTGTGAACAACAACACAGGGCATGCTAACAACAGCTAACAATAGCCTGGTAGATCGGCATGTTTTTTTCCGACTTCAACTGGAACACCGATAAGTCGGAGATGATGTCACTCCCAGTTCCGAGATTACTGGAACGCAACATTATGACAGTAGCTGCGCGTGCTCATGGGTAGCAGAGTCTTTATGTCGCCGGTAATAGATTCTCCTCACAGCACCTTTAAGTTGTTCTTGCCCATGTGGCGTTTCCTTTTCACTGACGACCAAACTGTGGCATGATCAGGCACTTTCTAAATGTCACCATCAATGTCATACATTAATTCTGTATAGTCATGTGCGCTCTGTTTTAGTGTTAATTCTGCCTTTAAAATACATTATTACTCAAGTCACTCCTAAATATCATCCCTCAGCCTACTGTATTGATAATGTTAATTACGCACTGCTGTGATTGTATAATAGATTATTTATTACTGACATAGCGGTCAGTCCTTAGACGTGTAAATAGTACATCCTCTCCGTCAGATCTATGAACACTGTCCTATCAGTAAATTCTGTTCATTTCCTCCTACCTCATGTGAACCAGTCCTGTTCGTATCACCATATCTAATAGCATGTTCACTGCATCATTTTCACTCCTCAACATTGCACAACTGTCTATTCACTACTCACTTAATATTAGCTTGTACATGTTCTGTTTCTGAATCTTATTTTTATTTAAATCTTTAATTGCTATTTTTCTATTCCTGTTTTTGTATGTGTCTGTACTGATTCTGATCATTCAGTGTAGTTGCATGATATAAGGCCATCAGGTCATTTATGTGATTCAGACAACCACAAAGAGATTGTAGCTTTTCTTTACCCACCAGGGAATGTTCTAGGTTTATAATTAAGAGTTTAAAGGATAAGTTCGGTTTCTACAGCTTTCACATTGTTTATAGAATGAAGTAGAACAATATACTCACCCAGAAGGCTTTCCTGATCCAAACAGTGCTTCAGGAGATATTTAGATCCAAAATCGAGCAGCGGACATCCGTATAATGGTAGCACAGGGGATATGTATAGCAGCGCTCCTAAAACTGCATTAATCGTCCAAAAACTCATTAGTTTCACCAATATTTCATCATGGTCCGCTTGGGCTACTCCTCCATTACAGTCTGTGTCGCTCCACCCATGTTTTCGTGACTGTGCTGACCTCTGAACTGAAGACTTTCTTTACGGCTGCCGCGCATGCACAGTGCGGCTCATTGTCGCAATATGGCTTGTTGCAATTTTCAAATCACAGACAGTGCAGTATTTTTAACCCAAAATGTGTTGAACATTTTGGCATTGTGATGTAGTTTCTTGCAATTTCATGCCTATTTTAACCTTTTTTAACCCAGTTTTTACAACTTTATGCCTATCTTGCTCCCATTCATCTTTTTTTTTTGCCACTGTCAGACCATGTTTGGAATTTTTACATGATTTTTGAAATTTAATCCCAATTTTGCTGCTCTAATCAATTTTCCTTAGTCACTTTTGAATTTTTTTTCCTTTTTTTGCAATTTCATTCCTATTTTACACCTATTAACTTTTTCCCGCTTTCGTACCATTTTTTTACCCAGTTTTTACAACTTCATACCTATTTTGCTTCTGTTCTTCACTTCTCCACTTTTTCTCAAATCTTTTATCCTTAGATTGATTTAATGTCATATTGGTTTTACTAAACCATCTACTGCTTAGGTTCGTTTAAGAATACATAAGATGGGGAACATTAACACAATCGCAGAGTAAATCACAATTGTAATATTGGGGAAAAATATCGCAATTAGATTATTTTCTCAAATCGTTCAGCCCTAGTGTCCTTATAGTTTCGAGCCAGAGTTTACAGATGAGGAGCTCATCGAAAGGAGGACGCAGAGGCAAAGAGAAGAACAGCTGGCCAGAGAGCAGTCTTCAGTTCAGAGGGCAGCACAGTCAGGAAAACATGGGTGGAGCGACCCCGGGCTGTCTTGGAGGAGTAGCGCGAGTGGACCATGATGAAATATTGGTGAAACTAATGAGTTTTTGGACGATTAATGCAGTTTTAGGAGCGGTGCTATACATGCCCTGTGTGCTACCATTAAACGGATGTCCGCCGCTCGATTTTGGATCTAAATATCTCCTGAAGCACTGTTTGGATCAGGAAAGCCTTCTGGGTGAGTATATTGTTCTACTTCATTCTATAAACAATGTGAAAGCTGTAACCGAACTTATCCTTTAAAAAACATGAAAAATGATCTCAGTAAGGTCTCTGATGTACAACCAATCACAGTAAGCTTCTTCATCATACTTGTTGTTTAGCAGGATCCCAGGCAAAGACAACCACTCAAGCATATCTGATACATTTACCACATTGTGCTATAAAATTCTCAGTTTGTAAAGACTAAATAAACGTGCTGACTAAAAGGGAAGATAGTTTTATTGAATTATGAAGGTTTAAACTGTGCAAGTAAAAGACAGCAGAGTCATCAAAGTTATATTAATGTATAAAAAGAACAGTCCTGGTCTGAATGCTCTTTACATTTTAGTCTCATGTGAGCTCCTGGCAGCGTGCCTGTGTCCTCCCGCCGGCCTCGATCACTCTGCATGGTGGAGAGTTCAGTGAGGCCAACGTAGCTGCAAGACACGACTATCTCTCACCTCCAGAGACAGAGCCAGCCGGGACTTCTGGCTCATCCAGACCGATGCATCAGCCTGTGTATATGTATGTGTATGTGTGTTCTGTCTGCATGTTCCCACACACAAACAAATTCAAACAATAAGACATCTGGTCTGCCCTCAAAGTGATTTTTAACTAACTTCATAAATGTAACTGAGAGCAACCCCCCCTCCCATCGGTTACAGTCTCACATCGCTGTATCTTTTTCAGTCAGGCATGGCAGCACAGAAGGCCGGGGATGGTTTCTATTCATTGACATAGCATAGATTAGCCTGCAGCGCTAATCTGATAGCTTTGCTGTGGGTTTTAGATCTGAATGAGAAGGATTATAAAAGCTGGAGCCAGCTGCAGTGCTCAAACTGGTGGACGGATACCAACAATGTTCTGACTTTGCAAAGAGGCTCACCATCATTCCTGAGCTGAGTATCTTGAATTGGAGCCAACCCAGGATTATTCAGTCTGAATGCACAAAACATGAAGGGAAATGTGACAATATTCAGCCAAAGCCCCTTTTTATTCATTAACACCTCATATGTTTGAAAATCCTCCAATTCGTTTTCTCTTTTTATATATAAGCCAACTCTTATGTTTTTGAGGAAAACAATGGATTTAACCTGAATTTACCTTGTTCCTTCACCCTAGATAATACATTCTTGTGAAATGCTGAAGCTCATGAAGATAAAATGTCTAGACAGTTTAGAAATGAACCTTAACTGCACTGCTGACATCATCATATTAGAGAAGCAGCAGGCAGCTCCTTGTCTTACTGAAAGAAATTTCAGCTGATGGATTTGAGCGCTTCATTTGCATTCAGGATCATTTCAGCAATGCAGTGGATCCTGCCCACCAGTAGAGGGCAGTAGCTGTCTTATTTGCTTCCCACAGAACCTCAGAAGTTAATGATTTCCTCACAGCATTTAATGCTTGTTGTAATTGTAGCTTTAGAAGCAATGCTGCTTATTCAGGTCCATTGATCACTGCATTTCATATGTAAATTGTAAGGGTTTAAACATTTACTCATGTGTTGGTGGATGCTTTTAGTCAGATCAATATATACATTTGTGTCATTTTGTTCTAAATAATGAAGATTAACATTTATTTAGTGTTTGTCTTGTGTTTTTAACATGTCAAAAAAGAAAAGCCACAAATAAGCAGAAGAATCAAAAGAGTATTGTAGACATTTAAAAGTTTTAAGCACAAAGAAAATGGCCACCTTGTATTTGAGTGCCAACATGACAGAACATCTCCACCTGTATGTACACTATAGACTAGAAAATCATGATTACTGTTATTCATCTGATCCACTCGTGAATCCATGCCATGCATGTCAAGCAGTATGGCTTGACGTGAAGGCTGTAGTGCTTTCCCTGAGGGTTTGACTCTGTTTTTAAATGTTTGATTCCGTATTGATTTAACAGGACATAAATCACATTACATACATGCATACATTACATTGTAGTATGTGCCAAGTATACAAAGACAAAAAGTTAAATGTGTGTGGCAGGGAGAGGCAACACATGTACTTTATGAGCTAAGTGCTTGAAAGCTGATAAATATTTAACTGAGTAATGGACTACAAAACTTTTTAAATCACTAATAGTTTAATTGCTTTGATTTTAACTTATTTGTATTTTATTTCATCAGGTTTTATCATCTCTTTTTTACATTCCATCTTGTGTTGCCCATTTGTAACGAATGAGCAATTTTTTTAGCAATTTACAGTAATCTGTAACTTCATCAAACTTATAAAATCACTTTAAATTTTATCATTTACGGTGGCTTATTGCATTCACTTGAAAATGAATAAAAATCCGCCTGTTTTTAAGAGATACTATCTCGTAAAAACAGGAATTCATTTATTTTTGATTTTCCTGTTTTTATGAGATACTAAGGAATGTTAAAAGTAATGAACATCTTGCGCATGTTAGACCTTATTCAGTTTTATTTCTCGCTTGGTTTGAAACATTGGGAGATACTTGTGTCTTTGAGCGGTGTAGATGGTATTGTTATTAGTTTGTCCACATTGCACAGACACCTGAGGAATTTGCGGTTGTTCTGACACAAAGTCGGATCTGCTCGACATTGCAGCTTTTGTACCTGTGTTGACCACGTACCTGGTTGATAAATGCAGCAGCCAGTCTTGAAGCAAAGCGTCAGGTGGAATCCTGTTTTTACGAGATAGTATCTCATAAAAACAGGCGGATTTTTATTTATTTTCAAGTGAATGCAATAGGCCACCGTAATCATTGCATTTTCACCTAAAATTCACTTTTATCTCGTCAAAAGTTCACATCATCTGCACTTATATCATTTAACTTTTGTTACTTTGACCCTTGATTTTGGCTTAATAACTAAACATTAAAATATCTTCAAAATGATAATTGAAATGTCGTATCTTTTACCCTGGTAACGTGTTAAAAAGACTTTACTGTATCCCACAGTTCTTCTAGACTCAAATGCTGTGACAGTGCTCACTGGTGTGCCTTTAGGCGAGCCGAGCTGTTCCATGGGAACAACCATGTGTCATCAGTACAGCTATATAACAACCAATCCTAATAAAGCCTTGGAGGGTTTTAAAGTTAACCGAGCATGCATTTGGGATGGAGATCAACACAGATCTTGAGCTGCATTATTCAAAACCTGAAATTAAGTAAGTCTTGAATTTCTCAATAATGTGTTTGGTGTTAACATGACATTAAGTCATTTAATCATATCACTGATGCAATAACAAACAACAGCTCTTGCAGTGGGACACAAGGTCCTAGCACATCTGCATCAAATTAAACAAAATGTTATATGATTTTAGTGGTTAAAACAGCACCTTGGATAACTTTGTGAGTCCTCATTAAAATATTAATCCAAATTTAGCCGAGAGGAAGTTGGTACTCTTATTTAACAGTCTACCTGAAGACCTGAGAGCGGCACCTACTGTTCATATTTTTAAAAGGAAACTCAAGACCTACCTTTTTAATCTGGCTTTTAGCTGATTGTATTTAATATTATTTTATGTTATATATTAACTTATTTTAACCCTTTTATTTTGTCTTATGACATTTCAGTTCTGATTTTTTATTTTGAATTTTATTCTTTGTTAAATGCTTTTCCTTTTATTATCCTATTTTAGCTGATTTTATTATGCACCTGACGTTACACTTTCTCATTTTACCATATTATTTATCCAACTTTTATTGTATAGTGTTATATTATTTTATTTATTTATGTATTTAGACAATTTATTAATCTTACCCTCTAGTATTTTCTGGTATTTTTAAGTATTATTTTAGTTTTAGCTCCCGTTTCTTCATTTTTAATTCAAGATAGCGTTTCCTCAGTCCTCTAATTCTGTTTTCTGTCAGAATTTCCTTTTTATGTCTTTGTGTGTTTGAGTAAGTGAGTGTGTATATTGAATGTGGTTTGGGGGGAAGGGGGGTTGTGGGGGTCTTATGTTTTCATTTTATGCAATTTTCTGCTTTTTATTCCACTTATTGTAAATTTTATTGTATCTTTTCCTCATGTATTACAAAGTCCTGTATGAAAAGTGCTATACAATTGATTGATTGATTGATTGATTTACCAAGCTGACAGATGGTAACATTATGATATGTTCAAGGTCAGCTCAGAAATCAGGGATTTTTAAATAAAATGTAACATCAAGCAAAAATACCAGAATGCTAGCTTTCAGTAAGAAACATAAATTCAGTTCTAATCATTTCATGAGTGAAACAGATGTAGATTAAAGCAAACATGTAATAATCCAACTGTAGCATATGTTATAGAGGAATCTTTGCATGATACGGTATGCCAAAAGATTTTGGATTGTTTTAAGTGTGCCTTAGACAGGTGTTAAATATTGCTGCTTTAGACCCCGATCAAATTGACTTGAAGTGACTGCAGCTTGTTTCTTTCCCATTTGATCTGTGAACTTTTCAAACCAACTTGTTCAAGTTAAACAATTCAGATTTTGGATCTTGCAGTTAAAAATAAAGCAGCCAGACAACCCAAACAAAGTAGAATTTCTTTTGCGTTGTAGTTAACAAATAAATTTAGTCTCCAAATAAACAAAGTAAAACACAGTTTGGAATAGGGCTGAACGATTTGAGAAAATAATCTAATTGTGATATTTTTCCCCAATATTGCAATTGCGATTTACTCTGCAGTTTTTTTTAATGTTCCTCATCTCATGTATTCTAAAACAAACATAAGCAGTAGATCGTTTATAGTATAACCAATTAGAGCTGGGTATCGATTCAGATTTTCTGGATCGATTTGATTCAATATTAAGAGGTCTCAAATCGATTCAATTCACGATTCACATTATTAAAATTGTTTTTACATTAAGAACTGAACCCAAAGCAGTTACATTAATTACATATTAATGATATGCATTAATGCATATTCTGCAAGTTACTTGTTTTTGTCCAACTTGTCTTTTCTTTCATGCTTGTTAAATCTGAAATATGCCCAAACATCAACTTTTAAACTCTCCGGTGTTGTCCCTATAGTGCTACTCGCTTCCGCCATGTTTTTTTGACTGCTTGCAGTAACATCTCATGAGATCTTTTTCAGTGGAAAGCAGAGTTGATACCACAGGTTGCTTCTCGATCGTCCAATGAAGAAAAAACTACCCATGCTAAAAGATCGATCTTTGAATTTTATGGATCGATTATGAACCATTTAAGAGGAAATCAATTAAAATCGATTGAATTGATTTTTTTAACCCAGCCCTATGACCAATATGACATTAAATCAATCTAAGGATAAAAGATTTGAGAAAAAGTGGAGAAGTGAAGAACAGAAGCAAAATAGGTATGAAATTGTAAAAACTGGGTAAAAAAAAAATGGTACGAAAGCAGAAAAAAAGTTGATAGGTGCAATATAGGTATGAAATTGAAAAAAAAAGGCAAAAAAATTCCATAGTGACTAAGGAAAATTGATTATAGCTGCAAAATCGGGATTAAATTTCAAAAACCATGTGAAAATTCCAAACATGTTCTGACAGTGGCCAAAAAGAAAAGATGAATGGGAGCAAGATAGGCATAAAGTTGTAAAAACTGGGTTAAAAAGGTTAAAATAGGCATGAAATTACAAGAAACTACATCACAATGCCAAAATGTTCAACACATTTTGGGTTAAAAATATTGCACTGTCTGCGATTTGAAAATTGCAACAAGCCATATTGTGATTAAATCTAATTTGCAATTAATCGTTCAGCCCTAGTTTGAAAAAGTGAGGATAAGAGTATCTGCTACAGCTGACCTGAAGGAATCCAATGCTGGACGCTCACTGACATTATAACTGTGCCGGTGTACCAAAGCCCTGTCAGCAGTCAGAAGGAGATAAATTCATTTCATTTCCTCTGAGCAAAACCTTCATCTGAACTCTTCTATAAAAACACAAACCAATGAGGTTCAGTATTCTTTGCCAAGTTCTTGTGGAAGAAAAGCTTCCAGAAACTAGCAGAACTGTGTGGATGTGTTTCTCTAAACTGTAGAAGGGTTTCATCTAACATTTTCTTTACATATCAACTGTGCCTTTTTCTGAAGCCAGTGGCTATCCTTTAAACATTTTTGTTTTATTTTGGGATATAGTTGATGATAAAGACACAGATCACCTTTACAGTCTTGTTCCTTTAGGTAACTGGTGTTTGTGCAGCTATTTCCCCAACTATAGTTTTATCAGAGACAGTTAATATTGTGACTCTTCCACCAAGTTTTGACTGATACCAGATAAAGGAAGGAAGTTAACAGGTCTCATATGAACTAGTCTAGCAATTCAGAGGTTTTAACTGATGAAGAGGGTTTGTTTTAGTTTCTCATACTCTATTTTGATGTTCTTTCCTGGCAGTGGACACCTTACTAACATTAAAAATAATGTATTAGATAGATATCGTAAAATACCAAATAAACACCCGGTCCCAAATAAACGCCTGGTGTAATTTATTCACATTCTCCTCCCTCTGTATGTCAACAAATGTATGTTGGTGTGAGACGCTCTGTTTCATGACAGTGCAGTTACACTCAATGTCCACAGAGGGCACTAGAGCACAGAAAGACAGAATCTTACATACTAGGGCTTTGAAAATTCAACAAAGAAGACGTTGCCACTGCCGCTGTTTGTTTTTTGTCCTTAACTAATGCCAGGAAGGCTGATCACGTCAGTTAGCGGTACGTTGCTGCTTATCTCCATGTCCCTGGTGCAGCGAGAAAAAAAAAAGTCCAACTTAACTTAAATAGCAGTCATTCCTGATCAGTATTAAGAGTGTTCAGAGGGTGCTGAGTTGAAAGAAGAAGACAAGAGTGTAACAATGGTACTGTAATCTTGCCTTGAAAATGTACAGGTGTTATTCATACTGGTGTGAATAAATAATTTGATTATATTTATCACATTTTTTCACTTTTTGCTAAGCAAAATTTTTGTGCAAAAGGAATTAAATGCCTGTCCCAAATAGTCGCCTGGTCTGCTCAGTAATTGAAGCAAATAAACGCCCCGGCTACTATTTGGTGTTTTACGGTACATTGGATTCATATACAGTATATTGTATATTTATTCATAATTATTATGGAATAATACCTCACCATGCTTTACAGGGGGGATTCAGGTTGATATGGACACAAGGTGGAATGTGACTCTTTCAAGGGAGGCTTCATTTCTTACACCATGAATGAGACTACAATCTTTCTCCTAAGCCAAAACTGAGACACCATTTGATAAAACTAGCTCTCATTAGTGTGACTTTAAATAGGTGAGCAGTGAAAGTATCCAACACTGAAATATATGAGGCATAGAAAAAGGTCAAAGCTTTCATTCATGTCCATAGGTTCAGTTTTCCTCATTTTAATTTACAAGAACAATGCACAACTGAACTGTGGAGCCAGAGTTAGCTGTAAAGCTAATTTACAGAATGATGGGCAGAAAATGTAATCATGTAATAAAGCAACTGAAACAATGTGCAAACAAGTAAAACAAACACAGCACACAGCTAAGACCAGGTCAAACAAAACGGTACAGTACATTTTTGATTTACATGTCCTGCTCTTCAGGACTGTTGGGTTGAAGTGTTCAGGTTATAACAGTCATACAGCTGATATTTTATTAAAAGTGCTATGAGGAGAATCTATGCGGCAACATAAAGACTCTGCTACCCATGAGCATGCGCGGCGACTGTCGTAATGCTGCGTTCCAGTAACCTCTGAACTGGGAGTAACATCATCTCCAACTTATTGGCGTTCCAGTTGAAGTTGGAAAAAAGCATGACGATCTACCAGGCTATTGTTAGCTGTTTTTAGCACGCCCTGCATTGTTGTATGAAGAATGTGATTATCACTATGGCAGCATTTTTGTAAATATAAGTCTAACAATACGATGTATACAGCTGATCTAGAGCGACACACCCCAGTCAGAAGTGCAAATCAATTGATTATTACAGGAGCTAAATAACTGTTCACACTGGGGGCATCCATCTTCGATTGTCAACTCGGGGGTGGCGAGGTTTCACCGAGTTCCCAGTAGGAATTCAGACTTTGGGGGGCGTTTCAGTTGCAGTTTCATACTCGGAAATCGGATATTCCTGCTTCTGATTACAACTGGAACGCACCAGAAGACGCAAGCCAAAGCGTTTGTTTGTTGTGATGCTAATGAATGCAGCTTGGACCTTCCTCAGAACTCTGCATTGCTTTACAACTTCTTTTTTCAACAACTTACAGGATGCAAAGCGGCGAGGTAATGTATCTCTTTCTAGTTACGTAGCGGTAGTTTCTGATGTGTGACAACAAGCAATTTTAGGAAAACTTAGTATTGTAGTTTTGTAGCCGGCTATATATTGCTACTTACAGCCTGGTGCTCTAAGACGTGTCTGAATAATATAAATTTGCTCTAGTTTTAATTGTCTTGTTCCTGAAGTTGAGTATCCAGGCCAGAATAAAAGGACCAATCACTTAGATTTTGATGGTGATCCAAATCGGGATGTGGATCCAGGACTTTTTTCCAGAGATTTGTTAACAAGATCTGACAGTTTCACTCATGAGCTTTCAGTTGTTTGTATGAGATTATTATTTTTCTTGGCTGTCACATCCACCTAAACCCCTTTGAGAGGGGATGTGATGGCATTAATTTGCTTTATTGGATAGTGACAAAAAACTTTTAGTATAAACAAAATATTGACACTTGCATAAGAAAATCATTGTTTTCTCTGACTCCTTCAGATAAGTGGTTTTCCGCATCTCAATGTGTGCAGACCTTTAATTAATTAATCACAGAAATATGCATGGACAACCTGAATATCTCTGCTGCAAACTGCCTAAAGATACATTTGAACCTTTTTGTATCTCCGTTGAATGTGCTCTATGAAGCTCTGAGTAAACTCACATAAAGTAAATCTACGAAAAAATGCCCACAATAGTCTGTTTTAGTGAATCAAATTTTTTTCTCCCTGTGAACTAAAAATTGTCTGAAAATTGTTTTTGGACCATTTCCTCAAAAGTGTGAGCCAGATAATTAAACCTCCCTTCCCCTGAAATGGATGAAAAAAGACAATTTTCCAGGATTACAGAAATGTTAAATGTCTTCATTTAATTCAGGGCAATAAAGCAAGCAGAAGAGAGAAATTTGAAAAGTGTACCCATGCCCAAATATACCGACTTTACTGCTAAAGCTTTTTAGTGCATGAGGTCAAAAGTATTTACTTACCACTACAGTAAGGCTGGAGTGGGCAACTAGCGGCCCATGGGCCACATGCGGCCCTCCACCTCACTAAATGCATCCATCAGTATATCCATAAAAACAATAAATTGTTAATATGAAGAGAAGAAAACCAAGATATGTAATATAAATAATTCTGTATACTGAAGAACTTACTTTGCTTTAATAGTGTTTATCTTTTTCAAGAAGCATTAGAACATTAGATCAAGTAATACCCATAACTATATTAAGAAAAATAGCATTGGTGAAAAATTTGTACTTTAAAAATGGGAAAACACTCTTTGGTTCAGTAGTTGAAAATAGATTAATTGGCTATAAATCTGTGTACTTTGGCTAAATTCTATTTTAAGTTCACTTAAATATGAACAATAATGTGTATTTGTGTAATAATATATGAGTATTGGTACATAGGGATGTAATGGTATGACAGTTTCATATCACAGTTATTGTGACCAAAATTATCACGGTTATCATTATTATCGCTGTGCTCAAAATGTTCAAAAAGTACTTTAACACAGTCTTGAAATTATTTAACCACTTTAATATTATAACTTTGTCAGTTCTTTTGTCTTTTTTTGTCAATAAGTGTGTCAGGAAACGTCCTTTAGATAAATTTGTTTAAACTTTTTTCATGAGAAATAAAAGTAAACAGTTCTGACAGGTATTTGTCATTATTATGTTGTAAATGCTTAAACTGTGTGTAATAGCAAGAAAAGAAAAAAATGGATTTGTACTTTTAACAGGATTCTCTTCATAAACAATTGTTAATAAACATGTTCACAGTTTTTAGATGGCCAAAAATACACTTAACCTGTTTTACATACACTCACACATTTTTGTTTGCCTGCAGCGTTAGTGTTCATGTTACAACTCGTTATATTAGACCATGTCCAGGCCTTTTTATTTATTTATTTATTTATTTTTTGTTTTACTAACGATGGTCCTTGAAGCAGTTAGCCCCCTTCATGACTCTTCTCTGGTCTCCCCTTTCCATGGCAGATCTCCTCGACATCTCCTTTAATATTTCCAAATTATGATTGAGTTAATCCATAAAACACGAACTATGACGGGAAAAGACGATCTATTACAACTATATACGGCAAAACGCAGTGAATAAACAGCGAAAGAATGACAAGAACACATGATACTAATGCTGTTATTTACAACCTTTATACATCATTAAACAGAAAATCCTGATAAAACCTCCTATAATTCACTCAGGTATGGCTCACTGAATACTCTCTCTCTCTCTGCTCGTTTACTCGAGGAGTTACAGCCATTTTAATCACGTACATTTTTGTCTTTCACCGCAGCTTGGTGTTTTAGACAGGGTGACTGTCTGCAATCAGTTTCCCCACCGACATCCTTGTAAAATCCTAACTTTGACCAGACTTTAGCCGTTTCGAGTGGGAAAACCTGTTAAGAGTCTGAGCGAGGCTCCAACTGCTAAACTTTCAGAGACTAAACAATGCAAACTGCGCATGTGCTCCTCCGTTTGTGAGACACGGCTGCTTCTTTGGGGGCAGACACACATAGTTTTGGCTTTTCAGGGCAAATAGCAGCATCACCGTACGTTACTGACACAGTGTGGTGATCAAACATGGTAACTTAGTAATTTTAATCGGACGCGGTAATGATCACCGTGGGAAATTTTACCGCAGTTTACCATTTTACAGTTAACCGTTACATCCCTATTGGTACACTATTTTTTGTGATTCCAAAATATTTGCATATGTTGCCTATCAAACATTATTTTTTCCCATTGAGAGTATCAGAAGATTTGTAACAATGTGGCCCGCAGGCTGGTAAAAATGGTTTTATGTGGCCCTCTTGGCTTGAAAGTTGCCCATCCCTGCTGTAAGGTAAACCACTACTGTTTAATGGGAAAATAAGAAGCAGGTGATCTGTACAGTTTGGCTGAATTCATTTTTGCAAGAATCAGTGAGAGCACGAGGGGTTCCTGAAGTCAAAGAGGCAGACTTTATCGGCCATCAGACCAATGCAGCCAAATGGAACAATGGAGAAAAGATTGGTTGCAAAGCTATTAGGGTGGCCTTCTCCCAGCCACATTCACAATTAATAATGTTTTTGTATGGGCCATGAGTAGGCTATGCCCCAGCTGCTTTTAACCCCTCAGGTCATCGACTGCTCTGCCCCCCAGCCAATAATTTTCTCATCACACTCTGTTACCTCCAAGGCTCCTCCATTCTCCCCATTTCTCTGTCATTACTGCTCTTCGACCAGGTAATAAATGTTTGAGCCTGCACTAGGGGTGGACAATGTAACCTTGAAAGTTATGTCACTGTAAATCAAGGGTATTTTTCATACCATATGAATAACGATACAGGAAAAGAGGAGCACTTTTATTGACGATTGCAGCTCAAAGGCATTTGGAGTCATAGTTAACAGGGAAATTACTTAAACTAAAACACCAGAATATTAAGTCCATGTGTGTTAGTATACAGACTGTTATGGTGCTTATGTTGCGTTTTCTGTTCATAGTGTCTTAGTTTGAGATGACCAATGGGTATTTGGTGAGTTCTACCATTAAGTTGTATAAAGATAACGGATCTCCTATGTTCTTTGTCCCAGTATTGAAGGCTTTCAGTCAAATTATACATCAGTCAGGAAATTTTTAATATCATTTTCAGCTGCACATTTTTTACCCATATGTCACTTCATGTAAGTCTGCCACCATAATTGATATTGCTAAGATAACAATCCACATGTAGGTGTTTTTGTGTCTGAAGTCTGGAAGATTAGAAACTAGAAAATCTTCAGTTTGCTCAAAATTAATGTTTGATTTAAAGATACTATGGGGAGTTTCTAAGTAATTACAAAAAAGTCTCACTTTTAGATATACAGTTGTGGTCAAAAGTTTACATACACTTGTAAAGAACATAATGCCATGGCTCTCTTTAGTTTCCAGTTATTTCTACAACTCTGATATTTCTCTGATAGAGTGATTGGAACAGATACTTCTTTGTCATGAAAAAACATTCATGAAGTTTGATTCTTTTATGACTTTATTATGGGTTAATAGAAAAAGTGACTAAATCTGCTGGGTCAAAAATATACATACAGCAACATGAATTAGCAATTTTGGTGACTTAGAAAGTTGTGTCAATGAAATGAGCTTCAGAACATACCGTCTTAACTTCTTGTGAATGATTATGAGTGACTATAGCTGGGGACTTCTCTGAGGCCATTTAAATAGGGCCATTTAAATATTTTTTGTTTGACGTTTTTGTTTTTTGGATACAAAAAACAAAAACAATGGGAAAGTCAAAGGAGCTCAGCACGGATCTGTAAAAGGGAATCATTGACTTGAACAAGTCAGGAAAGTCACTTGGAGCCATTTCACAGCAGCTGCAGGTCCCAAGAGCAACAGTGCAAACAATTGTTTGTATGTATAAAGTGCATGGCACTGTTTTGTCACAGCCATGGTCAGGAAGAACATTCAAGCTATCCTGCTGCTGAGAGTAAATTGGTCGGGAGTGTGAAGAGTCAACCAAGAATCACCAAAAAGCAGATCTGCCAAGAATTAGAAGCTGCTGGAACACAAATGTCAGTGTCGACTGTCAAGCATGTTTTGTATCGCCATGGACTGATGGGCTGCTGTGTAAGAAGGAAGCCCTTGCTCTAAAAGCAGCACCTTAAGGCTCAACTGAAGTTTGCTGCTGATCACATAGACAAAGATAAGACCTTCTGGAGGAAAGTTCTGTGGTCAGATGAAACAAAAATCAAGCTGTTTGGCCACAGTTCCCAACAATATGTTTGAAGGAGAAAAGGTGATGCCTTTAACCCCAAGAACACCATGCCTACTGTCAAGCACGGTGGTGGTAGTATTATGCTGTGTGGCTGTTTTGCTGCCAATGGAACTGGTGCTTTACAGAGAGTAAAGGGGATTGTGAAGAAGGAGAATTACCTTCAAATTCTTCAAGATAACCTAAAATCATCAGCTCGAAGGTTGGGTCTCGGGCACAGTTGGGTACTCCAACAGGACAATGACCCCAAACACATATCAAAAGTGGTAATGGAATGGCTAAATCAGGCTGGAATGAAGGTTTTAGAATGGCCTTCCCAAAGTCCTGATCTAAACCCCATTGAGAACACCTGGAAAATGCTGAAGAAACAATTCCATGTCAGAGAGCCAACAAATTTAACTGAACTGCACCAATTCTGTCAAGAGGAGTGGTCGAAGATTCAACCAGAAGCTTGCCAGAAGCTTGTGGATAGCTACCAAAAGTGCCTAATTGAAGTGAAAATGGTCAAGGGACATGTAAGCAAATATAAGCATTGCTGTATGTATATTTTTGACCCAGCAGATTTGGTCACTGTTTCTGTTAAATCATAATAAAGTCATAAAAGATTCAAACTTCATGAATGTTTTTTCATGACAAAGAGGTATCTGTTCCAATCTCTCTATCAGAGAAATATCAGAGTTGTAGAAATAACTGGAAACTAAAGAGAGCCATGACATTATGTCCTATACAAGTGTATGTAAACTTTTGACCACAACTGTATGCCTGATCGAAATACACACTTTAAGATGAGTTTTATAGCATCAAAATAGGTTATCTATAAATGCTATTCCTTAGCTTCGTGGTCGGGTCGGACAGGTCTGGACTGGCCTGGATACTCAACTTCAGGAACAAGACAATTAAAACTATAGCAAATTTATATTATTCTGACACGTCTTAGAGCACCAGGCTGTAAGTAGCGATATATAGCCGGCTACAAAACTACGATACCAAGTGTTCCGAAAATTGCTTGTTGTCACACATCAAAAACTACCGCTACGTACCTTGGGTCACATCTTTTGGTGCGTTCCAGTTTCCAGAGTTTAATTTGGCGGAAAGCTGGGCCGGACGAATGAGAGTTTTGTAATATGATTAATGGAGTATTTATTTTCCACCGCTTATGGGCGTTATTTACAATACCAACACAATACGGGAGTTGTGTAGCAGCTCAGTGGTTTACAGTCTGTGTTGATCCAGTAAAAAATGCAATTTAAACATAATAAACACTGTTACAAAACGTAATAAAACTGCATATTGCACCCTTACCTGTCCAGCAGTAAACAAGCAACTTGGGCGTCAGTCTTCAGACATAACTTTGTAAACAAGGCTCTCCACCTTGTTAAAGCAACCCCAATGTTTAACCTTGTTTTCTGACGTTTTCTGTCACGATTCCGCTTCATTTTGTCATGCTTTCTTTTTTTCGAAAGAAGTTGATCAGAGTCTTGGCTCTCGAGTGATTTTGAATAAATGTGGTCTTCCATTTCCAAAGCTTTAACTGTAAAATACACACAATTTAAATCCCTTGTGCAAAGTAATAACTTTCTGTACATCCACCTTTGCCCTCTCTCCTCCTCTTCGCCTGCATTCCAGGTGGATTTCAGAACCAGCGGATTGATTTGCGTTTCGTTCTTTTTGTCCCAAAAATCCACCCGTAGACAACATGGCGGATCGTAATGTCGGCCTACATGAAAGCGGCCCGCGGTAATGTAATTTTTTAAAGCTTTTGCTAACTAAATCAAAATAAGAGAAACGTTTAATGAGGATGATTTTACTCCTATTTTGACTTTACATACAAATAGAAACATTATAACCTATATTCACCGTTTATGTTTGGCGAAATGCTGCCACATTCTACAAATTCTACACACTGCACCTTTAAGTGACAGTCCATCTGGTGAACCTGTAGTCACAAAGATCAGCTGGAAATAACTCAAAGATCTACCAGTAGATCAAGATCTACAGTTTGGTGACCTCCTCTCTACAGGCTTATTCTTTTATCCATCCTCATTTGACATCTCCTGCGTGTCTCTATTTCCATTATGGTGCATCTTTCCTTTCGTTCCTGATGGAGTCTGAGGTGCGCCACTTGAACTGCAGAGTGTAATCAGGAGTGACAAACATCTCCATATAACATTTAAAAACAGGAGCCAGTGCACGCAAACACACACACCCTCACGTCCATCAGTGTTTATCTCATCAGCATAAACGTGCCCAGTAAGCAGAGAGGAGGGATTTATTTGCTCGCATTGAGAGGGGGACGTCGGTACAAGCCGTGTGAAAGGCAGCACTTCCTACAGCCCTGCTTTTTTAGATCCTGAAGGCCCATTTGTAGTGTGGGTTTGTTTGTCTTTATAGTCACTCTGAGGTTGTAAATGTGTGTCTGGCCTTGATTACAGCGCTGTGGAGAAAGACATGGAGGAACATCATCATTAGGAATCGTCTGAGGATGTTGGGGGATCAATACAGAGACCTTTAGGAGAGAGGCTCTGTCATTTACTATTAATAATGGCCCCTGACGCCCACGGTAATAATGCCATTAGGAGTACTGGAATCTGTTACTTCATTCACAGCTCAGTGGCCTTTACAATACACTCACATGGAGAAAATCTGTACATCCGTAGTATAATTCACACACCCGTAAGTCTACTGAGACCATTTCCTCTCCCTGTGCATAATTGGGACTGTCGAGCAAGAAAAAATAGACAAGGTCAGATCAGGACAGTCTTAACAGGCCCACTTGAGAGGTGGATAAAGAGAAAAAGAGAGGAATTTTAAAACTGAAATGTCAAGTGTGAAGAAGAAGCAAAAGAAGAAAAACAGTCTGAACCACACACAAATTAAATGAGTGGGAAGAAAAAAGTACAGCAGGAAGCAATTAACTTTTAAAGCAACAGACGTGAGGGTCAAGTCGAGGTATGAGACATCTTTTAACAGCTTCAAACTTCACAGTCTGCAAACTATATCAAACCATCTCATTCATGATGCCTTGTTTCAGTACCACAACCAGTGAAGGACAGTAATAAAGTAAATTTACTTAAGTAATTATCGTTATTTTTTTTTTTCTTTAGTATGTGTACTTAATTAGAGTAGTAATTTTAATGAGAAGTGTTTAATGTTACCTGGTCACAAGACTAGAACGCCTCTCTCTAACACCGGTATGACAATTTAAAAGCACCGTGTGTCATATTTCCTCTTCTTTATTCTAATATCAACAAGAAATCATGAACACAAAGTCAAAAAGTCATGTACTACAATTGGTACTTGCTGAAGACCAAGAGAAATGTCCCTCATAAATATGAGTCAGCTTGTTTACACCTCTACCATATTTGTTCACACAGCAAACAGCTGATGTCCTCCCCTCTTCTTGAGTTCAATTGGCCAGTGAGGGAGAAGGGACAATGACAAGTGCATTTTCAGAGGAACTGTTTTCAATTGAGAGTCAACTGGGAGTGACAAAAATCAACTGATTGTAAGAACATACACTATACTGCCAAAGTATTCGCTCACCCATCCAGATAACCAGAATCAGGTGTTCCAATTACTTCCATGGTCACAGGTGTATAAAATCATCACCTAGGCATGCAGACTGCTTTTACAAACATTTGTGAAAGAATGGGTCGCTCTCAGGAGCTCAGTGAATTCCAGCGTGGAACTGTGATAGGATGCCACCTGTACAACAAATCCAGTCGTGAAATTTCCTCTCTCCTAAATATTACACAGTCAACTGTCAGCTGTATTATAAGAAAATGGAAGAATTTGGGAACGACAGCAACTCAGCCACCAAGTGGTTGGCCACGTAAACTGATAGAGTGAGGTCAGCGGATGCTGAGGCGCATAGTGTGAAGAGGTCGCCAACTTTCTGCAGAGTCAATCACTACAGACCTCCAAACTTTATTTGGCCTTCAGATTAGCTCAAGATCAGTGCACAGGGAGCTTCATGGATGGGTTTCCATGGCCGAGCAGCTGCATCCAAGCCTCGCATCACCAAGTGCAATGCAAAAGCGTTGGATGCAGTGGAGTAAAGCACGCCACCACTGGACTCTAGAGCAGTGGAGATGCGTTCTCTGGAGTGACTAATCACGCGTCTCCATCTGACAATCTGATGGACATGTCTGGGTTTGGAGGTTCCCAGGAGAACGATACTTGTTGGACTGCATTGTGCCAAGTGTACAATTTGGTGGAGGGGGGATTATGGTGTGGGGGTGTTTTCAGGAGCTGGGCTTGGCCCCTTAGTTCCAGTCAAAGGAACTCTGAATGCTTCAGCACACCAAGACATTTTGGACAATTCCATGCTCCAACTTTGTGGGAACAGTTTGGAGCTGGCCCCTTCCTCTTCCAACCTGACTGTGCACCAGAGCACAAAGCAGGTCCATAAAGACATGGATGACAGAGTCTGGTGTGGATGAACTTGACTGGCCTGCACAGAGTACCAACCTCAACCTGATAGAACACCTTTGGGATGAATTAGAGCAGAGACTGAGAGCCAGGCCTTCTCGTCAAACATCAGTGTGTGACCTCACAAATGCTCTTCTGGAAGAATGGTCAAAAAAATCCCCTTAACACTCCTAAACCTTGTGGACAGCCTTCCCAGAAGAGTTGAAGCTGCTATAGCTGCAAAGGGTGGACTGACATCATATTGAACCCTATGGATTAGGAATGGGCTAGCACAAGTTCATATGGGAGTCAAGGCAGGTGAGCAAATACTTTTGGCATTATATTGTATCTTTACTCAGGGCTGTGAGTTCTGAAAACACTGAATTATATGGTTCTGAATCAAAACAAGCACTGCCAGTGCAAAATAGGCTGCCTGTAGATACAGGCACAAATGCCTATGCTACATCGCTGTGAGCACCAGCTCTGAGCAAGAAACAACAAAATCATGAGTCAAAATTGAAGATTTTTATCCTTGGTATGTTGTCTATCAGTCAAAGTATTTTTTTGTATATTTCACAATTAACATTTTTCTCTTTATTACGTCGCCTTCAGTTTTCTAATTAATATTCAAAATGTCATTTTGGACAAGGGAAGGTGCAAAGTTGACTTAACGCATAATTAAAAGCTTCAGAGCTATTGCCTATTTAATTGAAATCTATAATTAGCTATTTATTTATTTACAGCTATTTACTCTGTTCATTCTTCCACTACAACAGTGAAACAGAGTATGAGCTATTTACACTGTAGCACTATTATTATATTATCAACAATATTATAGGAATTGTTCAGGTTGCTTGGTAGTAAGAGTCCTCCCGTTTTGTTCTGGGGGTGACCTTGTTGATCTTTGTCGAGGATGCTGCTTTGTTTAAGACAGCATGAAGGCAGAGAGATATTGTTATGTAAAGCTCCAGCAGAATATGGATGAAGATTCTGAGAAAATATATTCCTCCTTTTACTTGTATGTGTGCGTGCACGCATGTGTATGTGTGTTTGTGTGTGCTTTTAGAGGAGCAGCCATCTCAAATATATTCTGACTTTTGCCCTGCAGTTTTGTGTTTCTCTGTGGCCTGTGTGACCTCTTGTAGGAGTGTGGGCTAGCTATCGATAACCGAGTCTCTCTGTGATTTTTTTTCTTCATGATAAGCACTTAAGTAAAGCATTGCTTCACCTCAGTGCTCCTAAAACTCCCTCTACTGTCAGCTAAGACCCAAACCTTTAACCAGCCAGACAGCCCTTCAGTTTACTCAGTGTGGTTGTGTGTGCTCTTTCACTCTTTGGCTGGGGACCACGTGAGAAAGATGTGAATGTGATAAAAAAAGGGAATTTGGTATTAGCTTTATCATGATGCTAAGCATGTTGTTTTTTTCTCCTAATGATTTGCATGTAGGTGCCAACATGCTGCACTTCATGTGTGTGTGTTTGTGTGCATGATGAATATAAAGAGTCTTGTTGCATGCCAACATGAATTCCTGAAGCGTGACTGCAGGATTGTATACACTTATGAGTTAAGCAGCTAAACTTTGTGAGGAGAGAAATTCAGAGAATCAATGTGGCACGACTGTGCTCCCCCTCCCTCTTGGCCTTATGAGAGAGTGGGATTGTCAGGACTAATTATGACTTTCCAAATCAGGCCAAATGCCCCTGTTAGTTTACATGAGCTGCACATGCCCACTTTACATATTTGCATCTGCAACATATATTTTTTATATATTTTTTAATATATTTCTGAACTTCATCAAGATTAAAATATAGGTAAGATAATTTAGCACTAAATTAAAGCTAAAGCTAAATATTTAGAAGGAAGAAGACCATATTAACATGTTCATAAACAGTGCATAACAAACTTATTAGACCACCACCCAATGTGAGAATTGTGCCACAGCTGCCCTAAATTAACAGCATGGGTATTTACCTAAATCACCTCAGTGTTTTTGTAATGATTAATACAGCAGTGTGTAGAAGTTGTTTTTTTTAACAGATATTATATTTTAATTAGGGCTGCAGCTATCGATTCTTTTTGTAATCCATTACTCGATCAAATTTTTGTCGATTAATCGAGTAATCGGATAACTGTTACATTGCGCTCACTGCTATTTTTTTTACATTGAATCACTACACATTATTATTATTAGTAACACACTAAACAGAAAAGCCAGGTCACCTAAATCAACAACTTATTTTTCTTATTTGAACATTCTGAGCATAAATGGGATCTCAAAATCAAAATCTATACTTTTATTTTTACTCTGGGCCATATCTTGCTTTTGTCAGTATTTTTTTAAAGTTTTTTTTTTTTTTATTTGATTGGTATTCATGCTTGTCTCTTTTTGCTAAATTATTGCCTTTACTACTGTACCATGTTGATGATCTTATTTTGCTTACTTTATTTCTAGGACCAAATAATATCACACTTAGATACTAAGATAATTTAACTAGCTAATGTACATATCTATAACATATGAAATTTTTCCCTACACCTGCTTCCTCTACTCACTGTCAGTGTTTCCTGTTCTGATCTCTGCAATCAAATTAAATGTTAAGTTATTGTATGTGAAAAGTATGTGAACAAAAGACACATGATTCTGGGCAAGTAGCCTCCACATTGATTTACGTTCTGAAGGTTATTTACTCGCCCATATCTCAGTTATTGATCACATTAGCTGCTTCTGTTGATGTATCATGAGTGTCATCCTGTTGTGTCGCTCTGACGCACCGACCGGATGTTTACTGTTGACGAGCTGCAGCATTGACTACGTGCTATCATGCTAAGCTATGTGCTACTACTGTGTTTTCTTTTCGTCCCTTCTTGTAGTGACCACACACTTGGGACACACTCTGCCATTTCTTCTGTGAACTCTCTCCTTTCTGTCCCTCTCTTTTCTCTTCCTTCATGATTTTACAAGCCGTGCAGTAGCGGAGGTAGCAGGCGCCACAGAAATGACCATCAGTGTCAAACACCGTGCACTGTATAGTAGTCCAGATATATATTTTATATGTATGATTATATATTAAACGAGGCTTTGAGGCACACAATTTGCCCCGAGGATATTTTGTAATCGAATAATCGGGATTATCCGAGGAATCGTGTCAGCTCTAATTTTAATAATAAAATACAAATTTATTATTACTCTTTATTATAAATTATTTTTCTTGTTTGGGATTCAAATTATAGATATTTCCTCATAATGCTGATCAAAAATGGTTGAATGCTATGCTTGAGTAATATCTAACATCTCAAAGAAGCCTGGTGAGCAGCTCTCGTTTGGCTGTAAAAAATGAAACCAGATTGAAATTCCTCATCCCTGTTAAAAATGTACCTCCAATAAGAATAGCATTTTCAGTTCAAAACAAGTTGAAATCTTGAAAAAATTGCAAATGCACTGAGATCTTAACCCCATTATAATCTATAGGGTTTACAGAGACTGGTCTGAAAAGAGAAAATATTGATTAAGGGCGTTTTCACATTAGGTCCACTTGTTTCGAACCGTGCTGTGGCGCAGTTCGCCATGGGTTCGCCCCCCTCCCCCGCTGGCTTGCATTCACACTGGCAACATCGAACTGTTCCCGGGCCCACTTGTGTATTTACTCAGTTTGAAACAGCAGGGGGCGATATGCACGTAACTGGTTATCAAACCTGCTATGGAGGAGAACGAAGAAGAGGCTACCATGGTAACCATTTCCTACACCAAACAACCAATGTTTACGTTTCGCTCTCTTTTCGCTCTCTTCTACATTTTCCTTCAAATGTGTTTTTTGTATCGTGTTTAAGACGGCATCAGCGACCTTCTTGACCCTCGTAAGTCATCGTAATCAAATTGAGTAAACAAAAGATTCAACCGTGGGATTAACAGGAAGTAATTCATCAAAAGTAGATCGGTTCGGACCACTTTGTTTCACACCAGTGAAACCACACCAAATGTAGGGAGATGGAGCGGATCGAGACCACCCCTTCATGGAGGTCTCGGACCGGCTGATTTGGTGTGCACCAAAGTGCGGTGGTTCAATTTACATTGATACTAACGTACCAAACCCTGGGCCAAAACTTCTTTGGTGTGCACTAAATGTGGTTGGTGTGAAAACACCCTAAGTGATAGTTCTCTGGGCTATAATACCTTGTTGATGCCAGGTGTTAGAGGAGAATGGTCAGATTGCCTTTGAGATTAATAACCCATATAATTAATCATTTATGAGAGCTGTTTTGGTGACTTTATGACTTTATTGTACTTTAATTATTTGGTTTTAATTCTTAGATTTATTTTATTCCATCTTATTTCTGCTTGTAGTGACCCTGCAGGACCAGATCAGATCGGGTTTTACTCAAGGTATGCACAAGACCTTTTTTTTGACTGCTCAGGATGTTGAATCTTGAGGCAGAGACTTTCTGCCTTACACTACCTCTATTTGGATTTCTAAGCCTCTCTGCAGCTTGATAAAACAGTGAATCAATTTTGAAGGATTTTGTTAAAGCTCTAACTGGACGCTCATTTTGGTCCATACTCATGAAAGTCTCACTCAGTCACTGGCTTATGATCATGTACCGTCTCCTTACCTAAATGGAGGGAGCATTTGATGAGCTACGTCCTGAGCTGGGCCAGTGAACCTCTGTGTGACAGGATGGCATGTGTGTTGTGTCTGTTCAGAATGGAGCTAATCACGAGTTCAAATGGAATTGATCCTGTCTGCTGAGAGCGAGAGGAGTCTGCACAAAAGTATTTATGGGTGATGTCAAGCTCAAACTTTCCACAACACAGCATAACAATCCACCTCAGAGTTGATAAAAAATCAATGGATTCTGTTAATGTGACATTGAGTTACTGCATTTATCAGGATGAAATCAGCCTACAAGGCTTCACACTGGCACACACTAATCATTACGCACAGAGATGACTATTTTTATCTAAAGGAGATGCCCTTTGTGGCTGACTCCAGAGACAATGCTGTTTTTAAATAGAGAGATATGTCTGGCCTGACTGCCATCTGTGCTTTCCCCTCTCTCTTGTTAAGACAGCATGTTAGTTGAGATATTGTGTTCAACTGCAGCAGCACAGGATAAAGCCTTTTTCATGTTACCTCATGCCAGTGAATTTCATCTCATGAGCCAAGATTATCTAACTTATGTTTACCACCTTACTTTGCTTATAATGTGTACATAAGAAAAATTATTAAAACCCCTTAAGTCAAGTTTGTCTACCTATAAGGTCATAACAGCTACTAATTAAAGGTGTAGTCAGCGATCTCCTAATCTTCTAATCTAATGCACTATTTGTCAAAATCACTGTATTTCTCCTCTCCATCCACAAGATGTCACCACTGACAGCATGTTGAAAAAAAGTCTGGTTTCAATACACAGCCTTGGCTCTGAATTTCAGAAGGTAAATACTGTGGCTCAGGCCGAGCCACTAAAACAGGGTACACCCCCCCCCACACACACACATCCAGGGGGCGATCATACTCATGCACAGATCAGACAGAGGGGGGAGGGGGAGTCGTAGGTTGTGTAGCGTGCGCACAGCGTAAGAGAGAGATACAATAGGTGCAGTAGCAACAGCTGAAAAACAGTCCAAAAGAAAAAAGTCAGAGGAGTGAAAAGTGAAAAAGAAGGGCTATGACCATGAAAGAGCGAAGACCCGGGTCAACATTGGTGTTGCTTTCTGACGGTGGAGGGAACTCTGCGAATTGAAAGACCTATAAAAGGACACGGATGTCGCCATCTGTCTGCTGGATAGGTAAGCAACATTAGCTTTGTGGTGCTTCACATAACAGTAACAGCCGTCGGGCATTCATTTTATTGTCTAATCTGCCAGAATGTACTGTTGTCATGATGTTTTCAATAATGGAAGTCGAGTTGTCTGACGAGTCAGGGTTTACCTTGAGTACGTTGGTCAGCTACGCACTTTCTACGGCCGTTTCCATGACGATGCACTTCCATCAGCGGGTGGAGCCAGGGGTAAGGTATGAAGGCAGAGGTGGGTCTAAATTCGTTGATCAACAACCTGTCCACTTGTTTTCTGGCACACGCTACGCAACCTATTACTCCCCCTCCCCCCTCTGTCTGATCTGCGCATGAGTATGATCGCCCCCTGAATGTGGGGGGGGGGTACCCTGTTTTGGCGACTTGGCCCGAGCCACAGTATTTACCTTCTGAAATTCAGAGCCAAGGCTGTGTACTGAAACCGGACTTTTTTCTCAAAATACTGTCAGTGGTGACATCTTGTGGATGGAGAGGAGAAATACAGTGATTTTGACAAATAGTGCATTAGATTAGAAGATTAGAAGATCGCTGACTACACCTTTAAAGCTTTGAATAAAAGTATTATTTTAGTTTTCTGAGAGAGCGAGGTTTGGGCAAAATTTGGGTGCGCAGTATAATTGAGTACAGTGTTCTTCCAGGCAAAAATTGTGAAAATATGGGGTGTGTGTTATAATCGAATCCATGTCAAAATTGAGAAATTAGGGTATTATTGTTATATTGTTACTAAGATGATTCAGACCTGTACAAAAACAAGATAAGTTGGTATTTGGCTCAAATGAGATGGCTAAGAAGAAATTTGTAATCATGTGTGTTTTCTGTTTGTGTCTTAGCAAATGTGCTTTGTCCTTTTTTTAGATACAGTATATCATATGATGCTCAAAGAAACATCTTAATATCATTCTTAAAAACTTTGCAGTCAAATTGAAAGTGTAAATAGAGGAACTCAGTTCTCTCTTCAGAGGATAACTGCAGGGTTGATGGGAACTTTGATCCTAAAATGATGCTCCTGAGTCACTTTAGGTTCTGCCCTTTAACATTCGGCAGTCTGATTTGATGTGATGGTCATAACTTTGTCTACTTTAAGGTCATAGTGGTAGTTACCCAACTTTTATTCCAAAACAAACACAGAAACAGGAAGAATCCAGTCGGAGAAAAATGAATAATGCTGACATGGAAAACCAGGAAGACATGTACTTAATGGAAGGTGAGCCAGATGAATCATGTTTCTAAATGATTAAAGAATATCACTTTCTTCTTCTGAGCATGCTTTGTCTGCTGGTCAGCTCAGTTTTAGGCTGTTTTAGAAAGACAGCTCATCAACATTAGTGACCAGCGTTGGAGTGTTTTTGACCTGTAAAGGGCTATGGGGCAAAAATATTAATGGATTCATCAACCTCTGGCAGAAAAACAGCATTATGATCCAACTCACTGTGCTTCTGGTTTAATATCAATACTCTGACTGTTGTTTCAGTCTCATGAATATATTCACAAAGATAGAGCGGTGACCTGGTACTGAGAGCTGAAATTTGACTGGCTACCAAATCCAGAAGTCATGCACAGACTGCAGGCATCCTGCATCCTTGCACATATGGGTGGGATGAGATGATTGAAAATACAAGCGTCAGTTCTGGATTCAGAATTCATAGTTAAAGATGCTGCAGGGACATCCACATATTTGATTCATAAGCTAAGTTTGAACTAAGGCGATACTTAAACCTAAAATCATCCCACCCATTACACCCACCATGTTGACATTTTTCAAAACGTTTGATATTTTGTACACAGGACAAATAAAAAATGTATCTTGATCAGCATCAGTTTAAACAGCACTGTTGGATCTATATATTCTATTCTTAAGTAATTCCATATTTGCAAGCCCAACTTATCCCCCACATAAGCACACTGACACAGAAAGTTCAGTTTTAATCTGCAATAAATGACTTTTAAAAATTACACTTTGTTTTCAAACTTTGAAGGAGACTTTCGCTCTGGAACAACAAGACTTCTTTCGGTACCTCCAATTAAGAGATTATTATAACAATAAAAATTAAGAAGAAAGAGATCCATCTGTAAACTAACCTCAAGCTAAAGAGTTCATTTTAGTTGTATTTGTGTGACAGTGGTATAAAATATTTCTGTATGTTGTTGATTGAAAGTTGCTCAAATAGGAGTTGGGTGGCACAGTGGTACAGCAGGTAGTTCCTGTCCCTTACTTCAAGAAGGCTAATGGTTCAAACCCTCTGTATACCTTCCTCTGTTGAGTTTGCATGTTCTCCCATGCATGTATGGGTTCTTCAGTGGCACTCTGGCTTCCTCCTACAGGCCAAAAACATGCTAGGATAATTGAGACTCTTAATTGCCCTCAGGTGTGGGTGTGTGAACCTCTCTGTCTCTCTGTGTGGCCCTGTGATTGACTGGCAACTGCTCCAGGGTGCATCCTGCCTCTAGCTCAATGCCACCTGGGATAGACTCCAGCCTCCTACAACCCAAAAAGGGATAAGCGGTACACACTAAAAACAGTTGGGTTATAAAATAACCCAATGCTAACCCAACTGCTGGTTCAGAAAAGGACAAACCCCTTTTTGGGTTATTTTAACCCAACAGGTTGGGTTCTTTTTTTTGACCCAATTGTTGGGTTGTATTATTTAACACAAAAGTTGTTAGCTGTGTTGCTCAATCTTGGAATGTACAAGCCTTACAGGTTGTACCTGATTGTAAAGACTTTAAAACAATATGGAATAATAACATTTTTAAACCTTTTCGAGGATTTTAGAGAGATCCTGAGAAACTATGAAGCTACAGGGGAAACAACTTCAGCACCAGAGTGGCAATAGACACATCTTCTTCTAGATATTGTCTCATAAATTACAGTGGCCAAAAAAGAATGATATACACACTAAAAACAGTTGGGTTAAAAAAAACCCAATTTTAACCCAACTGCCGGTTCAGAAAAGGACAAACCCCTTTTTGGGTTATTTTAACCCAACAGATCAGGTTCTTTTTTTTCGACCCAATTATTGGGTTGTATTATTTAACACAAAAGTTGGGTTATGCTAACTACAATGTTGAGTTATTCCTAGCCCAATCATTGGGTTGTGCAATTCAGTGCTCCCAGTAGTTTGACACGGAAGCAGTTAGGACCCAGAAGCGACACAGATTTTGCAGTTCTTGATAATCAGCTTCATTGAACAGACACAGGAACAATTGTAGAGAGCAGGGATCGAACCCGCGATCCTTGGAACATGTTGTCCACTCGGCCACTCGGCCACACACACATACTGCAACTCAGAGTCTTTAAGGTGAAGCAGGTTAGGACTCACTTTGTCTTTCAGAGCAGGAAATGGTTGAGATTGCCAGAGATCAGGCTGCCACCACTGATTCGGGCTCATAGACAGGTACTCGGTGTTACACACAGGCAAAGGGGTCAGATACCGGAGAACAGATGGCCACCACAGATCAAGATTCACAAACAGGTACTCAGCGTCAAGAACAGAAGGCAAGGTCGGCAACCAGGGATCAGGCAGGCAGGTAGGTGCAGGACAGAAACGGGTCGGTACCTTGTAGTCTAGCTGAGGATCAGCTGATAAAAGTGGATACAGGAACAGAACAGATCGGCAACGGGTGATCAGTCCGGATAGCAGGTCTGGAGTTCTTGGCATGAGAGCGCGACGATCTGACGCCGAGTGAGTGTAGATCTGGTTGTGACATAGTTGGGTTAAATTAATAGCCCTATAACCCAGAAAATGGGTTACTCTTTATAAAAATAACCCAAAAATTTAACTCAACTCTAGCAACACATAAATTGGGTTACCAAATTAACTCAACATTTTTAGGGTGTATCGATAATGGATGGATAAGAAGGATTCTTGGTGCTTGAAAAGAGGGAAGTAAGTTACTTCAACGTGAGCCATACTGTGTCAGCTTCTTTAGTGTTGCTAGGCAACAAAAAATGAATTGTGGTTTCTTGTTGAGTTTCATGATTTCTTGAGGAGAAAGTGAATCTTTGCCTGGTTTGACATGCTCACCCAATGTGACCTAATGCTCTATGATACAGTCAGAAAAACTACAGTCATAATGGGTTCATGTTTTGTGTATAGACTCTGATTTTACCTCATCAGGGTTCAGACAGCAGGCAGTGTATGTGCTATAGTTCTCTCAGGACACTAATAGAGATACAATTGGATACACAACACCTCACAGTGTGTTGATTATATGGAGGCTGCTGTGATGGAGGGAGTAACTTAATTTTTCAACAGCTGCTTCTGCACTGAGGATCATGCTGGAAGGGCCCTTTTATTTGGTGGAAAGCTGATTGTCAGTGGCTGGAAAGGAGACCCTACGACTTGTGCCTGCTGTCCGCCTTCATAAGTGATTCATCATTGCCATCAGCTTCTCTCCTTGTGATACAGATTTCTGAAAACACAAATATCCTCACCAGCTAACAGTGATGTTCACCGCTTGCTAAATTTGCCCATGTGAGCTCCTCCTCCGCGCTCGGCCGAGTCCTGAGCTGAGTAATCATATCATGATCATGTGTTTCAGTGATGGTGTTTATTTATTCCTCGTGTTCAGACCGAACGTCGCCCAAGTCGATGCTCAGGGCCTCTTCACTGGTGTCTGCAGCTGTGAGCTCATCAGCAAACCATGTGCTTTCGAGTGAGTGTAACCTCGGTGTGACATATGCTGCTGCCTTTTAGAACATTCCTCTCCAGTCGGTGACGTCTACACAAGGTCATACAGGGAGAGCATCTGTTTGGCGAGGCGAGGGAGTATTTGAGGTTGTTTGGGAGCATCTGGTTGCATCCACATACACTCTCAGAAATGTAGACACACAACTGTATTCAAACTGATAAACATGTATTTTCCTCTCTTACTGAATCCCTTTCTTTCCCTCTCTCTTGCTTTTGCACACATGAACACAAACCATACAAATGCATCAAAATTGGTGTGCAGTGACAGCAGCAGCAGATAGAGGCTGCTGCAGGACTGTGAGAGCTCCTCAGCCAATCCGATGCCTGGTTATTAGGAGCCCGGCTTCCCACTGGCACATCTCCTTCTCCTCTCTTTTCTCCTGACGGACGTCGTCTCTCGGCGTCTCTCTGCATCTTCCCTCCCCCCTTGTCCTCATCCTTCTCTCTGGGATTAAATTTGGCTGTGGCCAGGTGCTGTGTGAGAGTGTGTGTGTGAGAGTGTGTGTGTGGGCAGTGGTGGAGAAGCAGCGGCAGAAGGGAGGACGCTGAGGTTTCACCCAGGCAGCAGAAGATGTGCAGCGGTTGGTCACAAGGCTAGAGGACGCCTGGGAGGACAGGCGGTCTGTGGATGTTACCTGTGGAGATAAAGGACGGCTTTCAGCAACATTTGGGCGAGCTGCTGATGAGGTGTCTGGTCTGCGCTTCCTTTCACGTCACCGTCTGTCTCTCCATCCCTCTGTGTGCATACAGCTGTGTGTGGTGATGTGCATGTATAAATATGTGTGCATTGGTGTCTTTGCACTTCAAAGACACGGCTAGTGCTCATAACCAGAACTGCATGATGTGATGTGTGGCCGTGTGAGAACTGCGACAGTCCTGAAAATGAAGATCAAGCTCCCATCCTGTCTCCCTTTGTTTTCCCGGCTCTCTCCTCTTTCCCAGCATTGCTGTTTGTGAAGCTTGACTGTGCTTCATAGCCGTGCAAAAATGGTGTCAGTTTATGTAAGAAAAGATTTTTTATTGCAGAAGCACATGGGGAGGGTGATGTTCACTGTCCCTGTGGGCCCATGTTTAGAATTTCCAGTGTGACACTATGCTGTATTTCCTCTTTGACGGGTGTGAGCTGCATTTATCTGAACCGGTAGGCCAAAACCTGTCAAGGCAATTCAGCAGGAGGTTGCTAGAGTATGCATGAGTGAGAGGACATGTTTTTCATTTGTAAATGCATGGCTTGTAACCTCATACCTCCTGCTGTCGGATGTGATAGTCTTGCATACTGAATGTTGTGTGGAGAATAAGTTCTCCTCCTCTAATCCTCTCGGGCCTCTTTGCTTTGGGATGAAGGGAGGAGAAACCATTCATGGACATTATCTTTCTGTGTGTGTATGGCACAGATGTGTTGCTCTGTTTTAAGTCTCCCTCATTTACTTATGCTTGTTGTGTTTCACTATCTTTCAGTTAGGAAGCTAAATGAGAAATAAGTATAGTAAAAAAAATTAGCAGAGAGATGAAGGCGTGTGAGCCACTGTCCTCTGTGAGCCATTTTCACCCAACCCGCTGACACTGCATATTTAACCCCAAGGGGATTACTGGTTTACACAATTACCATGATCTGTGAGCATGTGTGCGTGTGACAAACCCTGGGATTTAGCTTTAGTGTGAAAACCAGATGAAGATATCTTACTTTAAAGGGACTGTGAGGAGTTTCTAAGTAATAACAAAAAAGTCTCACTTTTAGATATATGCCTGATCGAAATACACACTTTAAGATGAGTTTTATAGCATCAAAATAGGTTATCTATAAATGCTATTCCTTAGCTTCGCGGTCGGGTCAGACAGGACTGGACTGGCCTGGATACTCAACTTCGAGAACAAGACAATTAAAACTAGAGCAAATTTATATTATTCGGACATGTCTTGGAGCACCGGGCTGTAAGTAGCGATATATAGCCGGCTACAAAACTACAATACTGAGTTTTCCAAAAATTGCTTGTTGTCACACATCAAAAACTACCGCTACGTAACTAGAAAGAGATACATTACCTCGTCGCTTTGCATTCTGTAAGTTGTTGAAAAAAGAAGTTGTAAAGCAATGCAGAGTTCTGTGGAAGGTCCGAGCTGCATTCATTAGCATCACAACAAACACACCCTTTGGCTTGGGTCACATCTTTTGGTGCGTTCCAGTTGTAGTCAGCAGTGGGAATTTCCGAGTTCCAGGTAGGAAACTGCAACTGGAACGTCCCCCGAAGTCGGAATTTCCTACTGGAAACTCGGTGAAACCTCACCACCTCAGAGTTGACAATGGAAGATGGATGCCCCCAGTGTGAACAGTTATTTAGCTCCTGTAATAATCAATTTATTTGCTCTTCTGACTGGGGTGTGTCACTCTAGATCAGCTGTATACATAGTATTGTTAGACTTATATTTACAAAAATGCTGCCATAGTGATAATCACATTCTTCATGTGATATTTGTGAACAACAACGCAGGGCGTGCTAACAACAGCTAACAATAGCCTGGTAGATCGTCATGTTTTTTTCCAACTTCAACTGGAACGCCGATTAGTCGGAGATGATGTCACTCCCAGTTCCGAGGTTACTGGAACGCAGCATTATGACAGTCGCCGCGCGCGCTCATGGGTAGCAGAGTCTTTATGTCTTCGGAAATAGATTCTCCTCATAGCACCTTTAAATTGAAAAACATGCTCTCCTCTATTTTTTGGACCTGTGAGTGATTCAAAGTCCCAAAAGCTCTTTCTTTGTTTTACTTTTTACTGTCAGCGTTGAAGTGTTACATTTAATAGCGCGTTAGTTTTCATTGCTTTTAATGTTAATAAAGGGGGGCTTAGGGAGCAGAAAAACATGATACCCTTGACTAAACTCTCTGTTCGTGGAGAAATGTATGACACCTCTTTCAAGAAAGGGCCCTTTTTTAACTTCCTGTGGGTTATGATGCAATAACTATACAGCCTCCACCTATATGTGTTTTCTCCTCCTCACAGGCAGACGCCATGACAGTTTTGAAAATGTGCTTCACAGCCTGTAACCCCTCTGTGCCCCTCCCATCAGATATCATTTTTGCAGCTAATTGGCAAATTCTCATAACATTCTGTGGCCTCCCCGTCTCCTCAGATCTGAGCATTTCTAAAGTGGAGGGTAAAGGATTAAATAAGGTCATGGGATCTCTATGGTTGTTACAATACCAGAATTGAAATATTCAATATAATACTAGTAAAGATATTAGATACCTGTTTCGGTAACATGGCAAAATATTAAAATAAAATAACAACAATCTCATGAATAAAGATATTTTCTTTTTACTGACCACCTGTAGTGCAAAAAGGCAATTCCAGCAAATGTGACTGAAGGTGTGTCAACACAATTGCAGTAAAATTCTCTTTTGATAAACCAACACATTCTTTCTCATTAGCACTTGTCTAAAATGAATTGTTCAATAAACTTAGGACAGTTGTTACAACATTTTTTGAATTCTAATAAAGGCAAATAATTTAAGAATTGTAAAGTAATTAATATAAATTTGAAAAAAAAAAAAACCTTGCCATTGTAGTTTAGGTATTGTTATCTGTTTTTTTAAAAGTACTGCATTGTAAAACTGTTAAATTATTGTTTTTTTTTACACCCTTTGTTACAATCATTATTTGCTTGTTTAAGTAGGAACTTCAAAGTTGGCCAGCAACAATGTGAACAATGGCAAACACATTAACTCACGATATTTAATGCTATGATGCAAGAACAGATGTTTAAGCGTGATGCTGCTGTGTTTTTGGATTTTGTTCTTATTAGGGGCTGAACGATTTGAGAAAATAATCTAAATGCGATATTTTTCACCAATATTGCAATTGCGATTTACTCTGCGATTGTTTTAATGTTCCTCATCTTATGTATTCTTAAACAAACACAAGCAGTAGATCTTTTTATAGTATAACCAATATGACATTAAATTAATCTAAGGATAAAAGATTTGAGAAAAAGTGGAGAAGTGAAGAACAGAAGCAAAATAGGTATGAAATTGTAAAAACTGGGTAAAAAAAAAGGTACGAAAGCGGAAAAAAAGTTAATAGGAGCAAAATATGTATGGAATTGCAAAAAAAGGCAAAAAAATTCAAAAGTGACTAAGGAAAATTGATTATAGCAGCAAAATTGGGATTAAATTTCAAAAATCATGTAAAAATTCCAAACATGGTCTGACAGTGGCCAAAAAAAAGATGAAGGGGAGCAAGATAGACATGAAGTTGTAAAAGCTGGGTTAAAAAAGGTTGAAATAGGCATGAAATTGCAAGAAACTACATCACAATGCCAAAATGTTCAACACGTTGCGATTCAATCTAATTTGCAATTAATTGTTCAGCCCTAGTTCTTACTTGAAATCATACAGCCTCTGACACATGCCATGTTGCTGGTCGGCCTGGGTGATAAATCAATTCAGCAACCTAACTTTCATTTTTTGTTGCAGATTATTTAAATATTTAATAATTTAAGTTTATTGCCTTGACTAATGAGGTGTTCCATTTTATCTGGGGAGTCAGACTGTGTAAGCGACAATGCCTCACAAAGAAAGTCCCCTTTGGTTGGAATTTTCTACTAAAGTCAGACAATCTTTAGGTACCCCAGCTTTACCGGCTTGTACTGGAATATGTTCATCTGGCATGTCGGTGATTCTCAGTTCTGAGATAAATTGAACGCACCATTACTCTGCTGTTTCTTTAGCTACTCCTGGACTTCTGTGGTTAACGCTCTGCCCCACTTTTCCCTCCAAAAGAAACATCAACATGAACTTTGAGGGTCAGGCAGTGATAGGAAATAGAAATACTGGAAAATGTTCACAGTTGTTTGTAATAATAGGATCTATTTAGGCACAGGCGTATCTAGGACTGCATTTTGGTTTCAAGAGATTAAATACATATAGAGGATTTTTCTTCTATTGTTGAGTGGAAATATTGCAGCTTTACGGTCATTGTAGACCCTATCCTCAATCAGCACTGTGTAATTTTGCAAAATAACAGTTTGCACTTTATTTCCAAGATGAAAATGTAGTTTACTTTTTATGTTGAGTTTGACAAAATTATAGAAAACATTTTCTGGGTGATTTCTGAGTCATTTGTGGTTGTTTTATTCTCTTTGAAAGCAAGTTTTGTGCTGAAAAAATAGGCATTTATTTTAAGGCTGCATTGCCAGCCCTTGTTCTTGGCAAAATGTTGTGTAAAACTGAACCACTCTTTGGTTCCTGTTTGCTTTTCAACATGATCAACAATTTGTTTGCAGTTCTGCTAACTGCTTTGTGCAAAAGCTTGACATTAGAGGAGCAACGTGAAAAGCATTGATAATTAAATAGTTGGTCATTATGGAAAACAGAATCAGAATCAGAAGAATCAGAATGGCCTTTATTGTCATTATACAAAATGTACAACAAGATTGGAGAGCTTCTCCTTTCAGTGCAATAGGTAGTTAAGTTAAAAAATTATACAAAAATAGTATAAGTAAAAAAAGAAAAATTAAGTAGTTGCAGGGAGGCTTCAAATATGCAAGATATATACAAGATGAGACGCAGGCTTGTGCACAGCACAATTGGGGCTCAGTGCACAATATGAGGTAGGTGATAGATATTAATGAATGAAAAATAGTCCAGTTCCTAGTTCTCAGTATTTCTATGATGTTCACATAGTATTGCACGGGAGGTAGATATGTATTGCATGCACGCCAGAATATGTATTAATTTTTAGTGCAAATGATGGATGGTATATACAGATGAGTAAAAGTCAGTAAAAAACAGTATCAATGCCATTAAATAAGTTTGAGCCAGTTCTCAAAAGGATCTGCTGCTCATTTATCCCTAGTTGCAGCTCATCGTTGTTTTTTTAATGACTGCCCATCCCATCCACCTGAAATATCCTGTTTAAATTGTATATCTAAATATCCCCAAGATTTGACTGTTCATGTTAACTTCGAAAATTAAAATTCTGGACTAGAGTTGAAAATGTGATGCTTGGCAGTTTGCTTCCTGGAAATCTTTTCAGTTGTTTCCTGACAGTCTGCAGCCAATCAGGCTTGTGCTACTATTACTCAAAAGCAAACACTGACCTCTCTGTCTCTCTGTGTTTTTGCATAGGGGGGGTGGTTGACAAGGATTTGCGGCACTACCTCAACCTGCGTTTCTCCAAGGGCTCAGTGGACCACGACCACCAGCAGATCATCAGAGACAACCTCTACCTCCGCACAGTTCCCTGTGAGTTCACATCACCCCACCCTCAGAGCTTCATATGTCCTCTATCACCCCCACAGTCTTTTTTATTCCTCTGATCTCCTCATCTTCTCTGTCTTGATGTGTGTCTGTAATTGTCTTTCTCTTTCTCCTACACATCATTCTCTCCTCCTGTTTTAGATTTCCCTCCTTGCCCCTGGGACTTTGCCCCTGAATCTGTTTCATCGCTCATGCTCTTTCTCCCCATGTCTCACGTCTATCGCTCCTTCTCTTGCCTCAGTCGTCCGGCTGCTGAGCTCTCAGCCCGAGGTTTCCACGGCAACCAGTCTCTTGTCTCGAGGCTTGCGTTGCCTTGACGCCCTACCCCCTTCAGCACACGCTAGACGTGCACAACACACAGATATATACAAAGATAATAACCTGTCATGCTGTTGGACGCATCATGATGCTGTTTTTTTACTGTCTGTGAGGTCTTTACTCAGAAATCTCCTCAGAAATGTCATCCTGTTGGTTAATGTGGATGTGTTTCATTGCTTACACTGTGATGTCAATTTATGTCATGCTGCCTGTTGAGGGAGTATGTCATTGCCGGGACTGACATTGAGGGGACGCTGTCCCCAGCAGCATCCGCCTGCTGTCAATACAGCCAGCAGCTCATGAATCAGCTTCTCTGGAGACTGGAGCTGCTCTCTACATGTGACTCTTTCATCCATGTATATGGATCAGTGCTGTGATTTGATGTTTGTTGGAGGGCTTTGCACATGTGATTTTCCAGCATCTTTCCCTTTTAAGTAACCTCAGCCATATTGTCTGGTTGTTCAGCAAGCAAGAGGATTAAGCTTAATATCTGGCTTTTGGCTGTGGACCTGTAGATTTTGATGCAGAGCCATTCAAAGTAAAGGTTTGATTTGACGGCCCATATATTGGTATTCTGTTTACTAATAGTCAGTATTGTACTTAACAGTTTCCCTGTTAAAAGAAAGTGCCTTTTTAGGCTTTTTTGTTGGAGTGCAGCTTGACTCAAAGAACAGGCATATTTGTTCAAATATAGATATGAAGTCAAGAACGATGTGATACATATCAGGGTATGATTTCTATTTCTCTCCCATCCTCTCCCTTGCTGCAGCTGCAAGTGTATACGCCAGTATGAGGCACACTGTGGTGAATGTGAGGTTGCAAAGAAGTGATATTTACATAGTTTTTGGATGTCACCTTTTTTTATGAAATCATTTAATAACATGAATGTCTGCAAGCACCAAAAGAATGATAGTAAATGAAAACAGATCCAGACTTGATCTTCAATCTAATGGCCCTTTTCCACTAGCATGCCTTGGCCCTACTCTACTCGGCCCTACTCGATTTGCAGCGTGTTTCCACTAGCCTGGTACCTCCTAAAACAAGCTAGTTTTAGTACCTCCTCCGCTCTGGTTCTAAGTGAGCTGAGTCGATACTGAAAGATGACGTCACTGACTGCCTGCTACTGATTGGTCAGACAATGTCATCATCGATGAGTCATGAGCACGACGACCTAGCATGCTAGCGGTAGCTACCATTAGCTTACCCTCATACGTCTTTTCTTTGCAGCTTGATTGCTCTCGTCCTCGGCTTCATTCTGTCGTATAGCTTCCAAAACTCTCCTGTGCTTCTCAAGGGGTATTTCTCTTCTTGCCACCTGCAGCCTTCTTCTGCTTTCCTTTTTTACTCGGTTTGTGACAAAAAGCCACAGATTGTTGTGTTGTGCTCAAAATGACGTCACCGCAGTGCCGCTCAACCCGTTGGGCAGGCGACTGGGGCTAATGGAAAAGCAGCACAAGGCGGGTAGAGTAGAACCGGGTAGAGTCGAGTAGAGTAGAGTAGGGCTAATGGAAAAGGGCCATAAGGTCCTGTTTACACAAGGCTGGATTCAGCTGAGTTCGAGGAGTTTTAATTGCATTTTGGTCTCACGTTTACTTGGGAATGGTGCCTGGAGTGTCTGAATCTGCAAACTTTTGAAACCAGGTTCCAGGGTAGAAACTTTTAAAAGCCCATTGCTGCAGGGCATCATGTAACTGGGATTCAGTGTTTCAGGGTGAAATGCTGACGTCACAGCATGCGCAGTACTCTTTCACATGAAGGCTGCGTGTGCATACCAGGAAAAAAACAGCAGCCTAGGTCGTCTACCGGGTAACGTGTGTGCCGCATACCGTGCTCGGTTTGTTACCCAGAAAAAACTACCCAGACAGATTTGTTGTTCTAACAGATTTGTTGTCCAGACAAGAAACTCCTGCATCTTTGTGCCTCCAATTGTCATTGTTGTTTGTGAACGTTTTTTCCTCTTGTCCGGGTTTTGTAACAGCACTCTTTCTCTGGAAACCTGCATCGCCATCTACTTGACTGGAATGCACACTACAGTGTTTTCATTCATTTCTAGTGTCTCCACACAGATTGCATTTTAAAATGCAAAGGAAGAACCTTTGTGTTTCAGGTTAGAGCGTCTCTGTGTAAACAGGGCCTAAGGCTGCACAAATGGTCAGCAAGTGGAGGAGTTAAGCTGTTTCTCTGTCTGCTGCTCTGGTGCTACTCCTGTCTGGGTTCAGAGGACAGATCACAGACATGAGCGGAAAGAGAGGAATTAAACTAATAAAGGGTGCATTACCCAACATTACCACCAACAGACCCATGCTCTGTACATGCAGACTCCCAGAACATCAGCAAAGACACTGATCCTACTACAAGGTCTCCCATGGGTCAACCAACCCAGCTGTTTAGACTGATGGGGAGTAAGAGCTAAGACATCTATGGGGTTGATATGAGGCAGATGCAGAAGGAAAGGTGACAGTTTGTAAGGGGTCTGTGATTTTTTTTTTTTTTACTGGTATCATATAAAACAACCTTAGTTTTATGTATGAGTGCTCATGAATAAACACAATTGAGAGAATCACAGCTTCATATCCTCTGATGTTTAAAAAACAGTGCAAAGTTTTTGCAGTGCTGATGTTTCATTAGGTCCATTGTTGTGAGGTTTCATGTTGTTGTTTTTACAGTCCATTCAGACAGATGAAGCCGTAGGGATAAATGAAGGGATAGGTGTAGACAGAAAGATGGAGAAAGTTGCTGATAGGGATGGATTCAACAGTAATTACTGATCTGAAGACTAAATAAACCAAGCATGTCAAATGTTGGCTGATTTTTCAGTGGTGACATCTTTGCATTAGCTTAGCATTAGCTTTGTTGTCATTGGTTGTTGCTTTTCTTGGAAGTTTTCAAGTGGGTTAAGCTGTATTGCCATAGTATTTTTTCTCAGGTGTAGTCCTTACACGTTCCATGTATCATATCCACCTCCTCTGTCCCTTTAAAAATCGATTAAAGATGCGCGACAGATTTTAAATGCAACAGTGCATTTTCTTTGTCTGTCCTATGTGCTTTGTTTCTGTATAGGACCAAAAGATTTGTCAAATGTTGGAAACTAAAATATTAAAAAAATACCTTGATTCAATATACTGTTGTAAAGCCAATATTACAACACTATGGTGTATCAATTCCACCCCAACCCTTATAATCTACAGTCCGTGCTGTGAACTGGGCTTGCCACTCCAAGCCAATTGGCTTGAATTACTGACAAAACAATGGGAGCCCATTATACTGGGAGGTCTATAAAGGGAGCTGTTTCAGGCAGCTGCTGACTGTGCTGTCCAGCTGCGGTTGGCCCTCTGGTCTTGAGCGTGGAGGTACTCTATCACATGAAGAAGAGAAGTAAAATAAACAAAAGGACATTTGAAACTTACAAAAGCATATTCACACTTACGATAGGTCAACAGTCTCTGAAATAGCATATTATTTGGCTTTAATTTTTTTTTACTTATGCCCAACTTCATGCCAATCTTACCCAATAACTTCATGAATTGAATTGATTGATTTATTTGCCCTGCTTTAAGTATACCATTATAGTATTGTATTTTATGTCGCTGGAAAGCCTGATTGGTCACCATTTCCAATAAGGTACAACTTTTTAGGATCATTAATTCATGGAATGAGCAAGACAGCTGAACGTGTGGGTGGTTCCCTAAAAAAAATGTGCCCAAATCAACTTGAAGCTGGTGTTTAAATGTGCAGAGTGGTAGCATCATTTTATTTTGTCAGCCCCCACGCCATTTCTAAACATAGGACCAATTTCTGTGAGAATGGTTAAGTCAAAGACAGATTGTGAATTGGGCATCCCAGGAAAACAACACCTCAAAAAGATCCCTTCCTAACTCTTTCTTTGATAATGAACCATAGGCTTTTATCTGGGTATGAGGGGAGTTAGGCTTTTGGATTGCATTACCCAGAAGTTTAGCTGTGTTGCTCAATCTTAGAACATACAAGCCACAGGTTGTACCTCATTGTAAAGACTTTAAAACAATATGGAATAATAACATTTTTAAACCTTTTCGAGGATTTTAGAGAGATCCTGAGAAACAATGAAGCTACAGGGGAAACAACTTCTGCACCAGAGTGGCAATAGACACATCTTCTTCTAGATATTGTCTCATAAATTACAGTGGCCAAAAAAGAATGATATACACACTAAAAACAGTTGGGTTAAAAAATAACCCAATTTTAACCCAACTGCCGGTTCAGAAAAGGACAAACCCCTTTTTGGGTTCTTTTTTTTTTTCAACCGAATTATTGGGTTGTATTATTTGACACAGAAGTTGGGTTACGCTAACTACAATGTTGGGTTATTCCTAACCCAACTATTGGGTTGCGCAATTCAGCGCTCCCAGCAGTTTGACAGGGAGGCAGTTAGGACCCAGAGGCAACACAGATTTTGCAGTTCACAATAACCAGCTTCATTGAACAGACACAGGAACAATTGTAGAGAGCAGGGATCAAACCTGCGATCCTTGGAACACGAGGCAGTGACGTAGTCCACTCGGCCACACACTCATACCACAACTCAGAGTCTTTAAGGTGAAGCAGGTTAGGACTCACTTTGTCTTTCAGAGCAGGAAACGGTTCAGATTGCCAGAGATCAGGCCGCCACCACTGATTCGGGCTCACAGACAGGTACTTGGCGTCACACACAGGCATAGGGGTCAGATACAGGAGAGCAGATGGCCACCACAGATCAGGATTCACAAACAGGTACTTGGTGTCAGGAACAGAAGGCAAGGTCGGCAACCGGGGATCAGGCAGGCAGAGAGGTGCAGGACAGAAACGGGTCGGTACCTTGTAGTCAAGCCGAGGATCAGCCAATAAAGGCGGAAACAGGAACAGAACAGGACGGCAACGTGTGATCAGTCCGGATAGCAGGTCTGGAGTTCTTGGCATGAGAGAGACAATCTGACGCCCAGTGAGTGTGGAGCTGGTTGTGACATAGTTGGGTTAAAATAATAGCCCTATAACCCAGAAAATGGGTTACTCTTTATAAAAATAACCCAGAAAATTTAACTCAACACTAGCAACACATAAATTGGGTTACCAAAATAACTGAACATTTTTTAGTGTGTAACATTGCCTTTTATTTGAGTAATAAATGCGGCTGGCTGCAAGCTGTAATCACTGAGAAGACTGGCTGGGTATTCCTTTTATAAATAGTGATGTATTGCTTGTTGTTACCCCACACTTAATTTAAATATTCTGATTTTTGCCCACCTCTACTGATAACTTCTACTATACTAGATGCCCTCTGTTGGTGTGTTAAGCTGCTGACACAGAAGTGATTGTCTAATACTCTCCCACAGCTGCACAGTTCTTGAGCCTCTCTACCTCTTTTCCTCTCCTCCCTCTCTGAATCGTTTCTGTCGTCTCCCTCCCTCTGCTCTCACTCTTCTCTCCCCCCCCCCTTCCTCTCTACTTGTTTTTGTCTCTTAGTCAGTACCTCAGTCAGAGTTTCTGTCTTTTTAATATTTTAAGTCAATCCTCCTCCTCTCTTCTCTTTAACCTTTTCAGCCTGTTTTCTCCGGTGCTGCAATGAAGGTAGACTGGCAGGGTGAGGGCTGAGGTGACAGGAAATAGCTCAAGTTCAGCACTGCATGTCCTCACACCAGCCCTGTCAAGAGTGTAGAATGGCTCAAGCCCTTTTTGGTTGTGTGGGACGATTTTGTCACCATCTTTCAGTATTAGCAGCAGTGAGGCTTTTATGACAAAGGAACGACAGTGACTGTGCATGATGTGTGAGTGGTAATGACATCCCCATAATTAACTGTCAATCACTTGACAAAGCTGATACAGTATAATGAAGATTATAGAAATTCAGACTCATAGACCTCCTTCACAGCAGCTTTGAGGTAAACCATGCACTGAATATTCTAGTTCATTAAAAACATGTAACAGTAATTCCCCAAATTCATCCCGGTCTGACGTCCTAGATTCAACTTGCCTTTGGTCAGCAGGCCAACTATGTCTCGCAAAATGCAGTACAGTTGGCTAAGGATGCCACAAAAACATTCTCTGCATGACTTCCCTGCATTCAGAGGCACACAAAGGCAAGCGTTGCTCAACCATCAGAGTGACACAGCATCAGACGGCCAACAAAACAGGGACGAGGGTGCTCAGTACTGTGCTGCTCGTGCCCGGCAGGCTGTTTGTTGTTGTGGTTTGGAGCGTTGTAAAATCAGTGTTTTTTTTTCCCCGTCGTCTGCAGCGCCCTGACCATGCTGTCAGTGCGAGTCTGTCAGCTTGACAAGCAGACGCCACTCTGCATCACAACATGCTGTCACGCTGAAGGACGTGGGAGGAAGTGTGTGTATGTGTACGTGCGTGTGCGTGTCTGTGTGTGTATGCTCATGCAGCCAGAAGGCTCACATGTTGACATCAACTACTGCATCCTGTTACATCACTTGGCTCAAGGATTGGCCATTCCCTCCTAAAAAATCATGAATTAGATGTGATAATTTGATTATTATTGCCTCTTTTTTACTGTCACCTCAATAACTCCCGCTGTATGAAAGTGTGTTTGTGCGTGATTGTTTCCTAATGAGTAGGGTTCTCTTTGGCGTTACTGAGGAACGTGAGCATTTTGCAAATAATAGGAATAAGCAAAAATTCAAATTGATATTGCAATGCAAATTTTGCAAATTATGTGGCAACAGTAAATTTCAGTTGCATTTGCTTAGGTATAGTGTGTAGAAGTTGGCAGCATTTTGCTGAACAGAAACAGTGAACATAGGATGTAATGTTTCTATTTCTATATGAAGTCGAGCAAAATAGGTGTACAATCATCCCCATAAAAGCTTAGTTTACTTTTTATTAAAGGTGCTATGAGGAGAATCTATTACCGGCGAAATAAAGACTCTGCTACCCATGAGCACGCGCACAGACTGTCGTAATGCTGCGTTCCAGTAATCTCGGAAATGGGAGTGACATCATCTCTGACTTACTGGCGTTCCAGTTGATGTCAGAAAAAACATGCCGATCTACCAGGCTATTGTTAGCTGTTGTTAGCACGCCCTGCGTTGTTGTTCACAAATATCACATGAAGAATGTGATTATCACTATGGCAGCATTTTTGTAAATATAAGTCTAACAATACTATGTATACAACTGATCTAGAGTGACACACCCCAGTCAGAAGTGCAAATCAATTGATTATTACAGGAGCTAAATAACTGTTCACACTGGGGGCATCCATTTTTGATTGTCAACTCGGGGGTGGCAAGGTTTCACCGAGTTCCCAGTAGGAAATTCCGACTTCGGGGGACGTTCCAGTTGCAGTTTCCTACTCGGAACTCGGAAATTCCTACTTCTGACTACAACTGGAACGCACCAAAAGACGTGACCCAAGCCAAACTCTGCATTGCTTTACAACTTCTTTTTTCAACAACTTACAGGATGTAAAGCGACGAGGTAATGTATTTCTTTCTAGTTACATAGCGGTAGTTTTTGATGTGTGACAACAAGCAATTTTTGGAAAACTTATTATCGTAGTTGTAGCCGGCTATATATTGCTACTTACAGCCCGGTGCTCTAAGACGAGTAATATAAATAATAACATTATATAAATTTGCTCTAGTTTTAATTGTCTTGTTCCTGAAGTTGAGTATCCAGGCCAGTCCAGCCCTGTCCGACCCGACCAGAAGGCTAAGGAATAGCATTTATAGATAACCTATTTTGATGCTATAAAACTCATTTTAAATTGTGTATTTCAATCAGGCATATATCTAAAAGTGAGACTTTTTTGTAATTACTTAGAAACTCCTCACAGTCTCTTTGAGTTAGAAAAAGTTTTTTATATTTATGTACCGCGGGTTTCCGCTTTATGGAGGCTGGCATAATGATCTGCCGTGTTGTCTATTCATGGGTTTTGGGGACAAAAACAGCAAAATGTGATTTCTGAATACAAGTCTGACCGCTGTTCCTGAAATCTACTTGGCATGTGGCATCTTAACTGACCTATAATCTATTGACATAATAGCTACAGATATGAAAAAAAGCCGTCACTGGGTAACTGTTGTAAATGACGCCCTATTCACCATCCTATTTAGTCTTCACTAGCTCTTGTCGCTTAGTGTTGTAACGGACAGGCTCATTCCAAATCTGAACACTAGATGCCGCTAAAATGCTAATTTCTACACACTACACCTTTAACTAGTGATTTAAGAGGCATTTTCTTGGCTAGAAGAAATGACCTGTTGGACAAACTCTAATCTGATTTCATGACTTAACTTGAAAGAAAATACTGTCATTTTGTTGAATTTGCTTCATAAAATCATTATCAGGCATAAATGTCACCGAAAATGTTGATTTCATTTGAAGTTTCTTGTACTTGTGTGGGACATTATGACAATTTCTTGTCAATCAGGAGAGACTTGTTGAATGTGAATGTAATTTACTGACATAAATTAAATGACTGAAAAACTGTATTTTAGCCCTTAGACTCTGTGGTGATAAATTTAACAAATAAGGAGTGCAGCCAACCATAAGATAGGAATTTTCCCTTGGAGTCTGGACACTGATGGTGGGGGTGGTGGGTAAGACAGCAGCAGGCCCCTGGGAGGATGAAAGAAGGTGTTTGGGGTGGAGGAGGGTCACAGCACACGGACTGCAGCCAACCTTACAGTGACGAAGAGAAGGATATATTTCTAAAACGACAGCTGTGTGATGATTGGGCAAAAGAGGGCTTGGCAAAAGCGGAATGGCTAATGGCTTGACAGAAACACACTCATAAACAGCTGATCAAAAAGGCAGGAGGAGAGAGCTGGGAGCATGCATGGATTATTAAATACATATTTATATAAGAAAAACATTTAAAATGTTATTTAACATGTTTGAAAAGAAGCAGGGAGGAGAATAGATACTGATTTGCTGCCCCTTTCTCCTGAAGTGAATAACAATACAATAATATTACAGAATATCATAAAAAAAGAAAATTGGACTAAAATCAGATTATTCAACCCCATAATCCTGGTTAGGAATGAGAATTAACAAGATGTTGTTAATACCAATGCCCTTATTAATTAACCTGACACACCTAATGGACTGTCCCATACATTTCATGAGTCCTGATGGGGAAAAGCCTGTAGAAGGTGTTTGGAAATGAGTAAAACCTTTCAAAAGCATATCCAGCAGATGATTGGACCATCGGTCATTCATTACAACCAATCAAAAAATGTCAAACTCTCACCAAAACATGAGTGAAGTTGTAAGTGGAGTGAAAATATCCTTTCTATATTGAAGATTGTAGTGTTGTTAAATGGTGGTTCGATCTACTGAAACAGCTACTGAACTTGTTAGCATCTATGCTAATCTCTGTATGAGCAGTCACTTCCTGTTGCCATCTTGCAGATTGGCTGTCTTGGGTCACCCTGTAGATTGGAACTTGGCAAGATGGATCTGCCTGATTATGGACATAAATTAGCCTGATTTATCTGCACTGCAGGATAATTATCAAATTGTCCATCAATAAAATTAATAAAAGTTGGTCAGCATGAGGTGCCGGTGGCCAAGGAGGTTACATCTGTCCTCTTACTATGTGTCCTTTTCTTTTTTACGTGTCTTACTGCACCTCCCCACCCTTTCAGAGGCTATCCACTGTTTCGTGACCATAAATAAAAGCAAAAAAGTACAGTTCTTACTGCTTCTGCCTTTTTCCTGCCGTGATTACATTTTTGACCTCTTTGTTATCTTTTCTGCTGACTGCTTCTGATGGGAGTGGGATGTTATTGATTTAAAAGACATGCAGAGCAAAACAGAGGGCATTGGTGAGGAAAGTTTGATCAAAGAGCCCAATGATATTGATTCCTTAAACGTGTAGTCAGCGATCTTCTAATTTTCTAATCTAATGCACTATTTGTCAAAATCACTGTATTTCTCCTCTCCATCCACAAGATGTCACCACTGACAGCATGTTGAAAAAAAAGTCTGGTTTCAATACACAGCCTTGGCTCTGAATTTCAGCAGGTAAATACTGTGGCTTGGGCCGAGCCACCAAAACAGGGTACACCCCCCCACATCCAGGGGGCGATCATACTCATGCGCAGATCAGACAGAGGGGGGAGGGGGAGTAGTAGGTTGCATAGTGTGTGCAGTTAGCATAAGGGAGAGATACAATATGTGCAGTAGCAATGGCTGAAAAACAGCCCAAAAAAAAAAAAGTCAGAGGAGTGAAAAGTGAAAAAGAAGAGCTATGACCATGAAAGAGCGAAGACCCGGGTCACATTGGTGTTGCTTTCCGATGGTGGAGGGAACTCCGCCAATTGAAAGACCTGAAAACGGATGCAGATGTTGCCGTCTTTCTGCTGGATAGGTAAGCAACATTAGCTTTGTGGTGCTTCACATAACAGTAACAGCAGTCGAGCATTCATCTTATTGTCTAATCTGCCAGAATGTACTGTTGTTGTGATGTTATCAATAATGGAAGTCGAGTTGTCTGACGAGTCGGGGTTGCCTTAGCTACGTTGGCCAGCTACGCAGTTTCTACGGCCGTTTCCATGACGATGCACGTCCATCAGCTTTCGGGGGTGGAGCCAGGGGTGAGGTATGAAGGGAGAGGCGGGTCTAAATTAATTTAGAAACAACTTCTCCACTCGTTTTCTCCCACATCGCTGACTACACCTTTAAGGGAGTTGTTATCAGTTCTCAACTGGAATTGTTTTTTGATTCCCATCCCTATCCCTGATGATAAAAAATAGCTGCTTATTGCTTATAATTCTTTCTTTAAACTTTCATTTAGATGGTTAATTATTGATGCAGCCCTGTTAATCATTTTTTAGTCATTGCACAGTTTGACTCCCACCCCATGCATCTGCTTAAAGTTGTCTTTGCAAATTGCTGCTTAAAGTCTAATGTCTTTCTGTGTTTCTCTCATTCTGGAGTAAACACAGAAAGACATTTGCAGATTCTCTGGCAGTATTCTGCTCCTTGCCCTGAACATAGAAACAAATGGCTGTAATTCAAGTAAATCTTTAAATATCAACAATGCTGCCTGAATAAACAGTCTGTTGGTGTGCTCTCTGTAACCCACTTTATGAGTAATTCTTACTGCTCTTTCTGACAGAAAATTGATGGTTCTGTGCTCATAATGCAAACATTAGACCAAACTCCCACACAGTGACTAAGAAATGGCAACATAAGCGAACGGTACAGAATCATCATTACCCTTTAATCTAATATAAGTCTTTCCTTTTTTCATGACAGAAACATTATCAGAAATGTTTATTTTTACATGTGTTATGAGTTTTCAATGATAATTTATCATCCATCATCAGACCTAAACAAATGGAGCTAAGTTATTCTTTCAATGTGAAGGACATCTTCAGATAATAAACCCTTTTGCTGTTATTTTGATTATCAAAAGCTACTTTCTTTGTCTAGACATGATAAAATTCTAGTCTAACCATTTTTCTGTGCTCTCTACAAGGGATTTTGAGCAAAATAATTAAATAGTAACAACAATATTAAAAGACAGCAGGGTCTATCAATAATAGAAAGTGTGCAATAACTTTTGAAACATGAATATATATGCTGGTATTTATATTGCCCCTTTACACAATCAATGTGTCATTCTTTAATTTTTAAACAAATGTTTTGCAAAATTTGATCAATATAGCAGTGTGTTAGTCATATTTGAACTGAGATTATACAATATTGTAGAAAAGGACACCATTTGGGCTTACATATGTAGGGCTATGTGCCATTTCAAAGCAAATCTGACCTGGATCAGGAGTTGCATGACTGTTTTTGAAGTTGGGATGGATTTTAGTCCAGCTGTAGGTCATTTTTCATGAAGCTTAATGTGGACTCAGGGGTGACTTGTGGCAGGACCAATGGCTTTTTTTTTAATTATTTATTTTTTTCATGGATGGGCTCAAATAGAACATAGGCAACTTAGACAACACATAATTCAACAAATAACAGTCATCCATTTAGTGCACCCTTTTGAAAAATAGATGCATAAATATATAAATTAAGAGCATCAGAGGGCAAGCCCCTTCCTCGACTTGGCAAAGCTCAGTCATATACAATCAATCATAACACAAGTGACCAAATTAACAAAAAAAGGGTATATAAATTTGAGATAGTGCGGAAAACAGGAAGTACACGTAAAATAATAAAGTAGTTTAATGTAGTTTAAAGGTTTAAAGTTGCTATGAGGAGAATCTATTCCCAAAGACATAAAGACTCTGTTACCCATGAGCACGCGTGACGACTGTCGTAATGCTGCGTTCCAGTAACCTCGGAACTGGGAGTGACATCATCTCCAACTAATCGGCATTCCAGTTGAAGTCAGAAAAAAACATGCCGATCTACCAGGCTATTGTTAGCTGTTGTTAGCACGCCCTGTGTTGTTGTTCACAAATATCACATGAAGAATGTGATTATCACTATGGCAGCATTTTTGTAAATATAAGTCTAACAATACTATGTATACAGCTGATCTAGAGTGACACACCCCAGTCAGAAGTGCAAATAAATTGATTATTACAGGAGCTAAATAACTGTTCACACTGGGGGCATCCATCTTCAATTGTCAACTCGGGGCTGGCGAGGTTTCACCAAGTTCCCAGTAGGAAATTCAGACTTCGGGGGACGTTCCAGTTGCAGTTTCCTACTCGGAACTCGGAAATTCCTACTTCTGACTACAATTGTAACGCACCAAAAGACATGACCCAAGCCAAATCGTGCGTCTGTTGTGATTCTAATGAATGCAGCTCGGACCTTCCACAGAACTCTGCATTGCTTTACAACTTCTTTTTTCAACAACTTACAGGATGCAAAGCAACAAGGTAATGTATCTCTTTCTAGTTACGTAGCGGTAGTTTTTGGTGTGTGACAACAAGCAATTTTTGGAAAACTTAGTGTCGTAGTTTTGTAGCCGGCTATATATCGCTACTTACAGCCCGGTGTTCTAAGACGTGTCTGAATAATATAAATTTGCTCTAGTTTTAACTGTCTTGTTGAGTATCCAGGCCAGTCCAGCCCTGACCGATCTGACCACGAAAGCTAAGGAAAAACATTTATTGATAACCTATTTTGATGCTATAAAGCTCATCTTAAAGTGTGTATTTCGAACAGGCATATATCTAAAAGTGAGACTTTTTTGGAATTACTCCTCAAAGCCTCTTTAAATGCAAAGGCTTGACTATGATATATGACTTTCTATTCTTAAAACAACTTTATTAAACATTAAAATGATTCTAGTTTGACTTAAAGTGTTAAACAATCAGCCCAACTCCTCAAGCTTTTCACATTTAATGGCGCTATTACATTCGGGATGCAAAGATTCACCTGTTTAACACAGCTTTGGTTTGAACTCAGCCCTCCTTACAAACATCAACCACCTGTAAATAATATGGGAAAAACAGGTTTAAGTTTATCCATTTTGTTGCTACTATGAGTGCTGTCATCGAGCTCACCTAAATGCTGATTCAGAGCATTGGTCAGTGCCTGTGGGACTAACGCTGATTTGTTTCCATGATCAAACCTGAGAGAGAGCACTTGCATAGAGGGGGAATTACACCAAAAGAAGTTAGCAAAAATGCAATACTACTGGTTATCTTCATTTCTCAAATCAGTTTTGATATTGGCCCCGGGTTTAACAATTGTGCATTTTTAATTTTTTGTTCTTCGCAGGCATCACTTGACTATTTAAGAAGATAAGACAAGCTTCTGCAGGAACACCTGCTGTTGAGGAATTAGAGAAAGAGCCTTGATGGTTCTGCTCGCTGCATACGAACAGTGTGAGTGCTTCTTTGATGAGAGTGGAGCTGAGAGAGTGGGGCTATGAAATGGGGCTAAGTAGTGAGAAGATCTAGAAAACATACAGGGAGAAGCAGAGAGGAGGGGCGGCAGTAAAAAAGGAGCGAGAGGGGAGGGAAGGTGATGGATTTGGACATAAGTAAAGAGGTGTTACATGAAGATGGGGGGTGGGGGGCATTAGAAGAGGAGGTAAAAGGGAGGAAACCAGCAGGGGAGAGATGCATAGAGGAATAGTCAGTGGATGGAAACTGAAAAGGCACGAGTCAATGGAGGGGGATAGGAAGAGGATAGAGGGATGAGCAGAGAGAGTCTTGGGGAGCGGAAGGGCGGACGTGCCCCGAATGGGGGTAGAGGGAGATGCAAGGGAGCTTCGTAGCTTATTCCCAGGAGAGCCATCTCCTCCCCAGTACTCTACTCAGAGGCATCAGTAAAAGGCTCTATAAATAGTCTCAACAGTGAGCGGCACGTTCCTTTACTCAAATAGCCTATAAATACATGCAGCTTCTGTCACTTCACATCCCTGCTCTGGACGCATCCTGCCCTGCAGCATCTCAGGCTCCGACAGGGAATCCTCCTCTGGAGACTGCAGAGGAGGAACAGATTAAGATGCTCATGAGAAATACGACCAGGATGTTAAGGCCGGTGAAAGGGCTGACCGACTTCACAGATAATGACATTGTTATAGAAGATGGCTTTAACAATTATACGAGGAAAGCCGTTGTAAAGCCATTTTAGCTATAATGCATGCAGCAGATTTTAATGCACTGTCCTGTAAATGAAATATTCATGCAGGTTTTTCTTTTGCATTTGTGTCATCAATGTTTCAGAATGTTCCAGCTTTGATTTGCAAAAGCAGCATGCAGCTTTCTGCACACCATATGGCTTTACGAAACAGTTTTTTTTAAAGTTAGATTAAAAGAAAAGGGCAATATGAGAAGCTGTTGCAGTAGATGAGCAGTATGAGCAGTTTTAAAGGAAATGCACACACATGAATCAAGAATTTGGAGTACTGGAATAGACTTAATATTTTTAATCCCTTTGTGTGACTTTTGCCCTATTTGAAAACGCTCTGTTAATAAAAATAATCAACACGAATCAGTCCCACAACTGACTTCTCAAAGGATTTTTTTAAAAAACAGAAATTAAGTCACTTGTTTTTAGATCTGACTGGCATCTCCTCTTAGTTTAATATCAATAAGAGAAACTTGTTATATCTTTTTGATAAGACGTTTGCTGCAAATCAGTACTTAAGTGCTTTTAAAGCTCATGTTCATTATCTCTGTACCTTTATGACTGAAAAATGCACATGTATTTGGCTCACTTTGTTGACTGTGGTGGATCTACTGTACTTAAATGAGTGAATTAACAACTTAGGTCAACTGGATTGCCCTTCAGGGCAGAGAAAACTCCCACTGCCCCATAGTTTGAATGAGATGGTACTCCATTGCTGTCAATTCCTTAGCAGGACTAAAGCATAAAACCTGTTTTGGTCCTTAAGAAATACAAGTCCTCTGGATATCATGCTATTTATAAGAGTACTTTACAAAGCTCAGGTACAACAGGGGCTAACAGGATCATGTTCTTCAGAGAGATATGTCATGAGTTTGTAGTTATTGCCACTTCATTGTCATTTGCTATCTCCTCAGCTTCCAGTTATTTGGGATGATGGTGGCCTTCAGAGGAGACCACCTCTGACCCTTTATGTATGCAAACTTGAGATGAGCATACCTTCATTCTCCACCAGTCATTAGTGTCAGCAGCCTTCTCGGTTGCTAACCATGTGTACCAATGTTTGCAATGGTGGCCAGTTGTCTGTCACCACAGTTTTCTCCTTGAATGCGAAGATGATCATTAAGCATCAACTCCACATTTCTCTGAAATGAGTGCTGTTGTCATATCCTGTCGACTCTTGGATTTGCAGTAGCTGCTGTAAAGCAGTTGTCATTGCTGCTGTAATCTGATTTGATCCCAAATAATGCTGGAGCTGAGGTCAGAAAACTGAGTATTTTGGTGGACCATTAATTATTTAGTTTCCTGTTATGCACTTTTACTTCCTTCAACCAGATCTACTCAGTCATTCAGTCTGGAAAGTTAGGTTGCACATGTAATTCTGAGATTAAAGACTGAAACCAAAAACACAGCTGCTGAATGTGGGTAATTAAATATTACTAGAGTAAGCACATCCCAAATGAGTTTCTAAGGACTTGAATTCTTCCATGCAATCCTAATTTTGATTTATCTGCTCGTGTTTTGTACAGCAAAATTTCAAACACCTCTTAGTTCATATCAGCTCTACCAAACTAAAGTAACTTTTGCATAGAATTTGGAGTTGTCTTTAAATTGTCCCCGCTTTTTATTTGTGTTTTCAGAATTGTTATTAATTTATGATAAATTATTACGGCACAATATTTTGGCCAAAAATGCCATTGGTAGGGTGCTGGTTCAGTGGAGTGGGAAGTAACCAAGCATGTCCCATATATGCTTCTGCCGGCTTGCTATGAATGCAGCCTGAGGCCCGTTTGCAGAGTGTCCTCCCCTACTCTCTCTCTCATCCTCTTTCACAATCCTATCTACTGTCTCGCTTTCCTGTCTTTAAAGGCATAACATGCCCCAAAATTATTTTTTCCTTCAACTTCCTGGTGATTTACCAAGATTACATTTACAGACAATACAATAGTAACAAGCTGAATTTTAAAAATCTCTTCTGTCTACCAAGATCATTTTCTTAAGAAATTGCAGAGACTGGTGTCAACCTTTATTGTTCTGATAAACATTTGTGACATGTACATGTAATAAATATAATTCAAACAAGTTTTGACAAAAAGGCAAAAGTAAATATTTCTCGCAGTCCTGGTCTGGACTGGTAAAATGGTAAACCTCGGTAAATTTTCCCATGCTTAGTATTACCTTTTCCTGTTTTCATTACCGGTAAACCGTGTTTGATTATCACACTAACTCAATAACTCTTAGCGATGCTGCTCATGGCCTGGAAAAGCTGACACTATGTGTCTGCTCCTCCGCAAAGCAGCCGTTGTCCCTTACAGACAGAGCTGTGCATGCGCAGTTTGCAAAGTTTGGCCTATTGAAGTAAAGGCCTGGCAGTTGGAGCAAAGCTCAGACACTATAGTGGAGGTTTTTCCACTCTAAACAGACAAAGTCTGAAGTCTGGTCGAACTTTGGACTTCCTTTGAAGAAAAAGACGTGTGATTAAAACTACTGTAACTCTTTGAGTAAGTGAGCTGACTGAGCTGGAGAGAGAGAAGGTTCAGTGAGCCAAAGCTGAGTGAATTATACGCGGTTTATCAGTGTTTTCTGTGTAAATAATGTATAAATATTGTAAATAATAGCATAGTATCATTCTTGAGTGTGTTCTTGACGTTCTTTTGAAGTTTATTGGCAGCATTCTGTAATAGATTGTCTTTTCCCTCATAGTTTGTGTTTTATGGACATCAGAAATAGTAATTTGGCAATATTGGAGGAGGAAATGTGGAGGAGATCTGCCAGGGTGAGGGAAGACCAGAGGAGAGTCATGAAAGGGGGATAGCTGCTTCAGGGACTATAGTAAGTAAATAAAAGAAAGAAACACCTGGACATGGTCTAATATGAATGAATGAATGAATGAATGAATGAATGTTTTATTTTAAACTTAAAATGGAAAACATACATATGTATATCTCTATACAAATCCAACAAAAATAAAATATAAAAGGTATATAACAAATTGTAACATGGCCTCCAAAGCTGCAGATAAAAAAAATGTGTGAGTGTTTGTAAAATAGATGGTTATTTTTGTCTGTCTCAAAACTTTGAACATGTTCATTTACAATTGTTTATTTTTGTCTTTCTTTTAAACTGTATATGGAGAGGAAATAGGAGGAAATTTGAGGAGTGAATGAGGTGGAGAGGGAGAGATCTGAGAGGAATAGGAAGACCAGAGGAGATGAAAAGGGGATAGCTGCTGCTTCAGGGAAAAATAAGTAGTAAAAAAAAGAAACACACTGGACATGGGCTCTAATGAATGAATGAATGAATGAATGAATGAATGTTTTATTTTAAACTTAAAATGGAAAACATACATATGTATATCTCTATACAAATCCAACAAAAATAAAATATAAAAGGTATATAACAAATTGTAACATGGCCTCTAATGCTGCAGTTAAACAAAATGTGTGAGTGTTTGTAAAATAGGTGAAGGTTATTTTTGTCTGTCTCAAAACTTTGAACATGTTCATTTACAATTGTTTATGAAGAGAATCCTGTTTAAATTTCAATTCCATATTTTCTATTTTCTTGTAATTACACACTGTTTAAGCTTTTATAACATAATAATGACATTTATAACTTTATTAAATTAGTATTAAAGGGGTTAAATAATTTCAAGAGTGTGTTAAGTACTTTTTGAACATTTTAACACACTGCAACAATGCTGGGATAATAATGATAACTGTGATCAATTTGGTCTCAAATTACAATGATACAAAATTTTCACACAGTTACATCACTAAGTGCAGCATATAATGCTCATCCTGTCATGTGTGACAGAGAGGCTCTTGCTCCCTCCTCTCACTGCTGCTTTTCCACTTTGTAAAGTTGAGCCTGAGTGTTGAATAAAAATGACCTTAATAAATGTTTTTATTTTTTAAAGATTATGTTTTGGGCATAATATGCCTTTTGATAGGAGAGAAACCGTGAAAAGGCTAGCTAAAAGTGATGAGTGAGAGTGGAGGGGGGACATTCTGCAAGCTGGCCACAGGCTGGATCTGAACCCAGTCTAGCACAATCATGTAAAGTACTCAGCATAAATAATTTAGATTTGACAGACAACCTTTAGTTCCCTTTCAAACATTTTCTATGGCATGTACCACAAAATCCTCCCCCAAACGTGGGCCATTGATTGCAACAAGATTTTTTAAGTTGCACATTAAGAAGTATTTTCTCAATTTAAGATCAGGATGCAAAAATGAGCACACCTCAATCAAAGGGTGGAAGCAAAGCTAAATTTTAGTTATCATATATATCACCCGTATTTTCATCTTATTGAAAAAAATGTTAGGTTAAAGTCAGCTTTGTCAAATCTTTGGACATTTATTCTTTTGTTCATCTAGATATTAATTAATACATTACTTTTGATAGGGGGTTCACTCATTTATGCTGGGCACTGCATATTGGTCATATAGGTTGCTTACATGGCAACATGGCCTTACTTTTAAAGCAGCACAACGGAAGATCCCTGCTTGACCGGAGAGGGAACTCAACTACCCATGAGCTCTAGCGCGCGCATACTGTCGTAAGCATACAGATCTGCCGGTCGTGTGCGTTTGTTTTGTAGGCGAACGACAGAAGCCAGGACTGCTGTTTGCAGGATGGATAGCGACGAGGTAATGTATTTATTTTTGACTAAATGACGATGTTAAAAATCGCTAAGTTCAACTTTGTTTTATTACCGTGAAGTCGCCCCCGTCCTGTTGAAGCGATAAAGTAAATAAAAGTAAAGACAACGACGAGCTGGCGATATCACACACTTGAAATAGGTCTAAACAAAACTACATACTGGTACGTTCTGGATTTGTTGTGCTGTACTTTATTCCTGTCAAGTTTTTTTGAGGAACTTCGTCATAAATTAGTCGCCCAACATACCTGATAGTAGTCGGACATCCCTCCTCGTCTTTTATTTCACGCCAGCGAGTGAACGCCAAACCAATGTTTATTTTGGTCCGAGCATTCAGCTTGTTTTTCTCTTGCTTTCTTTGTTTGTATCCTCCGACAAAACTTTTCTCTTCCTTACGTTCTTTGTTGCCTCTGCCATGGTTACAGCTCCGCGATTGGCTTTCGCCGAGACTTCCGTGTTTTAAATGAATCGGGAATCGGGGGAAGTGACGTATGCCGTAAAGCAGTCCAAACTTGTAGTTTTTTAGTGTGGCAGGGTTCCCACCATCCACCTCGAAGTTACATAGCGCCAGTGAAAGGGATACAGACCACTCCAGACCGCGACAGAGGTGTCATTCAACTCATTGTAAAGTGGTGGACCATCACAATGAATATCAAAGGATATTATGTTTGAAAAACTACATAGTGTTGGTTTAATGAACAATGTATAAAATACTTCAATTTGCCAAACAGAATTGAGACATGAGTGTAGCTTACTCTTGAGACAGAAAACAAGTGTATTGTTCCAGAGAGTATTAAGTATTTTAAGTTATGTATTTAGTGCAGGTTGCCCCCACTGCCTGTCAGTATGTCCAGAGCCTTAACAGAAGTCATGGTCAACATTTGCAACCTCTTTCAAAGTAAAAGTCTATAGTCTATTTTATTCAATTATTAGTCTGAAAGAGTGAAAACAATATCTAAATAACTAATGTTCAGTCTTCACCATACAAAGTTGTCTCCCTATCAAACCCCCACATTCTCCTACCAGCATCTGATGATTCTTATTGATGCACTGACTGCAGAAATGAAGCGAGTCAAAGATCTAAGGTTCAGTTTTTATGTGTTATGTTTTGAATATGTTAATTAAACCCTTGAGGTCAGAGTTTGCTGGTGTAAGTGAGCTTTAACCTTTATCCAGGACAAGGACTGATGATGGTGGAGGGCTTGGAGAGGTGGTTATGGGTGTGGTTTTTTTCATGTTATAGAATAGTACCAGTGAATGAGAAAGGTCACACCTCTTTTGTGAGCTGATTTTTTTTTTTTTACATTAAAATAATATGTTAGTTTAATGTTATGTATTTAAACCAATCCTCTGTAAAGCTTTGCTGATACATGTTTGATACAAACAACTGACATTGTGTCGACTAGATTTGATTTGTGTATGTGAAGGAGAAACAGAGAGAGAGAGATCTACAGCCTCCCTGAGGGACTCTCTCCTTAAAGGGGTGGTTTGCCTGCTGGCTTGCTCGTGTTAAAGGGCTGCCTGACATGCTTTGATGTGGCTCTGTGCTCCCTGCAGTTTGATTGGCACTCTGGATTAATGTTCTTCCACAGATGAAAGAAATGGCAGAGCAATATTGTGAATTTCATGAAATGAAAATAGCAAATATTGAACATGATTAATGATTTGGTTATGTCTGCAATGTGCTCTGCCCGCTAAGCTCTGGACAGGTGTCATCTCATCTCTTTTTGTTCTCCTCAGTATGATACTCTACAGCTCAGCAGCTGATCATGGAATGAGAATTCTTTAAGCTTTTACATTTGTGTACTTGTCTCTCTGTTTTTTAACCTCCCTTCTAGCCCTCTGCTGGGGTCAGATAGCCTTGCAGCGCAGACAGACCTGCCTGGTTCTGAAATCCTGCAGATCCATCTTGCCAGCCTCCGTTGTCCAATGAATTCACTCGGCTGAATTATTATTATTTTTTTTTTAATATATTTTTTGGGCATTTTGTGCCTTTATTGATAGGAGAGAGACAATGGATAGGCTTGTGAAAGGGGGTGAGAGAGTAGGGGAAGACACTCTGCAAACTGGTCACAGGCTGGATTCGAACCTGGACCGGCAGAAGCAAGTACATGGGGTGCCTGGTTGCTAACCACTCCGCCAAACCAGCACCCCTCTCAGCTGAATTCTTAACGGCTCAATCAGGAAAGAGAGGTGGGAGCTGCAGAATGCGGATGTGGCGACAACCGTAGTCATATGTAGTCATTTTTAAGTTACAATTCCAATTGGGGATAGGAATTGAAAACCAAGAATCAGTAACAACTCCCTCAAAGAGCTTTTATTACTACAACCGGAAGTTGACAACCGGAAGTTGAGAACGGACATGCCGATTAGCCTATTGTCCTCATGGCAACCTAGTGAAACTTGGCGAAATCAGCCCTCCTCAGAAGTTTACTTGTAGGGATTGTCTTTGACGAGGTTCATGTCACATATAAGTGTTAAATGAATCATCTGTGTGGTATAATTTAGTGTAAGACGATAGTAAAAGGCTGGTAGCTGTTAGCAGCTAAGTTAGCGGCTAACGGCTAATGGTCATTGACTGTTGTTAGCTGTTTGGCTAACATCCATGAACTGTTTTTAACTGTTGTTAGCCATTAGCCGCTGCATTAGCTGCTATGTATGCTACATTGTAGGAGGCAACCCTGCTTGATGTGCATTGGTCTGTGATGAATGTGACGAGCCAAACTATTGTCCAATCTCAAGCTTGTGTTTTTTTTAATGTTCTGCCCCGAAAACAAATTTAAAGGACTCCTACTCAGATGGACTAGTGAAATATTTCTGTGGCAGATATATTGAGCTGTCCATCTGGCTTGACAGGTTAGGGGTCAGAATCAGGCTGCACAGTTTAAGACAAACTTTTTGGATTCATTGGCTCAGTAAAATTGGTTGTTCCATTCTGTTTTTTGTTAAAGAGAACAACAGTCAAGACCTCATCTCGGACTTGCGACTTCCCTACTTAAAGTCCAGCATGTTTGATTATTATCCTGTTTCCTGTGAGTTGTTCCGTCCATCAGAGACTCTGAGCAATTAGAGCACAGAGCAGTGTCATGCAAGACATTCATACATGCAAACAAACCAAACAGAGAAGAAAAATAAGAATGAACGTGCTGCTCAATGGATCTAGGAGACAGAGAAAAAGTTTTCAAGCTCTAAAAACATCTCTGCTACAACAGCATCTTTTAAAGGAGATACATTACAGTGACAGACTAACAAAAAAGAGAAACCTTGGAGACAGTAATCTACCGAGTAACTGTAGTTAGCATTTAGCATCAGACCAACTTATGGTTCATCACACTGCAACATTTAGAAAGACAAACAAACACAGTGTCATACTGTAAATACAGTATGTTTGTTTACTGACTGCACTGTGGCCCCTCCCCCTTTTGAATATCATCATCTCAGTTCTGTGTTGTTGGGTTCAATAATGCAGCACAGTGTTCATCAATTAGGACCTTTTCTTTTTCTTGACGTATCTGTGGGAGCTCAATTGAAAATAACTGTAAAATTAACTTAACTGTTACAAATAAATAAATAAAGGTAGAAAGAACAGTTTTGGTTCAGTATTCATATTTTGCCAAAAGGTATAATTTTTTTAACCCTTATAATCAGTCCCTATCACCTATTGCGCTACTCACACGGGACAGTTGTGATATCTTTGCTTCGACTTTTAGGGGCTCTCATGTTTTCCATCACTGGGTTTGACTCCAATATACTTGTTTTCCTGGAATATGTGAATATGTGAATATGTAGTCATTTTAAAGTTACAATTCCAATTGTGGATAGGAAGTGAAAACCAAGAATCAGAACAACTCCCTCAAAGAGCTTATACTACTACCAATCAATCAATCAAACTTGATTTGTGAAGCACCTCTCATACAACATTTGAAGCACAACGCTTTGCAAAAAAGAGAGAACAAATAACAGAAAACATGTGCAACAAAAACCTACACGAATAAGAATGAGTATCCCCAAATTTAACAACAAAGGGAAAACAGTGTGTGAAACATAAGTGATAATAGAATAAAAAAGTAATAGTTACAGAAGTATTAAATACATGAATGAGGAATTAAAGTAAAAGAATGGAGGAAGACAGAAAATAGAGGTATAACTAAACCAGTAAACCAGTAAAAAAAGACTAGTGGGATCATGAAACAAAGACAGATTTGACACTGAATTTATAAATGATTTGCAAAATATATGGATTTGAGATAAGTAATAAATGATTGGTTAATATGATAGAGCAAAAAAAGCTTAAAGAAATTATTCAATCAAACATCATAAAATGTAATATAGATGAATAAGTTACTAAATTAAGTAAAGAGTTATTCAAAAGTGAGACTGAAAAGGTCGTTCTTGAGTTTGCTCTTAAAAATACTGATCCTCTGCTCTGCCCTCAGGTCTGCAGGTAGGCTTTTCCATATGGGCCTTTTTAACAAAAAGCTGCCTGAGTCTTTGTTCGGACTTGTGGCATGGCTATAAAAACACTACCTGAGACCTGAAGGCTCTCATGGGCTCATATGATCAGAGGAGACCTGACAAGCTGGACGAAGACCATTAAGAGATTTATAAGCTAACAAAATAATCTACTCTAAGATACTGGAAGCCAATGCAGAGCATGAGTGATATGATGTGATGTGAGCTCTCCTTCTGGTCTTTGTCACCACCCTTGCAGCTGAGCTGAATTAGTCCAGTTGCTTATCAGCTCCCTTTTTAGTTCCTTTAATTTTGTTCTTCATGCCTGCAAATCAGGAGTGTCACACTCTCATCAGAGGCAGTCGGCAGAAATGTTAACAAAAAGGCAAAGATGTGATCATGGCAGACAGAAGAGGTGGTCAAAGTTGGGGCTTAATTTTCCAACAAAAGGACGCTTACTGCACATTTAGTGGGTGGAAACACCAAAAATTCATCTTCACATACTGGCACATAGTATATAGAGTTACCTGAGCTTGACATTGTTGCCACCAACAACATGCTTAGGCCAACTTTTTGTCCACATGGAAAATCCAAAGGAATCAATAAGGAAACAGTCAAAGCATCAGATCAATGTCAAAAATGCTACAATTAAAGTTGTATAAATTCTCATTCTTTACACACTAAAAGGTAAAAAAAATAACCCAATTTTAACCCAACTGCTGGTTCAGAAAAGGACAAACCCCTTTTTGGGTTATTTTAACCCAACATTTTGGGTTCTTTTTTTTCTCGACCCAATTTTTGGGTTGTATTATTTAACACAAATTTGGGTTACGCTAACTACAGTGTTGGGTTGTTCCTAACCCAATCATTGGGTTGTGCAATTCAGCACTTCCAGTAGTTTGACACGGAGGCAGTTAGAACCCAGAAGCAGCACAGATTTTGCAGTTCACAATAACCAGCTTCATTAAACAGACACAGGACCAATTGTAGAGAGCAGGGATCAAACCTGCGATCCTTGGAACACGAGGCAGTGATGTAGTCCACTTGACCACGTAGGAGCCACATGGTCATACCGCAACTCAGAGTCTTTAAGATGAAGCAGGTTAGGACTCACTTTGTCTTTTAGAGCAGGAAACGGTTCTGGTTGCCCGAGATCAGGCTGCCGCCACTGATTCGGGCTCATAGACAGGTACTCGGCGTCACACACAGGCAGAGGGGTCAGATACCGGAGAACAGATGACCACCATAGATCAAGATTTACAAACAGGTACTCGGCGTCAGGATCAGCCGATAAAGGTGGAAACAGGAACAGAACAGGTCGGCAACGGGTGATCAGTTCGGATAGCAGGTCTGGAGTTCTTGGCTTGAGAGCGAGACGATCTGACGCCAAGTGAGTGTGGAGCTGGTTGTGACATAGTTGGGTTAAAATAATAGCCCTATAACCCATGTGATCAACTATTGACAATGTGTGATGCTGTATAAGTGTGCTGACGTGACCGAAATAAATAAATAAATCAAATCAAATCAAATCAAATAGCCCTATAACCCAGAAAATGGGTTACTCTTTATAAAAATAACCCAAAAATGTGACTCAACACGAGCAACACATAAATTGGGTTACCAAAATAACCCAACATTTTTTAGTGTGTATTCCAATTGTTTTGGAGGTTGCATTGATAGTGATGATGATTCAGATTCTTCCCCTTTGTGTTTCTGAATATGATAATATTCTGGGAGCTGTGGAGGGCTTGATGTGGCCCCTGAGTCTCCAGTTGACAATCACTGGTATAGTCTGTCTTGCCTGTTCATTTTTGGGCCTTAATGATTACTTTATGTATTCCTTTATTGTGACCATTGTGACGGGAACAAAGCCCCCTCCTCACTCTCTTCCTTACTGTACTTCCAAGATTTCAGTGAAGTGCAGAGATGATCCTCGTGTTCACGGAGCGCTGACACCTCAGACTGCTGGTCTGTTTACTTTGGTTAATCTATACCGCTTCACACAAACACTCACTGCTGCACAAAGTGCATATCAAACACTGCAGGCCAACACTGTGTGTGTGCATTTGTGACCCCCACTGTCCTCCTGCGTCAGTCAGCTCTGCACACTAATAAAGAGGCCTTTCAGCCTATCAGTGCTGATTTTCATCACCACAGGACACACCTCAGCACAGGGGTAATTTCTCAATGTCACACGGGCATCAGTTCCTCCAGACACTGATCCACTGAGAAACACAGCTCCCCTTACATTGACTGTGAGACTTTCAGACACTTAAATAAAAAAAAGTTAAGCGCTGATGCTGCTGTTTCTAACATGACCTCGCCCTCTTGAATTTCAATGTGTCCTTTATTTTAAATTCATCCTTTGAGTACTTCTTAATGCTCAGTTGAACCATTTTTGCTTATTTGTATTTGTATAGGACAGATGTGTTTATTTTCATGTATTCTGCAGTATAAAAACATCTGCCTGTCCCCAATTTGAGGTATTTAAAGGCTTTATAAGTCTTGAAATTGGTTTTAAAAAGATATTAGAAAAACCTACCTATTTAGCTAATTGTTAGTCGCAACAGATGGAATTTCCGTTATGCTAATAAAGAGCTGAATTTGACTCAAAATGCAGACTTATTTAGTGGTGCAGTGATATATTTTTGTTGGCCAATCCGTAATTTAGCATCTCACTGTTTCTCCTGACCAAAAGCCTGTTGGATTTTTCACCGTGGTTTTGGACCATTGCTGATAATAAACTCTGTGTTAAACAAAAACGTATAAAACTGACACGTTTTGTTCATCACAAAATTCTTCATTGACCAATCTAACTTTTATTAGTTTCAGGCTTAAATGTAATCTGCTAAAGTCAAAAGCTATTGCCAAGCTATTATGGAACTACAACTACTATGGACTTAAAAGCAGCTACTAAACTTCCAGTGTATAGCGGGATGTTGTAACCTCTTGTTTGAGAATTTCCTCTAAATAAAATGAACTGATCAAGTTGGTGTACATGGCAGCAGCAATAGTGTAGGTATTATTGTTTATTAAACATAATAAAAAATGACTATTTTATCTTTTTTGTGTGTTCATCATGGATGATTCCTTATTAGGTATTTATATGGAAGCCTGCTGTAAAATCCCATGGCTTTTTGGCCTGAAATGTTAACTCACTTTGGACTCAATCCTACACCGCTCCTACCTTGTGCAGTATCTAAACCTGCATGACTCAATGTCTGTAATCAGGCAGATCCATCTAGCCAAACTCCAATCAACCATGATTGTGTGCTGCTCTGAGTGTAACAGCACAATCTGCACCCTTTAAAGCACAAAGAGGAGGGGGCTACAAGTGAGCTGACAGCAGGTAGTGACTGTTTTAGCATAGATGTAGCAGCTTTTTCAGATCTCGACCACATTTCTTTATTACATAAAGCAGAAACAGCAACAGCACTTCTGGATATAAATACTATTTGGTATAGTGTTAGAATGAATTTTATGTCTTATATATGCATCGAGGTCCTGTACCTATTCTTTATCTTTTTCATATCATGTTAGGTTTCCATGCACCTTTAAGTTTGCTATCCATATTTAGGTTTTCCATCTATACTTAGTTATCTATGTTTCAAGCCTTTCAACAGGGGTGGGCAACTTTCATTACCAAGAGGGCCACATAAAACCATTTTTCCCAGCCTGAGGGCCGCATTATTACAAATTTTCAGAAATTCTCCAGGGGAAAAAAGATGTTGGATAAATACCATTATAGAATATTAATTAATCTTAAAATTAGCATAGCCAATATTCATATGTTACATGACAAATAAAAGTTATTATACAAACCTAAATGAACTTGACACAGAATTCAGGCAAATTTAGCCAAAATATATGGAATTAAAGCCAACAAAGCTTTTTTCAAATCAATGAAATGATGAGTGTTCCCAAATTTTTAAAGCTCATAGTGCTTACTGCTGCCATATTTTGAATATAGTCCTCAGTAATACTTGATATAATGTTCCAATGCTTCATGAAAGAGATTAAGAGACACTATAATAGCAAAGTAGGCTGTAAATAACTGACAAAAGCCAATAGAAATATCAGTTGAGATTATATTGAATTATTTGGATTTGATATTTGAGTTTTCTTCATATTTACAATTGCTGATTCGAAAATGATTGATGGGCCACATTTAGTGAGGAGGAGGGCCGTACGTGGCCCCCGGGCTGCCAGTTGCCCACCCCTGCCTTACATACTAGGTCTTACACATACATGTATATTAAGTCCATTAGTTTTGTGTAAGAGTCTGGCACTGAGCCAAGAATAGCTGGCCAATGAACATGAACAGACTATTGTATTATCTGATTGGCTAATGAACATGACTGAAGGAACAGTTGTCAAATTGCCTACCAGGTTGGCATTTGAATGTTCTGCCCATTCCCAAGCACTTTCTATGGACTCTTTCTTTACTCTTTGATAGTGAAATATACTGAACAGTTCATCTGATGTGTCAGGTTAGCACCACCCCAGAAGCTCTGCCATAACACAAGCTTAGCAAGCTTTACTGTTATTATTTTAAGCAAATTCATAGCATCCAGTGGCGTAGCTGGGATGTATTCCACATGGGTTTTCATGTGTCAAAGGGGCCCGCATGTTTTGCATGCCGCATTGCACACAAGAATAGAGGACAGAACAAAAGCCAAAAAAGTTCATCAGTAATGAACCATGACAGAATTGTCATAACCAGCTTGTTTTATTGCCAACAAGATAAAGACAAATACTAAGAAAATAAAATTACAATAAAATAACTTAAGGTGCAATTACAGTAAACTGTAAAATTAAAAAAATGTAAAATACTGAGTACAACCTCTCATTACTGCCACTATTTGAGATGGGTTTTTTTTCATTCTTGCCAATGTATCAACAAATAAATGTAATAATAAAGCCTATGGATTTCATTTTTATTGACAAAGAAAATTAATGATTTATAATGTATGGCTTTTCTGTCACTCTTAAGTGCAAGCATATTGCCCGTTACATGTGGACCATTATTGTTTACAACCGCTTTTTGTCGGTTTAAAAATAGCCGTTAATCTCCATTTATATGGGTGAAATCGCTGCGTTTGTGTGGTTGAGATGATGTAGCACCATGTAGTTGCAGTAGACAGTGCATGTTTACCTGCATGTCTACCTGCTGTAGCCGTGCTCGGTCCCACATCGTCACAGGCCTGGGACACCACTCGGATGTTTTCAAACATCCAGAAGTTTGGCGCATTTGGCTGCCTCTTCTCTTAAATGTTTTTTTTTCAAGTCATAAGTTTTTCTGCTCCACTAGCGGCTTTTTCTGGCGGCATCTGTCTTTTCTTCGTCTTTTTTCATCTCTCGTCTTCGGTCTGGCTCAATACACGGCTGAGCCAATCACATTTCAATGGGCCAATGGATCAGCTCAAATCGGCAGGGGTATCCCCCCCTTAATATGCAACATAATACAGTGACCCAGTCTGATGTGACGTTACACTCTGCGCTAACCTGCTGCTGCAGAGAAGGCAGCTGCTGCGCTCATTACGCCTCGGATTTAAACAAACAAACAAGCAAAAAATCCTCGGCAGTGTGGTGGTACTACAGGATTTCACCACAAGAGGGCCCGTGGGTTTTCATAACCCACCAACCCAATGTAAACTACGCCACTGATAGCATCTATCTTTTCGGTCCAAATTAAGCTGATGCTAGCTAGCTTAGCTGTGCAAACTGATGAAACTCTATGATTCCTCATTCCAGTGTCATAACGGTGCAGCTACCACTACCATAAAAGCTTGAACGTTCTTTTGTGCTACGTTTTGGTCCAGATAAGCCAGAAACTCCTTTTGTTGCCTAGCAACTGTTTTCACCTTATCCATAATTCTGAAAATAACCCTGCATATTTGAAATACGCCCTTTTTCCCTTTAAGGGTTATATATGGATAAAATCAACAAGATCCTGTGTGCATTAATAAAAGGGGAGTCAGAGCATGTGAGGTGCGGGTAGATTGTGTTGCCTGTGGCTAAAGCTAAACTCACTCTGCTTGTTTACTGTGTTTGTGCTCAGCTGCTAAACCACAGCTGGCTGTCTCCTTATCTCCTTGCAGACTTTGGAGTATTGATCTTCTCTTGTTTCTTGCTTTTTTATCGATAGCTTTTCCTGTTTTTTTTTTTAATGGTCTCAACATTTCCAACTGAGAGTGCAATTGTCACAATGTTTTTAAAGTACACCAGACACTGGAGCAAATCAGATCACTTCTTTATTTATGATTCTAAACTGTTTTGTAAGTGTATTGACAAATTATGAGTGTTTTTTTTCTACTGGAGAGCCATGCTGGTCAAAATCAGATGTCATTTGTCTTGAAAGTCATAAATCACATGTTGGTAGGGATTTGCAACAAAAACTATTTTAACAAAAACAAAAAGAAAAGCAAGTCCCACAACAACTTAAAGAGGAGAAACAAACTTTGCCATTTAGTGAAAAAAGTTAGAAATTTACACCTTCAACAATGGTAGAGCTCCCCATAGATGATAAAATGCATATGATGTTTGCCGCTTTCCAATCTAAACCCTTTAAGGCCCAAGACCATAGATTATAGTCAGGAAATTCTAATTTTTTTGGAGCTGAAATGTTTGTTTCACTTTCTGCTAAAATCCTAAAAATATAAAAATGTCCATTAAATTCAACATGTAGATTTTTTGTATCTCAGTTGATAGATTAGGTGTTTTTGGCAACTGATAATCCATTTGAGGGCATTTTTATCATTTATCTTATTGTATTCAGATGTTTTTTTTTGTAATTCGTTGATCATATTGAGCAGATAGAGGTGTTATAAAAGTATGTATCAAATATGATACAATTGGCTTTACAGGGTTAAATTGTTGTGTTTTAAATGATAGGTTGCTATCATGAAAATGTGGTTATTTTGTCAAGATTATCACAAAGAGCAAAACTTTAGTTTGATAGTTCTTCGTTCTCTGCAGAGCTTCTCATCAGAACACAGTGAAAATCCTTTAACAAGCAAATATATTGGATGTCTGTATCTTTGTTTTGACATAGTACTTCTTTAAAGCTTTAAAAGTCTGATTTTAAATACAAAATTACTTTAACCCAGTGCTTAGTTATTATTGAATAGAAGCAGCTTAGCTCTGATATTTGCTATGAATAAGTGTGTTTAAAAGTTGATTGGAGTCTGAAATTTGGAAAACTCCACAACACAATTTGTTTTCTGTCATATTTTCCCTGCTTGCATATGCTTTAGAGTGAAACCCTTACAGATCTATCTTGATGGTTGAACTGCGAAAGTTCAGAGACACAGGAGGTCACATATGACATTATATTTTACTCAATGAACAGGGATGCAAGATATTATCAGGCCACTTTTGGTATATGCAGATAAATGCTGTAAAAGTTGATTATCGGTAACAACACATATGAACATTTTTATGAGCATTTTGTGCCTTTATTGATAGGAGAGAGACAGTGGATAGGCCTGTGAAAGGGGGAAGACACTCTGCAAACTGGTCACAGGCTGGATTCAAACCCGGGCTGGCAGAAGTATGTATATGGGACGTGCCTGGTTGCCAACCACTCCGCCAAACTAGCACCCCACATATGAACATTTTTGCAGATATTTACAGAAGATACTTTGCCGGTACATATTGGGCATAAATGTCCCAATTAATGGCTGTAATACTGGCAAATTGTACAAGTGTATGGTCATCTTTTACCTCATCATAACTAAATGTCCTTTTTTATAATCAATGGTATCATTTATTACTTCCGCCAAGGAGGTTATGTTTTCGGGAGAGTTTGTTTGTCCTTCCACCTGTCCGCCTGTGAACAAAATAACTCAAAAGTAGTGGATGGATTTTGATGAAGTTTTCAGGGAGTGTTCAGCATGGATAAAGGAAGAACTAATTCGATTTTGGTGTTGATCCGGATCAGCGTCTGGCCGCCATGATGAAAAATGTGATTTTGGTGAATAACTGCTGAACTAAAATAGATATCACTAGAAAAGCACTAGGAGAGCGCAGACCTCCGCCAGCGCTGCAGTCCTCAGCCATATTGTGATTTTGACCATAAATATTAGTCCTACCTTTATTTCATTGAAATATTTAGATTCCTTGACCATGAAATAGGGGTGTGCGATATGACGATATTTAATCGTTAAGGATTATAACAATTTAATATCGTCATAAACTAGAAAGATCGTCAGATCGTCTGTGTGGGCACAGAGACTTTGACGCGCACCCGACTAGCCAATCGTAGCACATTAAGCGCAGTGCATGGTGGGATCTCCAGTTTGGTTATGTAACGTGTAGCCATGGTGGAAAGAAAAAAGGAGATAAAAGCTTGAAGATGTCCGAACAAAAATCTGTTCTAAAGCAGCTGTATTATTCACTCAGATTATAGACATTGCAGTTAGATAACATTTGTTTTAATTTGTTGCACTTTAAGAGATAATGTTGTTATTGTTGCTCATTACCTTTTATGTTTACATTTATTGCACATTTTTATAAAAACTGCACTATTTAAATTAACACCTGTTCAGAAAGTTTCTTTGGCTTTAATTGTCTTTTTTTTTTCTTTTAGGGTTTTACATGTTTTATATGTTAAACATAGGGAAAAGATGGTCAAACATGCAAATTAGTCCAGAAAAATCAATGTAATAAAGAATCGTGATAAAATCGTGATCGTGATTTTATTTTTTAAAAATCGTGATATGATATTTTTGCCATATCGCCCACCCCTACCATGAAAACATACCATTAGCAATTGGATTCATAATGCTATCTATTTTAGTTCAGTAGTTATTCACAGAACTCACATTTCTCGCCATGGCGGCCAGATGCTGATCCACATCAACACCAAAATCGAATCAGTTCTTCCTTTTCCCATGCTGAACATTTCCTGAAAATTTCATCTAAATCCATCCATGACTTTTTGAGTTATTTTGTTCACAGACGGACAAACAGACTCTCCCGAAAACATAACCTCCTTGGCAGAGGTAATTATGAATCCAATTGCTAATGGCATGTTTTCATGGTCAAGGAATCTAAATATTTAAATGAAATAAAGGTAGGACTAATATTTATGGTCAAAATCACAATATGGGTGAGGACTGTGGCGCTGGCGGAGGTCTGCGCTCTCCGAGTGCTTTTCTAGTTGTGAGAAAGCAATGCTGTTTTTCTTGTGTCACAGTTATTTCTAACAAAATAATGGGCTGAACCATGAAAGGAGCAGGTCAATTTGAGTCAAAGTTTTGTGATCTTGACACAAAATATATATTAACATGTAATGACGATAGTGAGTTTTGAAATATGTGTATATCAGATATTGGCAAAAATACACTGCCATACAACAGTTGGAGGCAGTTTTATCTAATGTGTATTCCAACATTAGATAAGTATACATTCTTATATTGTTGCAGTCCAGCTTTTAAGTATTTACCAGTCTTCAGCTTGACTGTAACTGAGTGAGGAGCCCTGTTTCACATGTGTTCCACATACTTTGTCACTGCTGACTGTGACTAGACTTATTCTGTGAGGGCAGAGCATCCTCCTGCCCCCAGAAGGTTCTCAGTACACTGGAGATGTGACATCCAAGCCCTCCAGTCCTCTGAGCCAGCAGCCCCCGTTCCAGTGAAACCTGTCGTCTGCAACTCCAGCTGAATTACTCTGGGAAATCCAGGTATGACTCCGAGTGGCCGGGCTGTGGCAGTAATTGATTGATGAATGTAAACCTGCAGCTGTGGAGCGAAAGGAACCACACAGAGGTCCTCTGAGACTGCAAACAGCAAAAACAACTTCAAAACATGTCAGTGCCATATCTGACAAAATGTGTTTTTATTCAGCCAATGAAGACGTTGCCTCTTGTTACCATGGTGAGGCTGCATGACCAGGCACCGGTGTGTTGTTTGGGTAGCAGATGCTCCTGTCAGAAAGTGCCGTGTTGCGTCACTGTATCTGTGGCTGGGCTTTGTAGTGTAAATATGCTTGCCTGAGTGTGTTTGTGTGCGCTCGATCATACCCTCCTATAGACTTTGTGTCACACTTCACACATCTGCCAACAGCAGAGCAGGAGAAGATGGAGGTGAACTGTGAGGGTGAGACCTGAGACCAAAGTGTGAGATGAAGCATGAAGGAAAGGCAAGAGGAAAGGAGAATAATTAGTGTAGTTAAACACACTCAAGGAAACACACAGAGACACAAACAGAGAGGCTGATGGAGACATACATCACCAAGAGAGCAGTGGTCAGGTTTTTGTAAAAAAGACCAGAAGAAATACAAAATAAGAGTGGGATATTAGAAATAGGGCTGAGTTAAAAAAAATCAATTTAGTTGACTTTAATCAATTTCCCTTTAAATGGTTCATAATCATCATGAGAAGAGTCAAACTTTTTTCCATTCTGCAGCATACCTATGTAATGAACAACACATATCTGGCCCTTCTTTGGAAATCATAACATTGAGCAGTAAAATAATTGGACTGGAGCAGGATTCACTCACCAACATTTACAACAGAAGGGTTAAACTAAAAGGTACACATATAGCCTCAGATACCACGCACACACTGCACAGTCACTACAACCTGCTGCCCTCAGGCAAGACATACAGATCTGTGACATTCAGGACCAAGAGAGCCATGTCCAGCTTCATACCCACATCCATCCGGCTCATGAATGCCTGACCTGTGTCTGTAATTTGCACTCTGTAATTTTGCACTTTGCACATCTGGAATAGGCTCATGAAAGCCTATTCCATGTATGTTTGCACGAATCTATGACTAGGGTTTGTTTTTATCTACCTATTTATATACCTTCTGTGTTTTATCATTACTATTTATTCACTCATTCATTCATTTTAATTAATTGTCCTCTATCAGTACTTATTTATTCATCCATTCATTGATTATGCTCTTTTCTATGGTGCTGGCACATCAATTGATGGTCGATTGTTGGGTATTCGTGTGCATGGGGGTTGACTGTTTTGAATGCATGTTGTATTGTACACGCAGTGATGCCCTGCACAAATGAAGTTCCAAACAGATAAATAAAGTCCTTTGATTTTTTGATAATCGATCCATAAAATCCAAAGATCGATTTTTTACCGTGGGTAGTTTTTTCTTCATTGGGCGGTCCGAGAAGCAGCCTGTGGTATCAACTCTGCTAGTCTCGCGTTAAGCTCTGCTTTCCACTAAACAAGATCTCTAGAGATGTTACTGCAAGCAGTCAAAAAAACATGGTGGAAGCGAGTAGCACTATCATAGACTGTAAAAAACATGGACGTCATGTGGCTGGGCTTAAATTGAAGCCGCCACGAAAACTGCTCCCCCTGGTGACTGGCTGCAGTATAGGTCAAATCTCCATCTCCCCCATTCATCTTTTTTCTGAAAAGTTTCTTTTTCATCAGTTATTAGAGTTTAAAAAATAACCGCGGCTTATGGCAGCTTCACAATGATCGTGTACGCTGTATGCTGCAGAGTGTTGCGACCGTTTACAACAGCTGCGTCCGGATTATGGTCCAGATTCTCTACTGGCTGCACAATGGTGGCGCCCTGACGGAGCATATTATGGCTTCAAAACCGTTACATGGTGGAAGGCGGAGCCACGCTATCCAGTTCTTATAATACATCCATGAGCACTATAGGGGCACCACCAGAGAGTTTAAAAGTTGACGTTTGGACATATTTCAGATTTAACAAGCATGAAAGAAAAAGACAAGTTGGACAAAAAACAAGTAACTTGCAGAATATGCATTAATGCATATCATTTATATGTGATTAATGTAACTGCTTTGGGTTCAGTTCTTAATGTAAAAACAGTTTTAATAATGTACCAGGTCAAAAAGTCATTTAAGCATTATTTTTACTGAGATAACCCAGACTGAACAAATTTCGAATTGTGAATCAAATCAATTTGAGACCTCTTAATATCGAAACAAATCAAACCAGAAAATCTGAATCAATACCCAGCCCTAATTAGAAATACAAAAAGCTATGTGAATGGATTGATGTGTTAAGATAGATGGATAGATAGAGAGAAAAAGAGTAAAAATCCCAGAGCAGCAGTGTGTGATTTTGTGTGCAGGGTAAACAAACATTGACAGTCCTCACATTCCTCCCTGCCCTCTTGCTGTTTTGGTCCTCGTATGCTATGTTCTGAAAAGGACTCAGGGTAAACAAGTCCAGGGTTTTGGGAACATTGTATTTCTTCCTTCCCTCTGTCTCTCCCTCAGTCCCTCTCTTTTGTCTGAGTGTTTGCAATAAGGTGTTTTGAAATCTAGTTTTTCCTTTTTATTTCTTCTTGGATAGTATCAGAAGTAGATGACAATCTTATGGCTATAAATTTGATTGAATAGTTCTTGAGATTCTCTTACACATCACTCTGTGCATTTTTATGTGTTTGCTTCTCAGTAAAATATTTTTTCAACCTTGGCTTGGTATTTTTAGTGGTATTGTGGAAAAGTTTGAGCCCAACTTCAGAACAGGCACTGACCAAGAATGAACTGACAAAAGCATCCAGCATGGTCAAAGGGGCTGGACACAATACAAATATATATATATTAACTTGGAGAATAGTTGTGCATGATTCAAAAATGTGTTCTCTTTATCTACTTGCAGTTTTTAAATTAAGTTTGAAAACATAGATTTAAAGGGACTGTGAGGAGTTTCTAAGTAATTACAAAAAAAGTCTCATTTTTAGATGTATGCTTGATCGAAATACACACTTTAAGATGAACAAGACACAACAAGACAATTAAAACTAGAGCAAATTTATATTATTCCGACACGTCTTAGAGCACCGGGCTGTAAGTAGCAATATATAGCCAGCTACAAAACTACGATACTCAGTGTTCCAAAAATTGCTTGTTGTCACACATCAAAAACTACCGCCACGTAACTAGAAAGAGATACATTTCCTCCAGAGTTCTGAGGAAGGTCCGAGCTGCAATTATTCGCATCACAACAAACACACGCTTTGGCTTGGGTCACGTCTTTTGGTGTGTTCCAGTTGTAGTCAGAAGTAGGAATTTCCAGGTTCCGTGTAGGAAACTGCAACTGGAACGTCCCCCGAAGTCAGAATTTCCTACTGGGAACTCAGTGAAACCTCGCCACCCCCAAGTTGACAATCGAAAATGGATGCCCCCAGTGTGAACAGTTATTTAGCTCCTGTAATAATCAATTTATTTGCACTTCTGACTGGGGTGTGTCGCTCTAGATCAGTTGTATACATAGTATTGTTAGACTTATATTTACAAAAATGCTGCCATCACATTCTTCATACAACAACATAGGGCATGCTAACAACAGCTAACAATTGCCTGGTAGATTGGCATGTTTTTTTCCGGCTTCAACTCGAACGCCAATAAGTCGGAGATGATGTCACTCCCATTTCCGAGGTTACTGGCATGATGACAGTCGCCGCGTGTGCTCATGGGTAGCAGAGTCCTTTTTTCACAGGTAATAGATTCCCCTCATAGCACCTTTAAGAATACATAAGATGAGGAACATTTTAACAATTGCAGAGTAAATCGCAATTTTGGGGGAAAAAAATGGCAATTAGATTATTTTCTCAAATCGTTCAGCCCTAGTGACAAGTAAGATGGAAATATTGTAGAATTATAGTGCATAAAATGCTGATGGTGAGGTCTAACCATTGGTCTTCAGTTGCTTACTTAAATTTGATGATGACACTGATATTGGGGTTTATTTGTTACTTTACTCTAAGAGTTACTTCCATGTTTGCAGTTTACTTCTAACATAGCTGGTACCTACATACCTGTAGGTCACAGTGCACTTTTCTGCCAATTGCCATGAAGCCAACTGTCCTATTTAGATCGAGAAGCCTTTTAAACAAAAACTGCACTTCATACGGTGTATTGATTAATCATCAAACTACTATTGTTATTTCAGCATATTTGAGAAAGAAAGCACTTTGAAGTGATAATGCTTTGCGAGCTCCGCTGCCTCTGTCAGTGGGCGCACCCAGAATGCCTTGGGAATTATAGGTGGGGAGGCAATTTTCTCCTTCAGTATGCAGAACCAAACATGACACTAGGACAGTGGATAACTGTCAAAAATGCAGTGCATTTTCAATATGAAAACACACCCTAATTTAAATACACTGGCTTTGAACAATGGGGCAAACCTGCACAATGTGACTTGATAACACCAAAGAAAAGTGTAGTGTACATGCACTCATAGGTCTCTTTGTGGCCTCTTGTGGTATCATCCAGTGACACTTATTACTTGTAGACGAGTATATTAACTAGTCTTATGATGCTAGTGGACACAATTGCAAGAACAAACTGCAAGTGTATCCTAAGTTCACCTCATCTGCTCACCTGAGAATTTTGTGAAAGAATGAAAGAAGGTTTAAAAATAAATTTATAGTGACTACTGGATGACATGTTTCTCCCATATCCTAACTCCCAGAGCAGCTGACGGCTCTGATGGATGAAACAATAAAACCAGACAGGCTTTGAGAGACAAATTGTATTGCATATATTGTATGTGCACACTGTAGCAGAAGAGCACATGAGGGACTGTGTGTATGCTTTTTGTTCCTTTTCTCTTTTTACTCAGATTCTCTCATTTCAGTGCATTTTATGTGTTATCATTTAAAGTAGTGTGAGGTTGATTTTGGATGGAAAGCAAAGCTCAAAACTCTAGAGAACAAAATGATACCCAACCCACCTTAATGTATTTGTATAAAACAAACACCTCCTGGTTCCCACTCATGCTGAGAATATATGGTTTGACCACCTTCCCCCACCCTTTATTATGATAATCAGTCCATCGATTGTCTATTTTTAGCTCTGAGTCTCCCTCGCTCTGCTTCTCCCACTCTGTGACTTTCTGTCTAATTATACAAACGTGCTTATGAATACATGTGCACAGTCTCAAGCTCACTCCCAGGCTCCTGCTGTGGATGCGCAGCCAGTTGAACGTATCATGCCTTTCCTCCTCATGCTGTTTCCTTTCCTTCAGCTGTCTCTTTCAGTGTTTTTCTCTGCTTGCCACTCCTCTGCCACTCTATTATTTAGCAAAGGCCTTTGTCCTCTTATCGTCTGACACCCAGCTGAGTTATTTCAGTATATCAGCTATTTTAGCTTTGCCTCCAAATGGAATTTCCTTGTTATGTTTCTACGTAATCTTTTTTTTCTCTCTCTGCTCACACTCCCACCAATGTGAAAATATTCTGTGGCGCTCAGGCGTCATGGTTTAAGGCAGAGAATGTCTTCACCCCCTAAAGTGGCAGCTCTGCAGCTTCTCTGTGCCATTATTGATTGAAGTCATTTAAGCCATAAATCTCTATGGCGCTCATACTCCTCCTAGCTGCTTTACCTCAGAGAGGTTTGGATACCCCAGTTGATTGCACTGCAAAGACCATTTTGGAATTGGCTTTATCCCTTAGCAGCAAGAGTACATCATGCAATCAGTAGTCAGAAGCAGCAGTGCTTTGGCACAGGAGCAGCAAGGTATTGAGCCTTTTTTTAATGTAAGCACCTCTGCAGCTTGTCCTGCTTTGCTCTTCTTTTTTATTAAAACTGTAGTTGTGTACAAAATAGGGATGCACCGATCCAGGTTTTTTCACTATTCCGATACCAGGGCTATTATTGCTGGAATATTAATATTATCATTATTGTTGAAATTATGTGTAAAATTTGATTATGAGGCTGTAATTAACCACAGAACAGTTATTTACATAGAGGATATACAAAAAAAAAACAACTGTAAGGGTTTCAAATTGAATATCAACATTTATTGAATGAAGTGCAAAACTCTGTAAGGATACAGTCAATCTCCACAGAGACGAGGGCAGCTTGATATGAACAGCAGAGTATGGCTCTTGTAGCAGGTCTACTTTCAATTGTCTCACTTTTGAAATAAAATGTGTATCAAGAAGGTAGTGTCTGTTGTTCTACATTATCTACACTACTAAAAAAAATAATAACACCATAAGGGCTGCTGCTTCTGAACAGCACACAAACCAAGTAGAGTGCAGCAGCTTTCATAAGTGACATTTGAAATATTTGTAAACATCTCCACCCCCCCAAATAAAATATAATAAAATAAAAATATTCCCTGGTGTTCGTCCACGTGGTGCCTTTTCAGATGTTTGATTGTTAACTGTGATATTCAAATAGCCGATCGAATATGGGGATAAATATCCGTAACCGAATAGTAAATAAATATTCAAATGTAAAATATTGTGTAGCAGCATGTCAGGGCGCCTGGTGCAGTGGACCATTCCGTCCAACAGAGGGCGTTGTGAGCGCAGCTTGACCCTCAGCCACATTCGCTGCCCTCTTGATCTCAGTAAATAAAGAGTTTCCACTCCGAGCGAAGCAGACATGAACAGCTGAGGAGAACTGTGTGGGGGTAGTTTTGGTTCTACACCGATGATGGCAAACTTAAAATCAAAGACCAGGCTGTGGCTGTATCCGAAATGGCATACTAACATACTACATACTACAAACCCATTGTGTATATACTGTATACTACATACTATAAGTATGATTAGAATGCCAACCGTTCACACTGTAGTATACTACTAAGTTTCCCATGATGCATTTCAAACCTCTGACGATAAAAATTAGAAGCACACCAGGCTATCAAATATCTCTGTTGATTCACCACATTTGAAAGTTCAGAGAGCATTTTAGGTGAGAAAGTCACCACGTAGAATACCAAAATGTGGTCATTTGAGCCATAAAACGCACGGATACAAATTTCATTTCGGCATTTCGGACATTCCGTTATGCGCCCCATTATGCTATCGAAGAAACTTCCGGTCGGCTCCAAAACAAGAGCCCAATTACAAAAGCGTTAAAGAACTAAAGGAGATAATAAAAGACGCGTTTATTTTGAAAATGGGAAGTTTGCTAGTGGCCGATTTTTAGCTGAATGCCGGTCGGTCGTGTATGGCGCAATGCATTATGGGGCTCGCAATGCATTATGGGGCGATTGAGTGTGAGTAGTATGCCCACCTCGCATACTTAACATTTTTTCCGATATAGTATACATCCGGGTATTTCTCACACACTCAATCTTTTCATACTATCCAGTGTGAACACACTACATACTCATTTTGACGTCACACTTAGTATGAGTAGTATGTTAGTATGCCATTTCGGACACAGCCTGTGTGTTCTGTGAAATAAAGTTTGGTCACTCATCCTCCACGTATTTGTGGGCTTAGCCGACGGCTTTTCATCCAAGCAATACGTCCAAGTGCAGCGGCGCTTCGTCAAGAGTTTACCCCGTGACTGTGTTCTTTTCGCCAGGGTGTTTACCCAAAGGGCGGATAATTGAGTCTCTGTACCTTATTCCGGGGGGCATTTTTCGAAAACCGTTCGACTTTGATTTTGAGAACTGACATCCTTACTCCACACAGCAGATATGATGTTGTTAACGCTTGTCTGTTAGCTCAGGTGGCTAATAGACGGTGACGCACTCACAGGAGGCACTACGCTACGCACACCCTGGCTGTCTGCAAACTGTGGAATGGATTTTTTGAAAGGAGGGGTGGCCTCACATGTCTCGTGTGTGTTGTGTGTTGGATCAGGCGCCCCGTGGCACATGGATCGGAAAATCCCTGGATCGGACACCGATACCGATACTGGATCGGATCGGTCCCACCCCTAGTACAAAATGTAGGGAATGTACAAAAAGATAATCCCGCCTTCATCAACATGGTACCATAAATTATGGATTGTATTTCATCATATTTGGTCTCTGCATTGGAGTTTTCAGGGTAAGACAGAGAAGGATGGAAAGCTTAAACATAGGTGAGGAAAGAGAAAATTAGCAGCTGGAACAGGAGTTTTTGGGGGGTTCATTTTCTTAAAAAGGTTCTCATTACTGTTATTTAGTGGTTTTTGCTATGGGTAAAGAATGAGTACTGGCAGAGAGCAGGGGAGAAGAAGAGATAATGTGCTTACCTTCTCTGAGTAAAAATATGTGAGGGTAGGAAATAGGGAAAAGGAACAATCAGGCTATCTGCCTACCTTGACAGATTGATCAATATTCCCAGCTCGGATCCAACAAGATCCTCTCTCTCCCTGTTTTAAGGCTGTGTCCAGTGAAGGAAGCTGTGGGAGAAAGGCCATTGGCAGGTCATCAGTATTCCAGCAGGCTCTGCCTACTCCGGTGTGGGCAGCAGAATAATTTCATTCTGATCTTACAGATCAATAGCTGTACTCAGTGGAAGGCGATCAGCCCCGCCTGGCTGGCTGAGCTGCCGCAGTATTCAGAGTAACACGACACACTGGTTGAATGATCCTCTTGACACCAAATATTGTTCAATATGCAGTATATCTCATTGAAAGGGCTCAACTGTGCAGGGCTTTGAGCTTCTTCACATTCATGTGTCTTTAAGTGGGTATAAGAGACACAAAAGCCCCCAGTGTGCTCTCTCTTTTTTAGGATTGTTATGTATTTTTTTTTAAAGACTGAGTCACAGGAGTGATGAGTCAACTCAGGGGGAGAGGGATATATTTATTACTCCTTATGATATAATGCAATCCAGTATATCAACAGAAAAACCAAAGCCTTTAAAAATAACACAGGGTTAAATAAAGACACTTCTTAACTGGAAAAAATAGTACTTCTTCAAGCAGTATCTTTTGTTCTCAATTGAAAGAAAGACTGAAAATCTTTCATGCATTTATTTACATTCTAGTCTTAAACTTGCAAAAAATATGTTCAAAAGTAAACTTTATTTCAATCTAATATCTTAATTGGTCAAGACTTTGGACATTCATGCGTTTGTTTATCAGCAGGTAGATAAAAGTAACTTTACATTTTAAAATAATGGCACATCAGTAATCCAGTAATTGACAATGCCAATAAACAGTCTATTTTTGCATAGCCATACTAACCGGACACATCAGATGACCATTCAAAATTTTTATCAGTCTCTCAGGGAAAGAGCCCATAGAAAATGTTTAAGAATGGCATAACCTTTCAGTAGCATATCCTGCAGGTGGTTGGACAATCATTCCATTAATCACATTGATTATGGACCAATCAGATAATGTATTAGGCAGACGCTCCTGCCACGGTGTGAAATACAATACACAAGTCACTATGTAGAATAAACTATTATCATTTTCATTGTTTGTTCTCCAGTTAGAAATGTGGTCTTGATCAGATAAGGCTGCTACTGAGGCTGTTAGCATCTGTACTAATCTCTGTACAAACAGTCTTTTCCTGCTGTCATCCCATTCATAGCTCCCACTTCATCCTGCTCTAAAGGACTCTTATTGGGCCATGCTGCTTTGGGCAGCAAACAATTGTCATAGAATGGAGCTTGGTAAGATGGATCTACAGACATTAAAGAATAAGTTCGGTTTCTACTGCTTTCACATTGTTTATAGATTGAAGTAGATCAATATACTCACCCAGAAGGCTTTCCTGATCCAAACAGTGCTTCAGGAGATATTTAGATCCAAAATCGAGCGGCAGACATCCGTATAATGGTAGCACACAGGGCATGTAAAGCGCCGCTCCTAAAACTGCATTAATTGTCCAAAAACTCATTAGTTTCACCAATATTTCATCATGGTCCACTCGGGCTACTCCTCCACGACAGTCCGGTGACAGTGACTGTTCTGACCTCTGAACTGGAAACTTTCGTCACGGCTGCCGGGCATGCGCAGTATGGCTCATTGTTTCAGGGGCGACCGCTGGCTACTCAAAAACTTTCTTCTTCCAGTTTTGTGCAAAATGGACGAATATCTATCTGATGAAGATGTTGTGGACGAGAACTTTGAATATGATGGGTATCCTTACAGTTTTCAGTTCATAGGTCAGTACAGTCAGGAAAACATGGGTGGAGCAACCCCGTACTGTCTTGGAGGAGTAGCCCAAGCAGACCATGATGAAATATTGGTGAAACTAATGAGCTTTTGGACGATTAATGCAGTTTTAGGAGCAGCGCTCTACATGCCCCGTGTACTACCATTATACGGATGTCCACCGCTCGATTTTGTATCTAAATATCTCCTGAAGCACTGTTTGGATCAGGAAAGCCTTCTGGGTGAGTATATTGTTCTACTTCATTCTATAAACAATGTGAAAGCTGTAGAAACCGAACTTATCCTTTAAATCAGGTTGTTCCAGGCTCTGTGCAAGGTTTTAGTCATTCTACATGTAATAAGATAAATGTTATATTTCTATTCTAAGAGTCCAAGGCTACAGTACTTCTTTATCTGTAATCTGCATTTAAATATCAATTCTAAACATACTTCATTATTTTTTATGATTTGTTGTCATGTACAAACCTGCAGCATTACTAATAGGGAACACTACAAAAATTACAGAAATAATACCATCCTGTCACCACATGAGACATCGCACATCATCACATCTTTAACACTTGTCTGACAGTAGTGTGGCCCATGAAGCAATGAAATAAACAACATGGTCACAATGAGTCATTCAGAAATAGACTTTTGTGAAGCACTCTCACACACAAACAGTTGTATACACTCATAGACTCAAGTGCAAGCACACGTACGAGTATTAGTGCTGCATGCTAGTTGTAAAGAATTGAAAAAAAGCTGGGGTCGGCGATTTTGGAAAACTAGCCTGAATTTGAAAGTAGCATCTCCTCAAGGCTCCGCCTAGCCCCCCCAACCCCGCCCCCCCCGCTCACATGCGCGCACGCGGCTGATATTTCCAGAAGACTGATTCAACTCCAAACCCTCAGCACAACATGTTTGTTTTACACTACACCAAGTCATGTCTCAGTCAGCGGTAAGAAAACACCAAACAAACATGTAAAGTTAGTTCGTACTCACAGCCGATGTTGATCGGGGTATAGGTATTTCCTCTGCCATTCTCCACATAGCTGTCAAATTTCCCGTTTTGGCCGTGAAACTATCGTATTTTACGTATTTTATCCTCTTTCCCGCCGTCCTCCTGTATCAGTATTCTCCTGTAAATCTCCCGTGTGATGATATAATAATAAAAGCACTCCTCTGCCTCTCCAAACTGAACTCTGTCTCTAGCCTGAATGGGACGGTACTGCTCCAAAATGATGGATGCCAACCGCCATAAAACCAAAGAAGAAGAAAAAGCCTCGCGAGAACGTCCACCTGCAGTAGCCTGGGTGGCAGCTATCGCGAGATTAGACCAGCAGAACAAATTTATAAAGACAAAGTTCATTGTAGATTTCTTGTTCATCTGTCTAAAAATGTGAGGGATACTGGAGCTGTGCTGGGGTTGTGGGACAGCTCACAGCGGGCTTCCCTTATTTTCAAGACAAAACTTAAGCATTCTCCTGCGGACTCTGATACGTATGAGCTTGGCTACGCTCACCGAGTCTGTGCACGCCGGGAAAATGCACGCGCAGTAGGCGGGCAGAATGGTGACGGGATTTGATTGGTTTAAAAACAGGTGTCCCGGCATGATTATTGGTTGGTGTTTTCCCTGTTTTACTCCTGCTGTAGATAGCGGATATTTTTCGCTCTGTTTTAAGAACATATTATGAGTTGATTACCATCGGGTCATAAAGACCATTTTAACGAGAATTAAAAAAAGTGTATCTAAATCAAATCGCAGACCCCAGCTTTAAGACCTAACCTCAGTCCAAATGCAATCTTATTTCTACCTGACAACGATTCACTTTGTGCTTTGTATTCAGAAGAAACATCATTACCTCTTACTTTGTTAGCCGCATTCAGAGTATAAACAATTAAAACATGTGTTTGATTCAGTAATCAAGTAATGGACGAGCTTATGTCCACGAGGCAACTCAGTCACCTCTCTTTTTACTCCTTCTGATTCATAACACTCTGCTGTCAGTCATTATCACTGTAGTGACAGCACAATGTAGAACAAGACATCTAGGAAGAGGCAGGCAGTTAACATGGGATAGTTGGAGCTGCAGCCAGAAGAGCAACACTGAGCAAAATTATTGTGGCCACAGAGGCAAATTCCATGGTGCTGTTGACCCTAAAAACCTCAAGACCACAAGCAGAAAATCAACAGGAGTTAATAAGGGAATCTATAAACAATTGGATCAATAGGCAGACTTTAAAGTGGCGTTGGTATTATCAAAATATTACAATTTCCCATCAATAATTGTCACAGCACCTCATACTAACCCCACAAGTCTCTATAACCCCCTCAAACATGACTACATATTCAAGTATGAATTAACAATAAAGGACAAAACTGCCCAAAACTCCAGTGAAATACAGTGCATTTGACAAAAAAACAGACTCAGTGTTTTTCTGAATAAATGAGATTATCGATAAAAAAAAAAAAAAAAAATTTAACCGAAATATTGATACAATTTGATCAAAATGCAAGTTAGTTTTTTTATGATCAGAGTTTCTTTCTGGATTATCTAGATAACTATCTCAGGATCACAAGTTAAATTTTAGATAAGAGGTCTGCTGTCATTTGATCATGGAGAATCACTGCAGTATTCAATACGTGATAATGAGTGTGGGGTCTCAGCACTGTTATCTGTTCGGGTTCCCTCTGAAAGCCAAATTAATATGAATTTTGACTGTAACTGAGTTATTAGTACCATCCAATATGTCAAACCCAAATAAAGTTAGATTAAATTAAGTCTTATGGTCATGTGTTCTTCCTTAAAAAACTACATCTCCGAATTTATTAAGATGATCATTAATTTATTAAAATAAAACTTTTTTTCATTAAAAAATATCTTTTTATCATTAAGAAAATTATTTCATTACCAACAAAAAATATTATGTTTTTTTAAAATTTGTCTTGTAATATTTGCATAGTTATCTTGTTGATTACCTCCGCCAAGGGGGTTATGTTTTCAGGAGAGTTTGTTTGTCTATCTGTTCGGCCGTCTGTCTGTGAACAAAATAACTCAAAAAGTTATGGATGGATTTGGATGAAATTTTCAGGAAATGTTCAGCATGGGAAAAGGAAGAACTGATTCAATTTTGGTGTTGATCCGGACCAGCGTCTGGCCATGACGAAAAATGTTTTTTTTGTGAATAACTATTGAACTAAAATAGATATTATTATGAATCCAATTGCTAATGGTATGTTTTCATGGTCAAGGAATCTAAATATTTAGATGAAACAAAGGTAGAGCTAGTACTTATGGTGAAAATCACAATATGGGAGAGGACTGTGGCATTGGCGGAGGTCTGCGCTCTCCGAGTGCTTTTCTAATTCAGAAAATTTATTTAGAAAGTTGTATTTTCTCAAGAAAGTGCAATTCTTTTCAGGAACAGACAGTACATTTACATGAAACTTTAAGTTTAGGTCCAGCTCTTGATTATACTGTAGGTTATGGCTATTAGGACACCTAAACTTACAGCACATACTTCTTTTTCCAATTCTTTTTGGGTCCAAAAATCAAAACAAAACAAAACAAAACAACTATGAAATAATTGAAGAAGAGTCTCAAACTTCTGGGAGCAACAGTGTGATTCACATTTTTTCTAAAAGGTGCTGTATATGGATGTTTCTTATTCTGGTGTTACTGTCATGATCCTGCATTTTTTAGTTCCCTTTCATGTTTCCTCATTTCATTTTTTGTCATGTGTTTACTTTTTATTTTAAAATCACTAACACTTACCCCTGTTCATACGCAGTGCTTTCTGACTGGCCTCTTGATTGTTCCTCCCCAGCTGTGTCTAATCACCCTCAATCACCTCTTGTCTTTAGCCTCATGTTTTCCTTTGTCCTGTGCCAGTTCGTAGCACCTCACAGTCTTGTTCCAGCATTCTTTCTTGTCCTGTTGTGCCAGGTAATATTACTTTGATCTTTGACTTAGTGAGGTCACAATTTTGGATTCTGCCACCTTGGGCTGATCTTTCGTGTTCCGAACTGGTAGATAAACCTCTTGCCTGTTTGACTCCAGTTCTGTGTCGTGCATTCGTGTCTCTGAGCCTCGTCTTGTTACGCTTACTCCCTAATTAGTGATGCTGAGCTGCCATCTCTTGTCACAATGGTGAAGTTGATTCAGTGGAAAATGTTCAGCAGATGCTCCACAGCAGCAGAGTGGTGACAGTCGATCAATAAAGATCCACCTATTGATATAAAACGCTGCATGTCAAGAGGACCGACCTTCTGTTCTTCCACTGTTTGAGTATATTCATCTAAATGTGTTTATGCCTGTAGGGAATCTACCTAGTTTTTGCCAGTCTCTGTTTCATTCAACAACTGTATACACTTAATTTTTTAATACTTAATTCAAAGCTGTTTGCCCCTCAGTGCCTAAATTTTCCACCCCAGCTTCAATTCTGGCCACTGCATCCCAGAAACCTTGTTCTCACTTGCAAAAAAATTTAAAAAAATTCCACTTATAGTCAGAATCAGAAGTGTGAATGCAGCAGTAGATCAGGAAAATTCACTGCGTGTGAGTGCAGATGGATCATTGACATTCATCGAGTGCAGACGGGGCAGAATAGGACTCGACAGGATGGATAAAAACAACCTTTGTTACAGAAGAAGTTGATTCAATTGTAAGGATAAAGTGCGGTTTCCCCTGCACATGATCAGTGTTCTGTAGATCACCACAGAGTCTCATACACAGCCATAGAGCTGTCTTGTGTTGTTTTTGGATATGAAACTAAACCACTGCAGCTATGTTTATGGCATAATTGTCTTGAAGCGTTTGGGATCTTTTTAGAGCCAATGACGTACAGAACTTTGACATTTAGTAAAAACAACACTTCAAATGTCCAGATAAACATTTTAGTTTTTTCTCAATGCACACGTTCTGTGCTGGTCACACAGGATGATGTTTTTTGTAAGTGTGGGTCTAATCCTTTGTCAGTCCCATTGTGGTATAGTTTACTGTTGGAGTCCTCATGCATTCATCATTTAGTTTAGTAAAAAAAAACAAAAAAGGTCTTATTTAATTCCTTTTTTGCCTCACAAAGTAAGGCCTGGACCCTAAACTTTCTTTTAAATATAAATTACTGTAGGTTACTGGAGGAATGTAAGAGACACTAGGCTGCTTGCAACCACCTGATGTATGGATAGACAAATTAGCTGTTCAGAAAAAAAAAATCAATAACCAACACCAAAAGCAGATCGGATCAGATTACAAATGTTCAACAGAACTCATTTTTCAAGCTCTATTTGCACACAGTTTTTACGGCATTCTCCTCTGCAATAAAAAGTCCTACTGTCACAGTTTAAATAACTACCATGTTAACTGGGGCCTTCAGCCAACTGTGTTCCCTGATGTTTTTGTTACAACTGCTAAAAAAGAGTAAGATTCCTCATGAATATCTCTGTCTTTTAGTTTGTTTTAATAAGATTTCAGAATGTCTTCATCAGATACATTTTAATGAAAATTAAACTCATCTACAGTCACATCCTGAGTTAACAAGCTCCGTGGTTGAACCAAGGCACTCATGTTCCATGTACTTTTCCTTTCGATTAATCTTGTGGGTCTCACTAATATTGTGCAATAGTGAGGCATATCTGTTATGTACAACATGTGTGATTCTTTGTAAACTTACCCCTCTACTGTCCCTTGAAACTATTTCTTACATAAAATCTTTCTAAAGGGCAAAAAAGGTAGGGATTCAGTGTTGATTGACAGAAAAATAATATTTGTGTTGCACAAGCGAAAAATCTTGCAATGCCTGTTTTATGTACTGTTCAGTCCTTATCTGTCAGTCAACTGAAACAGTTTAGCCCCGTTTCCACCAGAGGGTTCAGTTCGGTTCATCTTGGTACGGCTCGCTTTTAGTGGCATTTCCATAGCCTAAAACCGGGACAGGACCCCTTATAAGTGGACCGTACCGTCCTACTTTTTGGGATCCTTCTGGTGGGATGCCAAGCTTTCTGATCCCCAGAAGGTGGAGCTAGATACACTGCAGTCGGTAGAAGAAGACGTCACTTCCTGTGCGACAGTGGAACAACGCATAACCCCGTCATGTTTAAATCTCCACTCGTCTTCGTAAAGATAACTCTCATTGCTTTTTTGTTTGGAAAATGGCATCAAAAACAAAAAGCCACATGCTGATCAGAAAAAAGAAGAATTGCTGGATGTCTTCCATCATTGCTCTTTGTTTACAGTGTCATATTTTCATCTTTGTTGTATTTAGTAGCCGGGTACACTGTGTTGCGCTGCTACGACATCATGCTATCGGCATCTGGCTTAGACGGCGCCTACCAAGTAGGGTTTGGTTACCTGTGGAATTGCAAACAGGATCAGGCTTTACCGATCCATACCGGACCACTTGGTGGAAACAGGGCTTTTGAACATTTCAGTTCTCACCACAGATCAAAAATTTGACCCTCAGTTTCTTAATGCTGCTTTTGGTAAAGCTCTTTCTGTGTTCACCCTGCCTCAGGTTACATTCTGATTAGATATTGTTCCATTCCACGTGTCATTCCAAAGAGTAATTTGGAAATATTGAACGTGTTTAATATCTAAAATTACAAAGTGACTTCTTAGCTGTTGAGAAAGATAAGGTAAGATTGTACCTCTGCTGATTTTGGTCAGAAATGGGTTAATTGGCCCAACACTGGTCAGATTGCTGTATCTCTTAGTGTGTTTCCTGCTCTACTAGACATCTATTAGACACTTATCATGTGAGTGAGGGGAAGAGCCCAAACAGTCGACTCCCTCAGCATGCCAGGCCAATGACTGTTTTCAGCCGTGATCAATTAAGAGCAGGAATCAACACCAGCTTCTGGACTTCACTGAGCCTGAGCTTAAAGTCCACTTGGCAGAGAAACAAACACAGCACTTCATTAAACTTGAAGCTCCCATGGCTGCCGTCGCTGAGCCGAGCCTGGACTCTGCAGCACTGATGGAGATCTCCAGAGCGTTGATGTAGGAAGCCTCTAATTGCTGCATGGTAATGTGGTGCCTCTGCATTCCTGCTGTTTCGACAATAATCCAATCGGCACAGTTTTGTGTGTTGCATGAGGAGGTTCGACTTACGCTTGATAAAAGTGCAGCATTGATTCAGTCATTATTAAAAATGCTCCGGATTGGCTTGTAGAGGCTGTATGATAGCAGTTTACTGTTTGCACATGCTTTTCCTGCTTTTCTGTGACAGTCTCTCACTGCCACTCACTCACAATTGTGTGAATGGATTTGGCTATCACAAGTGATGACTCCTCACTCAGCCTCTTCTATTCCATTTCCTCTCTCCTCCCACTTCCTCTGATACACTTTGTAAAACCCTAATCTGCTGGCGTTTCTGTCCAGCCTTTTTTCTGGGCTTGTTTTCTGCCTTCCTGCCTTTTCTTCTCAAGTGCCCCATTGGCTTTGTTAACTGCCGTCCGCTCCCTCTTTCTTTCCCTTCCTCTCTCATCTTGTCTCTCTCTCCTTCTTCCCACAGGTACCACCAGGCAGCCTAAGGAGGGGGAGGTGCCGGGGGTGGACTACAACTTTGTGAGTGTGGAGCGTTTTATGGAACTGGAGCAAAGTGGAGCCCTGCTAGAGAGTGGAACCTATGAAGGTGAGTGCAGAAAACATCCTCCATCTGCGAGACAAGCACGGGTGCTTGGGGAGCAAAAATGGGAACATATGTTTCAGAGGAGCATTTTTGCTATTTTTAAATTCAAGCTGCCATCGCTCGCTTCTTTGTGCATATCTTTACTTGATGGATCTCGTGTGTCAGGTGACGCTGATACACAAGAGTTGGGTAAACAAAATGAGTGTCGTGCACTGAGTCTAAAGCCTCCTCGGATGATAGTTGAATGGCTGCTTAACCCCCTCAGTGTGTGTGTATGTGTGTGTGTGCACTGGATTAATGCCCTTTTCAAGTCATGTCAAATCTGTGCATCTGCTTTGGTACACTGTTAGAGGATACATCTACAGATGGAGGATTTGCTGGTTCATTTACCCAGCAGCAGTTTTTGTGAGCATATACGGCTGAACACTCACTCAAATTAGATGTGTTAGAGTGCATACATGTGCACATGTGCATGTGACGGTCGTGGGAAAAGACTGAGTTTGTGCGTGAGTTTTTTACCAGGCATTAGTCTCAATAATTTTAGGTTTACCCAGGAGTGAAAGTAAGATAAGATTCTTGCAGGAACTGTGCAACTCAAATTTTTTTTTTAGCTCGCACGCTTTGTGCACGAGCATCATACAAGACAGATGTTGATAAAGCCTGCTCTTATCTGACTACTGTGCACATCCTTGAGTGCATAATGTAAGATTTCAGACACATATAGTGATATATGGCAAAACATTTTTTTCTTGGTGGGGGGGGATTTTAACCTGATTTATATGCAGTCCACTGAAAATAGCTCTGAGACCCACTTTTGGGCCTCAACCCACAGGTTGACAACCACTGCACTAGTACTTGAATGGTGGCCACTTTGTGCTACATTTTGTGGATGAAAAGTGATTTATAAGTAAAGATCGATTGACTGATTGATCGATCGATTGATTGATTGATTGATTGATTGATTGATTGATTGATTGATACTAGACTGCATTTGGAGCTTGGTCCTTCAGGTTGTTCTGATATCATGGAGAATAAGTAACACAGGAAACCTCAGGATGACTTCATCATTTAGAAAAGGTGAAAACAAGAGCTGGACTGCTCAGGAAAGATGAGTTTTACTTAACCACAAGACTGTCGTCAGTTTTTATAAATGCCTCTTCACTTAAAAACCGAGCATATATGAGCAAATGACACACCGTTTGAGTTACAAGAAACACACAGTGATTCAGGACCCCTGTCCCTTGCGCTGTGCGTCTTTACGCTCACCGGCACCGTAAGGTGATCTTCGCGCTAATATCCCCATGCTCTCACGCTTGTAGAGTAAATGTTTTTATTAAAGTCAAGGCTCCCTTCAGACGTGCGCACATGTTGGCAGTTCACAGATAATCTGCAGTATCATTTTCCGTTCATACCCCCCACCCCGTCTATGTTGATGTTGGGCTCTGCTTTGTTGAGCATCTCTGCGCTTATGAGAGAGCTCCGCAGGCTGTTCATGCGAAAATGGTCTGTCGTCCGCGGTGCTACTGCCACGTTGAATTGGTTGATTTAATTATTTTACTAAGCTGGAGCCCAGCTCCAAGGTGGCGGAGCTCAGCACCAAGGTGGCGGAGCTAGGCTCCGGAGGGCCCCGGCCCAATTAAACCCCTGGTTACGCTACAGCAAGTGACTGCCTACTACAAGTTGCAACCAATCACCGTAAGCAAGTACCACAGCTTACAAATTATAGCCTAGTATTCGTCTGGCACATTAAAACCTTGTTTAACATGTCACAGAAGTCATATTCTGCAGATGATTTTTATGTATTCATCAAATTTATACTTATTTCGGATTTTTATGTATTCATCAAATTTATATTTATTTCGGTTAAATTTGTTAGAAAAAAGAGAGGGCTGTCATTGTATGCATGAGTGAAAGTTGCTTTTTAGAGGCGTTCCGGTGCGTTCTGGTCAAAGTGGTCTGTGTATTTCTTACCAGCACGGTGTTCCGGTGCGTTCCGCCTTACTTTCACCTCTGGGTTTACCTCGGCCAAGGAAATTATGTTTTTGCTGACATTAGTTAGTTTGTGAACAGAATAACTCAAATCATGGCACAGAAAAACATTCATAGATTTTGGTGATGGTCCAAGAATTCTTCAAGGATATCTCAACAGTGCGAGATTGGTCAAATTTCCACATTTTTCTAGCTCAAAAACTATTCAACAGATTTTTGTAACATTTTCAAGGAATGTTGGGCATGGAACTAGAAGAAAATAGTGAATAGATTAAGGTGCTGATCTAAATCCAGATATAAATTCAGGATTCTTTAAGAAAATTTTTGGGCATTTTGTACTTTTATTAATGGGAGAGGGTGAGAGTAGGTAGGCTTGTGAAGGGAGACAAGAGAGAGAGTTGGGGAGACACTCAGCAAACTAGCAACAGACTGGACTGGAATCCAGGCTGGCAGTAGCATGTATATGGGTCGTGCCTGGTTGCTTACCACTCCACCAAATGATTGGGTAACAGTGTGAGATGGGGCCAGTATTCACATTTTCACTAATAACTCAAAAACTTCCAAACACATATTTACGACATTATCAGGAAAAGTTGCTGACCTGTATCCGGATTTAGATCCAGGTATTTTTGCAACGGTTTGTTATAATTGCAAGATAGGGTGGTTTTCCTTGATATTCCTCATATCCCAAGAAGATCTTGGCAGTTTTTTAAATTAATTTTTCAGGGATATTTGGTCATGGAACAAAGAAGAAGTGATCGATTTTGTTGGTGATGTGGGTCCAGGAGTGTTTTTTTAAAAAGGTTTTCTCAACAGTTTGAGACAGTTTTCCACATTTTCACCGACAACTCACCTGTTGATTTTGAGAATGCCTTGGCGAAGGTTTGTGCTCTCAGAGCACTTCTAGTTTTGAGCTCTCATCTAGATCTAACTTAAGACCATTGGGTCAAGCTGTTTTTCTCTGGGTGGCTTTACCGCATTGCAACTCCTTTTATGCTACACATTTCAGTAAAGCACCTGGTAAAATGTGAAAGAAATGGGAAAATGGAACAAAATGTGGGAGACAGATTTAGTTGTTGATGAGGACAGGTAAAATTGACATGATGTTTCATCATAAAAGTCCTCAACGCAGTTCATGTGTGTACAAGACTGGGTGCACATTAGAGCCTTTACGATAAGAGATGAGTCACAGGTGAATATAGATGATGAGCTCTGGATAAAAGTATAAAGTATATTGCAGGGGCGTAGAATTAGGTAGGGACGCTAGGGACGCGTCCCTATCAATATTATGCCACTACTGTATGGTCTCTAACATAAAACACATGCATAGTATATATCTTTATAACTAAGCTCATATTTAATGCCAAAGAGATGCAGGTTTTGGTTATTTTATTTATTATCCATGTGTCACTTGTGTGTTGAAAAGCAGCAAACATTTAAGTTGCACAATAAAAGTTTGTGGAAAAAATACAAATAAAACGTCAGACAATAAACATGATTTTATAAAATCATATTGTTGGGGGATGAATTACACTTGTGGGTAATAATTGGGAAACTGTATTTTTTCCTTAGCCTACATCCATACCATCAAAATGAATGATTGTTCCATCCTAAATTGTTCCACTGTTCATGTGTCATGCATTAATATGTTTTTGAGCCAGATAGTAGAGATGGAGGTATAGTATGTAGAAAAGTTTTTCCCGATCATGATCGTTTGCTTGTTAGTTTGATCAGCGACATGACTAGAAATAACAGTCATACATGCAAACACAAACTTTCAGGGGTGCCGCTTTGGAGTACTTTTATGTCCCCATCAATGTCAAAATCAAACCTACACTCTTGGTATCTTGTATCTTTAACTTGGTCTTTAACTCATCTCAGTGTGTGTAATGGTCCTTGTCATTTATGCAGGCATGTTGGATACAAAGATATTGATGTAGTAACTGTATTAGATATGTTAAGACACAGACACGCTGCAATGATTACCTTATACTAATGAGATAACTTGCTTGATGTTAAAACATTAATATTTAATGTGCAATGAATTAATTGTGCATATTAAACTGGAATTTTTATTTAAGATAAAAATTGGTCAATCAAAATCAGTCACCTAGATTTGTCATTGGTTACAACTTTGAGAGACAACAGTATAATTTATTTTCAGTGAATGAAAGAGGAGGCTTAATATATGTGCTGTATAATAAACAGTAGAGCACAATTTGTGCTTTTGTAGGGCTTATAAAAGTGTTATGTAAAGGATTTTTTCAGTCTTTAAATATGATTTTACTTTTATCAGTGCATTGCTTTGTTAATGTTCAATGTTAATCACCCTCTTCTTCCATGCTGATGACGTCTAAACTACAGTGGGTCGTCTTAACCATGTATACATCCCTACATTCACTGAGTTGCTGCTATGTAACTGGATGATTAGATATTTATACTTACGAGCAGTTGAATATGACCTGATAAAGTGGTTGAGGAGTGTAAATAAATATTCTTACTTACATGCATATCATAGAGGCTCAGACTTAATTAATAAAATTGTGATTCATTGTGCAGCCCTACTACACAGGCAGTAATTTAATACACATTTATAGATTCATGTCTTTGATAGTGTTTGCCTGTGTGTGTATGTGCATGTTTTTATGCTGTGGTGTTTTTATCTGTTAGTGAGCCCCAGGGATGTGTGCTGACTTCTGCAGTCACTGTATTTGAGACTTTCTTAGTATCCAGCAGCTTCATGCTGTGATTAAAGTAAACAGAGATCTGTGGGCTCCTTACTGCTGGTCCTCTTTCTGTCCTTCATTACGCCTCCTTCCCTCTTCTTTGCTCAGCTGTTCTCCACCCCTTTCCTACGTCTTCTCATCTCCTCTCCGTGAGAGCCCCACTCCTTTCTTCTTTGAGGAATTATGGAATGAGACATCTTTGCCTCTCACTCACATTCAATATTTTATCATTAAATATATTTCCTGACACTTTCCAGTGTAAAATAAAAATAGTGCTTTATTGAGCTTTAAGAGGAAATACCTTGTGGAAAGAACTAAGCCAAGCCAACCGTGAAAGGCACGGCCCCAAAAAGCATAATATCGGAGCTGAGGTGTCAAAAGTGATGAGCATGTTTTGACATCTTGAAAGTGTTTCTATCTCGACTAAGATCCCTAAAGCTGATTCAAGAGTGGGCAACAGGCAGCCAGAGGACCGTATGGAGCCTCCACTTTTACTCACTGTGGCCATAAGCAAACTTTGATCATTGAAAAACTATTTATTGTTCGTGCTGACTTTGACATGAAGTAGAACAGAATAAATGCTAACTGTAGAAGGATAGGGTTGCAAGGGGGTGAAAATTGTTCTTCCTACTAACTTTCCAGAAACATGGGGAGCTAAGCTATGGCATTTTGGAAATATTCCAAATTGGGGATTATCCTTGGGAATTACAGAATTACGTGAAATAATTGTAATTTGGGGGTAATTTAAACAAACTACATCAAACCCAAACATAAATGTAAACAATTTGCTTTGTCATGGGCAGAAAATACAAATAAAAACATTAGATTTAAACAGATTCATTTGTAAGTAGAACTTCATCAAGTTTTAGTTATTCTGTTATCAATTTTTCATCTGTGCGTGTGATGGTTAAACACAGTGCAGGTGGGTCGTGGTGCTCCAGTAAGCAGTGTGCTATGTGCATGTGATTGAGAAAAAACATGGATGCTCTCAAGTATTCCTACATTGTATCATTGTAAGGCCAACCTTTGATTTTATAAATTCCAGGTTAATGCCCCATTTATTCACATAGATTCAAGTTAATTCCCTGAAGTTTGCAACTCCAAACAGAGGTGAAGTTGTCGTCAGCCCACACTTAGCACTATAAGTTGGAGTAATAAAGCACAATGTTATTGTACCTGGATTTAGGGATGGGAATGGAAAACCGATTCCAGTTGAGAATCGTTAACAGCTCCATCAAAGAATTGATATCATTAATCTTTTTGCTAATCAATTCCCTTATATTTCCTTCCACTGACAGGGTTCAGAAGCATCAGAATTGTAGCTTAACTTTCACTGCACCTACTACATAACCTTAATTGAGTGGAACTTGCAGAAGCAGTTATCTATGATGTGACTTGTTTGACATTGTTGCCACTGAAAATCAGACCAACATTTGCCCACTCGCAAAATCTTCAGGAATCTATCAGGGAATCGTTAAAGACTTGGATCGATTAGCAGGATCGTTAACAGCATCAGTGATTTCTGGCAATGCTTTTACAGTGACAATAGTGACAGTAAAGATCTTTTCTTTTCCATTTTGCCCTGCATTCTGTGAGTAATTTGATGAAGACCAACCGCTCTGTGCATCCCCACATTAAAATGAGCATGTAGGGTAACATTTGGCATCTTTTCACACAAAAATGCAGTATTTCTGGCTTTTAAACTTTTCACAGGAAATTATGACAAGCAATAATAAACACACAAGCTTAATGTTAAAAAAAACTCCTATGTGGCAGGAGAGGAAAGAGACATGTTAATTAATTCAAGAAATGGTGAATTGAGATGCTCTTACCTTAAAACGTGTGAATGTGTCTGACTGAATTCTGATGTGAAAACTTTACACAGCATCCTTAAAATGATTTTCGTCCAGTATTATTGTGTTTTTCATTCTCTGCAGTTAACATTTCTGTTATGCAATCCGTATTATTACCAAGAATCTTCCATTTTGTCACATACGTGGCCTTTAACCAAAATGTCACTTTCCTTTTTGCCATCAGACAACTTCTACGGCACACCAAAACCTCCAGCGGAGCCGTCCCCGGCAGCACCTCCTCTGAATGTAAGTGAGGCCCTGCTGCCTGGAGCCCGGCCCAGCGCCCAGGGCAAGAGGAAGAGGAACCAGTCAGTCAGCAACATGGAGCAGCGTGCTAGCCTGGAGCCTCCTGAGGAGGAGGAAGAGGAGAGCCCAGTTGTCAATGGCAACGGAGTGGCTATCACACCAGGTACCGTGAGATGGGAGGATGCTGTAATTATTTTTTTCCTAAAGACTCCTTAACTACACACGGATGAAACCAATTCAAACACAACCTGAGGGCAGTAATCTGTAGATTAGGGGGATTCCCAAGGGGATGATTTCAGATCAGACTAATTTAAAATAAAAATCATTTTTATCAGATTTTTCTGGAGCTAACAAAGCACACAGAAAACAATTAAAATCAAGCCAACTTAATTAATCTTAGCATCACAGCAACAGTGGATGCAGCATCCGCCACACTCCACCCTATGCAGAGAAAAGCATCAATATACGTTTGTATCATCCAACACAATTTATGTATAACATATGTTGAAGTGTTCAGATCAAAATACTACCAAACTGTGCTGTTCCTACCAGATTCTACCTTTACTTTCTGCTCGTTCCTGAGCATTTATTCACTGTCCTGTTTATACATGCAGGTTAGAGGCAGCTAATGCCCATTGAGCCTTTCTGCAGTGAACATTAGTGGCACGCGGATGCATTGCGATTTAGAAAGAGCACTTGCAGAATTTTTTACTTGTGTGAATAGACAAGGGTTGCACAGTGGTAGTGCACATAGTCACAGAAAGAAGGTGGCTGGTTTGAATCCCTTGTTGGTCATGTGGAGAGTACATGTTCTCCCGCTGGGCGCTCCGGCTTCCTCCCACAGACCAAAAACATGCTTGTTAGGTTTTATTGTTGCTGCTGATTGCCCTTATGTATGAGTGTAATACTGCGTTCACACCCAATTCTACTTGTACTACCTCGGCGATCACTCTCCATGCAAAGTCAATGTACAGCCGCAATGGGGCGGGGCTAACCCTCCCGCGACGCGACAGCTGCTTTTCACACTACCCCATAGCTTGTCGCGCGATGTGAAGGTAAAAAAAGTTGATCAATCCACGGTGTGTGCACGTGTGAGGGTACCCTAAACAGACAGTTATTCATTCGGACTACAGAGTAACAATCCATGTCTGTGTGGGAAACAGTCAGTGAGGACATTAGTTTCGCCTAGATGGACCGTGGGAAACTCCCAGATAATGCTGCTGCAGGGCATCAGCTGCAGTGTTTTGTGGTTGATAAGTGAATGAAAAGGATACTGCTGGAATAATGTCCACTTATACATCCTATTATATGATATATGATATGATCGCGGTGAAACTCGAGCGGACGTAACGTCACCGAGCGACGGCCGACAGCAACGGTGACCAAAATGAGGTATTTATGGATGCGCGATGATACATCAGTGGGCGACGCGATTTCTGTAGCTGGGTCGCTTGCGGTGTGAACGCAGCATAAGTCTGACTCAGTGTGGCCCTGCAGTCAGCTGGTGACTGGTTCAGGGTGCACCGCACCTCTCACCCAATGTCAGCTTCGATAGGCTCCAGACTCCCTGACCCTGAAAGGAAGAGGTGGTATAGATAATGGATGGATAGATGGATAAATCAAGAATGTAATGTATTAGAAAAACCAACTTGTAAATCTGGTGTGCACCATTTCTCTTCTCAGTCAAACTCAGCTGTAACACTTGTGTTAGTACAACCAGGCTAGAAGTCTGAATTAATTAAGAATGGTCACAACAAAATTTTAGCTTCATATAATTACGCTAACCTCATGATGTCACTTTGAATTAATCATTGCCTCAGAGTGCTGCATCGTGCACCTTCCTGTTATTCTTAGTCGTAAATATATTCCAATATGAACAGTAAAAATAGATAGATTTCATAATGTTGATCAATAGGACTCACTTTTTCTTTTGTTAAACCTTAAAAAAAGCTGCCTGGAGACCTTTAGTGTATTTTTTTCCGTGCTGCATCTGCATGAACTGCATGTTGAGCTTGTAGCATGTGATTTGCCCACTAAAACAGACCTTATAAAATGTATCTTTCAAAGACTTCTTAGTCAAAGACAATAAGCAAGCCACAAAGCTGGGTGTTGCACCAGGGGAATCTGACGTGTGCAGTGGTTCCACAGGTACTGGTCCACAACTATGAACAAGTTTTAAACAAGGTGCATGGATTGCTTACTAAATGGATGAAGCAGAATAACAAGATGCTGGCTATGTTGCCACCAAAACGCCCTCCAACCTATATTAAAACAAATGACACTGAATGAACATCATGGAACAAACAGAAAGCATTGATAGTGTTTTAAAGGAACAGCACAGTTTGACAGTGTTTTAATCCCAAAAAAGAGATTTAGGTGTATGCAGGCTGTGTCAGGTTACTTGTTTATAACTACTGCACCAGAGCAGAGAGCGACCAGACACACACAGACATATAAAGGAAGGAGAACCAAAGACTAGTGATGCTATCACTGTAATGATTTGCAAGGCTTTTCACAAGCAAATTAAGCTGTCAGTCAATAGGAAAAAGTTTGATCGATGAAGGCCAATCATTTGAGAAATACCCAGGATGAGGCGTTGTGTTGTCATTGTCAGCAAGATGTTCGAATACTTAAATGGGGTCACCTCAGGGATAAGGATGGGAATGATTTAAACTCTGATTTGGAGTTTGGTTATTTTTATTTTATTTGTATTCATGCTCATCTCTTTTTGCTAAATTATTGCCTTTACTACTGTACCATATTGATGATCTTATTTTGCTTACTTTATTTCTAGGACCAAATAATATCATACTTAGATACTAAGATAATTTAACGAGCTAATGTACATTTCTATAACATATGAAAGCATTCTCTCCACCTGCTTCCTCTACTTACTGTCAGAGTTTCCCTGTTGTACTCTCTGCAATCAAATTAAATGTAAAGTTATTGGATGTGGAAAGTATGTGAACAAAATACAAATGATTCTGGGCAAGTAGCCTCCGCATTGATTTACGTTCTGAACCAGCCTTTACACAGAGCCTTAATCAAAGTAGGTTATTTACTAGCCCATATCTCAGTTATTGATCACATTAGCTGCTTCTGTTGATGTATCATGAATGTCATCCTGTTGTGTCGCTCTGACGCACCGACCGGATGTTTCCTGTTGACGTGCTGCAGCAGTGACGACGTGCTATCATGCTAAGCTACGTACTAAGCTAACTCCGTTTGACATGAGACACACTGCACTGTGTTTTCTTTTCGTCCCTTCTTGTAGTGACCACACACTTGGGACACTCTCTGCCATTTCTTCTGCAGACTCTCTCCTTTCTGTCTCTCTCTTTTTTCTTCCTTCATGATTTTACAAGCCGCGCAGCAGCGGAGGTAGCAGACGCATTGTGCCACAGAAATGACCGTCTGTGTCTATCACCGTGCACTGTATAGTAGTCCAGATATATATATTTTATGTATAATTAGATATTAAACAAGGCTTTGAGGCACACAATTTTGCCCCAAGGATATTTTATCTGATGTATGTGCTGGAACCCCCATGGTTTTGCATTTCTGTCTCTATGGTTTGATTTAGTGTAACATGAGACACAATTCAGTAGTCAGAGCAGTCTATTCCTTTCCTTTTTCCAACTATTTCAGATAAATGTTCCTTTTCTGTCATCATGTCTCTAGTTTATACAGCTGCCCTTGAAATCTTTTACAATCGTAACAACTAACTGTACCTTAAACAGTCACTCAAGCCATAAACTACAGACTCACTAACATAAATGTAAACTGCACACACTCTCTACAACCCTATAAAACCTGATGAGCAAGGGCACCTCAGTGTCTTCAGTATAATAACTGTCCAGAGTCTCAGTTTGGCTGCAGCTCCCATTTCTCTGTCCTCTCATTCCTCCATCTCTTCTGCTGTCGTTGCTCTCCTGCCACTGGCCTTTGTCCTTGTTTCTATTTATACCCCGACTCTCCCCTCTCTCTTCTGCCTTTCTACTATCCTCTTTCTTCTGACCCCTCTTGCATTTCCTTCGTTTCTGCGGTTCTTTCTCTTCCGCCTTCCTCCTTCCCTCTTTCCTCCTAATAGTCCGTGCTGTCAAAACGTGGCAGATTGTTTCTGTCACATGTTTTCTGTTGTTATTACCAAGACTGTAACGGAATAAACAGTGTTTTTTAAATTACATTATCACAATGCTTTAGGCATCACAGACAAGCTATAAATATATTTTATTGCATACTGTTACCATGCTAAGAATGAGACACTGTATATGCTGGAATAACATTGTTTGCATAATATGACTATTAAAAAACCCAAAATGTTCATTTTAACTTGCTCAGGTAAATAAACACAATAGATTTTTGGACTATTTCTGCTTGGTTTGTATCATAAAATGTAGACAGGAGGCTTCATCACAGGATTCCTGCAGGTCCTAAAAAAGTATAACAAGATTTTACAAAAACCTGAGGTGCTAATGTTGTTTGAACATAGAAAAGAAATTCCACCCATATGCCTGCATACACTTGAGCCTGCAGTGCAGATGGATCAGCCTAATTCAAGTTCTATAATGAGGCAGATCCATCTTGCCAAGTTCCAATCTCCAACAATTGTAAACTGGCCAAAACAGGACAGCCCAATTATCATCCTTTAGAGCAGGAAGAGGGAGACGACAGCTGGAAGTGACTGCTCATTCAGAGGTTAGCATAGATGTAAACAACTTCAGTAGCCATTTTATCAGATTTGGACAGCATTTCTTTATTGAATGGAAAACAAAAACAACCTTACAAAGTTCTTTATAGAAAGGATATTTTCGCACAACGTTTGACATGTTTTTGTTTAATAACGAGGTGTATGTTTTTTCCTGTTCACCCCAGCAGCAGCGCCCGCCTAGTAGATTATGTATTTGGCCCACATAAATGTGATTGACCGAACAATCATCCAGTCACCCGCCGAATATACTTTTAAAAGGTTTGGCTCTCCTGCTCTCTTTCCAAATGGACTAGTGAAATATATAGTAATAGTTTATGGGGCCAGAAACCAACTGATTTGATTTTAGCTGTTGTTTGAATCCGGACGTGGATCAAGACCTTTGTTTCTGGGATTTCTGTACATCGCGAAAAAGGGCAACTTTCCACATTTTTGCCAATACATTTACAATGGATTTTGGAGGACATTTTTGTGGAATGTTAGTCATGGCAAAAGATGTAAGCGATTACATTTGGTGGTGAGCCAAATCCGAATGATGGTCCAGATTTTTTAATAGTGTGAGATGGCGCAGTTTTCCATATTTGACAGCAACTTAATGACATATACAGAAGCTGGGATTGTTACAATGTAAGCAAGCAAACACATGCAGGGTTCCCAATTTTCCAGTCATGGAAAACAAATGGAAAATAAGGAAAAAAGTGAAATGTCCTGGAAAAGCTTAAATTGTCCTGGAAAATTACTTGTCTTCCTTCTAGCTTGAAACATAGGAAATGAAGTAAAAATGTACTAGGTACTTAACGTACACGTAGCCAGAAAATGTGAGTAGGTAATATAATGCAAGTTAAGGCATAAAATATAAAAACTCAAAACAGTGGAGACAAAAAGAAAATTTTAAAAATGACTAAATAAAATTCAGGCTTAGTTAACAAAATCTATTCATAAAAAAGGCAGAGTAAATAAAGATTAAAAAAAAATATATATATACGTATCGGGCTGAGAGTTAGAAACAAAGAAATTCTAAGATCAACATGATCAATAGCTGGAGATATTGTTCATCAACCTCTAATCTTGTTTTTTAGAAGGCTAACGAGAATTAAAATCTGCCCACAGCAACAATGTAACTTTAGTTGGTTATGTGACACTGGAAAAAGTCCTGGAAAATGATTTCTAAAAAAGAGTGGGAACCCTGACATGAATGCAGCTTGTTCTAAACAATGACATTTAGGGAAATAAAAACGAATGAATCATATCCTATAAAACGAGATTGAGATTGTGATTTTTATTTTGCTCAATTGTGCAGTCCTAGTTTAAAGTTTGATTTTTGGCTTATTACAATAATTACTGTAGCGTTCATTTAGCTTCCCTTGTCCAAAGTAGAAAGAATTTGATGTGACTTTAATTTTTTTTCTTCCCTTGTCCATCATGTATCCTCATTAAACGCCAACAGCACTCCTAAAACTTTTCCTTGTATGTACAACTCAGTCTCTGACCCTTAGAGTCTCTGTCTTTCCTTGTTTTCTCTTTTTGACATCCCCATGTTGTTCTCTCCTCATGTTTTATGTCCTCAAAGCCGATTCCCCTCTCTCTCTCTCTCTTTTTTTCTCTCCATGTATTTCTCTCCCTCACTGTCCCTCTCCCTCTCCTGGGGGTTCATAGCTCTGCAGTGGCTTGGCTCTGACTCATCATGCATGGCGTGTGTGGTGTGCATCCAGGTCTGCATTTGTGCACAGAGAGGATGTGAGACTGACTGTGTGTTTGTGTGTTTTTCTCCACAGAGTCCAGTGAACATGAGGACAAGAGCACAGATGCCTCCGGGGAGGTTGCTGTTGACGCCTCCATTCAACCCCCACCCTCCACTGAGCCCCCAACAGAAGGAGAGGAGGCCCCAAAATCACCCTCTGAATCCCCAGCAAAAGTCCCAGACGCTAATGAAGAAGAGCTGGGTCCTCTCCCTGATAACTGGGAGATGGCTTACACTGAGAAGGGGGAGGTCTACTTTATAGAGTAAGATAACATCCTCCACGATGGTGCTTTTTTTTAACAATACTTTATTTTTACATATAAGAGAAAAAAAATACAAAGAAACTATGATCACAACAGGAGCAGTGATATATAAAAGTACGATGCAATAAAAGATCGAAAGTAGAGAAAAATACATACATTAAAGGGACTGTGAGGAGAATCTATTACCGGCAACGTAAAAGACTCTGCTACCCATGAGCACACGCGGCGACTGTCATAATGCTGCATTCCAGTAACCGCGGAACTGGGAGTGACATCATCTCAGAGATATCAGCGTTCCAGTCGAAGTCGAAAAAAAAAAAGCCGATCTACCAGGCTATTGTTAGCTGTTGTTAGCACGCCCTGCGTTGTTGTTCACAAGTATCACGTGAAAAATGTGATTATCACTATGGCAGCATTTTTGTAAATAGAAGTCTAACAATACTACTGTATGTATACAGCTGATCTAGAGCGACACACCCCAGTCAGAAGTGCAAATAAACTGATTATTACAGGAGCTAAATAAATGTTCACACTGGGGGCATCCATCTTTGATTGTCAACTCGGGGGTGGCGAGGTTTCACCAAGTTCCAAGTAGGAAACTCAGACTTTGGGGGACATTCCAGTTGCAGTTTCCTACTTGGAACTCAAAATTCCTACTTCTGACTACAACTGGAACGCACCAAAAGACGTGTGCTATCCAAAGCGTGTATTTGTTGTGATGCTAATGAATGCAGCTCGGACCTTCCTCAGAACTCTGCATTGCTTTACAACTTCTTTGTTCAACAACTTACAGGATGCAAAGCGACGAGGTAATGTATCTCTTTCTAGTCATGTAGCGGTAGTTTTTGATGTGTGACAACAAGCAATTTTTGGGAAACTTGGTATCGTAGTTTTGTAGCTGGCTATATATCGCTACTTACAGCCCGGTGCTCTAAGACGTGTCTGAATAACATAAATTTGCTCTAGTTTTAATTGTCTTGTTCCCGAAGTTGAGTATCCAGGCCAGTTCAGCTCTGTCCGACACGACCAGAAGGCTAAGGAATAGCATTTATAGATAACCTATTTTGACGCTATAAAACTCATCTTAAAGTGTGTATTTCGATCAGACATATATCTAAAAGTGAGACTTTTTTGTAATTACTTAGAAACTCCTCACAGTCCCTTTAAAATATAATTTAATAATGTAAAATAATAAAAGCTGCCATAGTGATAATCACATTCTTCATGTGATATTTGTGAACAACAACACAGGGCGTGCTAACAACAGCTAACAATAGCCTGGTAGATCGGCATGTTTTTTTCCGACTTCAACTGGAACGCCGATAAGTCGGAGATGATGTCACTCCCAGTTCCGAGGTGACTGGAACGCAGCATTACGACAGTCGCTGCCCGTGCTCATGGGTAGCAGAGTCTTTATGTCGGTAATAGATTCTCCTCATAGCACCTTTAAAGCTGAAATGTGTAGAGATGATAAAAACCACAAGTCTCTGAATAATTAAAATAAGCCTCCTGATGCAATGAAATGCCCCTCACTAAAAAGCGTAACAGTATGTATGGTGTAAACTTTAAAGCACTCGCCTCTGTGTGAATAATTGATGTAAGTTATCGCTTCAATTTCAGCACAAACACAGGATCCACACTCACATCCTGGCCCATGAATGCTTTTGCCCTATCCTCTCACCCTCACTAATTAACGTCTGATGACTCATTAGAGGATAAATAGCCATTTAGTTTACCTTAGAAATCCCCTGGTCTCTCTTTACCCCTGAACCACCCCATCCTCACAAACCTACATATACACACTACAGTACGCGTCATTAGAGCTGCTTCTCACTCTTCTCTTTCTATTATTCTCTCTGTCAGTCTTTCTCTGACCTCTGTTTGCCCCACACCTCTCCTCGTTGCCCTCATCCACACGTCTCTCTCTTCTCCTCCAGTCACAACACCAAAACTACATCATGGCTGGATCCTCGGCTCGCAAAGAAAGCAAAGCCGCCAGAGGAATGCGGCGAAGATGGTAAGTTTAAACCACCTCTTAGCTTGCACACTTTGTTGTTCCCCAAGTTTTAGTTTGTGTTCTTCTTTCGTGGTTTGTGGGGGTGTGTTGTCTCTGCACCTCCTGCTGTGTATGGACCTGTGATGTCTGTTTCTGACTCAAAGATCCAGGGTTTTTTTCTCTCTTTGATGAAACAACATAAATGTTTGTGTTCTGTATTTCTGTCTGTCTGTTGATGGTTTCACTGTTTTCAGAAAGAAAACTCACATGTTTATGAGAGTATTGAAGTATCAAGTATTGAGACTTGAAACATTGCTGTGATTCATTTTTTACCTTTAGAATTTGAATAAGGAAGTTGTCCCTCTCTCAGAGTAATCGGGAAAAAATGTGCCCAGAATTGCAATGAATTTAATCCAAAGTCCATTTTAATAAGTGAGATCAAGTGTTCAAATCTTGATTAAGTAATTAAAGACGGTGGTTCCAACCTTTTTCCCAGTGCCACCTCAGTTGTAGGATTAGTTACCGTTGGTGGCACCATTATAAGGCACCTATAGCACAGGCATCTGTGTACTGTTTAGAATCAGACTGTGAGCTGCTGTCTAGTGTTTCAAGTGATGCTGTGTACCTCATACAACTCCATTTCAGAAATCCTGAACGATCCCTTTAAGATGTTATCAATTCTGGTTCCAGTTCTGGTTCTGCTTATCAGCTTCTGTTCCTAACAGTTTCATATCCAGATTCCACAGTTCAGAAAGTTAAAATTAATGAATATATGGATAATATTGTGTAAATTTACAGAAACTTTACAAACTCCCCATGGGGAGTGAAGCTGGGGATTTCTGAAGTATTAAAATTAGAAACTTTCCATGGGAATTATGGAAAAATTTATAGAAATGAGCTTAACATTTTGCTAACTTAAAGGAACTGTACAATATTCAATGTGTCCTTGAGCAAGACACTTGACCCACTTTTGCTCCCACTGCTGCATCAGTGGCATGTAAATGGGCATGAAAGGGCGTGAATGTGTTATGCTGCGTTCACACCGCAAGTGACCGAGCTATCAAAATCGCGTCGCCCACTGACGTATCACCGCACGTCCATAAATACCTCATTTTGGTCACCGTTGCCGTCGGCCATCGTTTGGTGACGTCACGTCCGCTCGAGTTTCACCGCGGTCATATCATATAAAAACGATAAAAACACATTTTTATCGTTGTGCTTTTACAAGGGACATCAACTGAGTGTGCTTTTAATCATTTTAATCATCTGACACAGCTTTTATTTCCAGTCTTAAACATTTTCACAGGCAGCATCTTTTATTCTTTCATGTGAATGTTAATTCATATGTGTATGTATATGTATGTGTGTATATATTAGGGATGTCCCGATCCGATGTTGATATCGGATATCGGTCAAAAAAACAAATATCGGATTATGTCGGCCTGCATCCTAAATCTCCAATATCAGCACTCCGATACTAGCAGTCCATTCTAATATATTTATTTTTTATTTTATTCAGTTGTAGAATATGCTTATGTTTAAGTTCAACACAGTGGTTATTTTGCAATTGGTGAAATATGTTTTTGTTTGATTTATTGAGGTCACTTTTCAGGGTCTTCTAATATTTTTTATTCATGTTGTTTTAATTGTAGTATATTCTTATATTTAAGGTTAAAATTTATTTAACTTATTGGTTAATAACAAATGGGTCAGTTTTTCTCATACCTACTATTGCTGACTACTGTTCTCTGTTTGAGTAATCTGACCTGATCAAGCCTTTTCTTACAGTCCATACTACAAAATAGGTAATAAAAGTCTGTATGATTCCTGCTGATATCGTATCGGATTGATATCGGTATCGGCCAATACTCAAGGCTACAATATCGGTATCGTACTGGAGGTGAAATAGTTGTATCGGGACACCCCTAGTGTATATATGTATATATGCATGTGTGTGTATATATTTGGTCTGTAAAGCACTTTGTAACCCTGTTTTGAAAAATGCTATATAAATAAAGTTTATTATTATTATTATTATTATTATTATTATTATTATTATTATTATTATTATTATTATTATATCATAAAATAGGATGTATAAGCGGACATTATTCCAGCTGTATCCTTTTCATTCACTTATCAACCACAAAACACTGCAGCTGAGTTTCCCGCAGTCCGTCTTGGCGGAACACACTACATTGTCTGAAAAGATAAATATTTTTTACTTTCACATCGCGCTACAAGCTGTGTGGAAGTGTGAAAAGCGGCTGTCGCATCGCGGGAGGGTTAGCCCCGCCCATCGCGGCTGTACATTGACTTTGCATGGAGTGATCGCTGAGGTAGTACAAGTAGCGTCTGGTGTGAACACGTGCCACTTCCATGGCCACACATGTATAAAATAAAGCACCTTGGCATGCAGACTGCTTTTACAAACATTTGTGAAAGAATGGGTCGCTCTCTGGAGCTCAGTGAATTCCAATACCAAAATCAAACCTATGCCTTTGGGTGGTCTAATAGATTTGTTAAGCAGTGTATATCCCACATGTTGGCTGTGATGTTGCCATAATGTACAAATACCTTCTCAAGAAACCTGTTTGAGATTATTTGAGCTTTGTGACATGGTTCATATCCTACTTGAAGTAGTCGTCAGTAGATGGGTTCACTGTGGTTGTAAAGCGATGGACATGGTCAGCATTAACTCTGAGGTAGGCTATGGTTTCTAAACAGTGCTGGTGGTATTCAGAGTCTCAAAGTGTTCCAAGAAAATATCCCCAATTCCTTGACCCAGCCTGGACTGTTGATTCAAAGCAGAATGGATCCATGCTCTCATGCTGAATATTGAACATCCAGCTCGGCTGCTGTGGTTCAGTACTTACTAATGAATTGTGGTATTTTCAGTTTTGTTGTTTGTACCTGCTTTGTGTCTGCTTTTTGTGCCACTGTGTTGGGGTAAGAAAACCCCTGCCTTTGAGTAAATAACCTCGCATGACGAGTCTTAGTTGAGACTTATCAGTACTGCTGATGGGTCCTGTGACTTTGTGGCCTTTTGTCACTTTACTGGTGCATAGCCATTTCACAAGCTCTTGCAGGGGGACACATGCTCAGAAAACATCAGCTTTGTGATACAAAATAAAGAAAAGCACCTCTCAGCTGGCTGCTTGAGGGGAATAATGGATCAAACTAAATTAAAAAGGAAACAAAACAAAAAATATTGTTGACAGCTGTTGCCACAGTATCAGACTCATAACAGACAGACAGCTGCAGGAAAAAATCTTTGTCAGCTGCTCAAAACAGCCCATAAAGACAAATCCAAACATCACCTTAAGTCCTGTTGGTCAGAAATAGTTATCCATTGTTAGAATTTAAATTGAAATTGGTAAGATAGTTGTATATTATTTAACTTGATAGCTTATACATCTACATTATCATACGTTCATTGTCAGCTCAAAAATGAATGTTGGACAGTGAATAAAATGATTTAAAGGAGACATATCATGCTTGTTTCTCCTTTTCACTGTGCCAGACTAGGATGCCTGTAAAGCATTTCTGCCCTCAGTACAAGTCATTTAGTTCCTTCATTGCCCCACAATAGTGTTCACAAAATCCTCATTTTAGGCCATTATCAAGCTCTTGTTGAAACACTCGGTTTCCAGGCTGACCTAAAGTTACCTTGCAACGTCACAGCCCTTTGTGCTCTGATTGGTCAGTTCTATCGGGGGTAGAGCCAGCCTCCTTCTTCTTCTACTGTATTTTCTGGCAGGCTCAAAGCAGCGACCACATATTGAGTCCCCCTACAGGCCAGAGCTGGTAATGAGAGAGTGTGAGCTAGGGAGCTTTATACGGCTGCTGGTGGATGTGTTCCTCGGTGATGGTTTTGTGGCTAACGGACATCACAGAGGAGGAAGTGTTTTATCAGATTACTCCAGTAAAAAGAAATGTACCTCATGTCGTCACGACGATTTAAATCTCGCGGACATCTCGCAATGACCTGTTTTCAGAGGCATCAAATCTCGTTCTAGGATATCAGAAAAAATACAATATCTCATTTTTTGAAAATTAAGGGGGTGTAAGGTCTTGTTTTCAAATTTATTATATTATATGTAAGTATTAAATCATGCTTCAGCATGATATGTCTCCTTTAATGATGTGTTCAATGATGTGGTGGGAGGCTTAAATAAGTACACTTGCATGTAAGGAATTTCTTCAGCAGTATGAGAGACATGCAATGTAATGTGAGCTGCCAGGGAGATAAAACATGTCCTTTGAAAGAGTTGCATCTTATTTTCCATTTTTTTAATGCATTCATATTATGTCATAAAGTAATCCTGCAGTGTTAAAGGTTTTGTGTATAGCTTTAACCTTACAACGACAAGCCATCCTGCAATCTTTTGGTCCATCTCAATTTATTTGTGCAGTTATATATTTAAGACCTTAACCTTTTTGAACAAAACCCGGGGTTAAAGACATACATTTTTTATGGCAGCATGGCTCATCAGAATATATATGCTGCGGTGTTGTCAGATTGATGTATAAACTATTTGAATAGCAAAAGAAACAAAGAAATCAAATCAGAATTTACATTTACATTAATTATTTACAGGTCATAATAAATTAATCACTCTGTTTTTTAAATCACACTAGTTTATATAAAAACAGAACTTCAGGGTTTTATGAGAACAATAGTGGATGAATACAGTTCAGGTCTGATGTTGGTCATGTGAATGACACATTGTTCTGTATAACTCTGTATGAGGACACATAAAACAATCAGTCGATCTTGCTGCTCCTGTCACAGACTGTAGACAGTGAATCAGTTTGTGATGAGATTCAACAGAGCAGGGTCTGAATCAGAGCGTTTTCTGCCTTTCCTCACTCCTCCTGAGCTTCAATTTTCTCTTTTCTTCATTCCCACCCTGCATTCCTTTACATCACGTCTCCCTCTTGCTCCCTTTTCAATCTCCAGCTCTTCAATTTCTCTCCCCTTTCTCTCCCACCTTCACCCCCCTCCCCCGCCCAGTAAAGGGCCGGACTGTGACAGGAATTCTAATAACATTGCTCAGCTCTGCACAAACTGATTCTCTCTCTCTTCACACACGCACACTAACACACACACACACACACACACACACTTCTGTTGTCAGTTCACAGCCATGGCGGACACACTTCAGCCTCGTCTTGGCAAAAATCAAATTCCCTTATGCCAGTGATGTTCAGGCGCCAACTTTCTGTCTGCTGTGACGTTTTATGATGACTTATTTGGGGTTTTGTTGTCATGACTATGTGTCTTTTTCTGGCTCGATCATTTCTAAGTCTCAGTGATTGAAACTTCTAAAAGCAAAGCAGACATAAGAGCTGGCATCATGACCTACCCTCAAGATTCTTTGTTTTGAACACAAAATGTTTCAAGCTTTCAAGTCTGGCACTTGTAATGCAGGTCATTGAAAGATCCAAGCATTTAAAGAGGCTGTTTTCTCACTCTGCAACCTGTGGTGCATGAAAAGGAACAAAACTATGAGGTATCGAAGGAATATTTGTCATATTAAAACATATTTAACTTTAATAGAATACAGAGTAAATCCTAAGATATGAGCAGCAAAAGGGTAAAACTGTAGGTGCCTTGATTAATCAAATGCTGATCGATATTGGCAGATAAATATTAAAAAATATGCGATTGGCTGATCAAAATGAATCCCTGTACTTACCTGTACAGTCACCTGTGGTGTAACTCTGAACTCACCTTCAGCATGTCAACAAATCAAACGCCCATCCCCCCAGAGAATGTCTTACACAATTCCCCAAACTTTGTTTTCAGTCCTTTTAGTTGAAACCCAGTGTTTTATAGGGTTAACCCTTCCAACTCTATGGGATAGCCAGCGCCCCAATGCTTCAACACTCTGTTAACTTCTATCTTTTGGACTTATTAATGGATCTGTATGGGGGATTTCATGTCAAATATATATCTCTTGAAGATTTTTGTAATCCAACCACTTGGTGCATTGTTTTCACAGACAGTTGTATTTGTGGATCCACAGTGATGAATATATCATTTCTGATTCAATAGTATTTATAGGAGCACCCATGCTATTAAAGAAAACAATCTCTGTATTGCTAAAAATATACCCCAGCATTAAAAGAGGTCACATCATGCATTTACATGACAAAAAATCTGCATCATCAGAATTTTTTCCTCACTATCAGGAACAATGGCAGAGTAACCAATAATGCAGGAGGAGACAGGTCCGAGGTTCAAAAAACAAGGTTTATTAAACAGTCCAAAAGTCAAAAAACACCAGAGGAGATTCTCAAGCCAGGCAGGGTTCGGTACACAGAGGTGGAAGTCAGACGAAACAGTGGTCATACACAAAAAGGGCAGTCAAAAACCAGGCAGACAAAATCAGACAAGGGCAAGGCAGAAAAACGAGGTCAAGAGTAACAAGGTCGAGATCAGAACTGTGACGAGAGATAAACGCCTAGAGAGTGACAAGAAGTACAAACAATCAGGCACAGGACAGAGGGAGACAGGGGGTTAAATACAAGAGGTAATAAGGGGTAATGGGAAACACCTGGGAAGGAACAATCAGGGAGAGGGCGTGACAAGCCGGAACAAGGAAGTAAAACCTGTGAAGACAAGAAAGAAACGTGAGTCACCAAAATAAAACCGGAAGTGAAACATAAAACATGAAACACGAAGACAAACAGGGAATAGACAGACAGGATCATGACACTCTCCACCTCTTTATCGTGCCAGTAGCTGCTTGTTTTGTTGACCTACCTCACAGGCATCACCTTATTTGTATTGCCGATGCTGGTTCAAGTTTACAGTGCTTAAGCAGCAACTGTTATGGTTGAAAAATGAAGCCAGTATAGAAGTGTATTAAAACTACAGTTCCTTAACTGTCCACATTAGGTTGGCAGCAAAGACACTGAAAGTTGTGTTCACACATGAAAATGATCATTTTATAGAAATACAGCATGTTTACTGTCAACTTCCAAAAGTCACTGTGCTATGTACATTTAAGGGTGTGCCTTACATGAGCTGCGTGCCAGAAGGCATAGGACCCACTTTCACTCCACCCTGTTTGTACGCCGGGGAGCTAAATGTTTGATTGAAACATCATGGCCAGTGCCATGGGTTGGCTTCAAAAGATAGCCTCAGTAAGATGGCCGACATCACCTCTGCTATGTTCACACTGCAGGTCTTAATGCGCAATTCTATGTTTTTGTTAAATCCAATTTTCTTGCGCGTTTATTCAGATTCTAATTTAAATTTGTCTGCCATCAGACTTCAGTATTAACCATAAAAGAGCCTGAAGTGACCTGCATGCACAGAAGACGTGGCGTCAAACTTAGCACGTTGTGTTTACAGAAGTAAATACAGATGCTACACATGTTAGCATGTGTGTGTTGATTATGAAGTTATGCAATCAGAGCAGAGAAGATGTGATAAAGAGAAGAAGAAGATCGAGCAAAAAGAGCACATGTTTCAAAGATACTCTTTTTTGGAGCAGAGGCTGCTAACTCTACCTCTGAAGTATGTACAGTCTGAGCTGGAGTGGTGGGATTGTGACGGGAGGGGGCTCACTGACACAGAGTTCATACGTAATTGTTTTGTTAATTGTTTACATCAGATCTTGTTGCGTCTCATCTCCTCTGGTGCAGGTCTGTGATGCCTGTCTCACTTCAAAGACGAAAAAGTCGGATGAAATGCAACATAATCCTTCAGAGAGAGGTTGCTTCGAGAAACATCACAAGTGTATCTGATTTAGGACCACTTATGAAAGCAATCTGGACCTGAATCGAACAAAAAAATCATATTTTACTCATTTAGACTGTCGTAAAAAATATAGATAGGGTCACTTTTGCCTGCAGTGTGAACATGGCCTTCTACTTATTGTAGTATTTTCTGACTCAGACTGTAAATGTGTAGTTTTGATTAGCTTTAACAAGCTTAATAATTATGGACTCTGATAAGGGAAGTTAAACATTGGGACATGCTGCATTGTATTTTGTAATGTTAAGTTAATTTCCGAGTGGGTACAGCAAACATTTAAAGATTAGATCCTAGGTCAGCTTTTACTTTAAAAACAATGTGTCATTGAATATAGCTAATTGAATATGGTGTTTTCAATCTTTGCTAGCAGTAGAAGCAAATATCATCTCCTTCCTTTTCTCTGACTCACTGTCTCTCGTTCTCTGCTTTCCCCTTCTTTTCATCTCCTATGTAAAGATATTCTGTGTTCACTCTCTTTTACTCTGTCTGTTTCTGTCTGTTGGAAAGTGGTAGCAAGAGAAACTCAACGCTGGAGTTATCACCACTGGCAAAGGATTTGAAATCAAAGACTGTTAGAAGAACATTTGTGAAAGTCCTGGATGACACATCACATCCTCTCGCAGCACCTTTGAATTAATACTTTCCTGAACAACTTTGGTTGCCAAGGAATGTTTTTTTTTATTGTAATCAGCTCAGCAGCCACATGGATGACAGAGGGATGCAACCCAGCAGTCTGCATATTTCTTATGTTGTTATTGTTGTCTTCATTGATCCATCTGGCCTCCTGCTGTCCTTTCTGCTGAGCTGACCTCTTTTATGATAACTTTAAACTTTCTGAATCTTTGCATTGCTGTTTTGTTCATACTTAAAGGTTGGTTTAATGCAGTGGCAGACAGTAATGACATATATTTACTTGAATACTGTACCAAAGTGCGATTTTGTACTTTACTGTAGTATTCTAAATATTTAATCTTGACTCTAGTATATTTTTTGTAAGTAAGATGTAATGACACATTTTCTTTATAGTAGACTAAACTATGAACCATAAAATCATCACAGACCAGGACAATCATCCACATGTGTATGAAAATGTACTTTTGCTGAGGACAAAAGCTTAAGTCATCTGACTGAGTTGCCAGCCATGGAGTCAGAGAATATCAATATCAATCAATCAATCAATCTTTATTTGCATAGCTCCAATTCATAACAAGTGTTATCTCAAGACACTTTACAATAGAGCATAAAGCTCTTCATTTTATGGATACACATATATGCATAGATACATATATACATATAAAAATACACATATACATATATATACAAATATATACATCCAACACCCAACATGAATCCATATAGCCAATCATGAATCCCTCCATCATGGCTCAAGAAAAAACTTTCTGTTAAAGCTAGGGTCTACGATCTGAAAACCAGTTTGGCTGTTGAGACAGTTTTGTAAAAACGCAGCCTGCCCCCCCTTCACTCACCCCTCCCCTCCGTGTTCCAAGATCCCGCCCCCAGCTCGTGTCACCTCCAAACAATGTATATATATTTCTTCCTTACTTCAGCGTTTTCCTTGAAACTTTTACGTTTCCTTCCCTTCAATGTGGAGGGTAACAGAAGCGGCCTCCTGGTTTCGGTGCTGGTCTTCTCCGGCTCCATGACGCTTCAGTAGCTGTGCAGCTAGCTGCTCACCGGTACATGAGGGGAGGTAGTGGGGAGGAGGTGGGACGGTGTGGAGCAGGGGAGACAGGGGATTGGATGGACTCACGGACCAATCTGAACCACCGTTCCCCGCGGTTCGAATTGGTCAACTATTCTGCCACTTTGCAGCAGATATACTGAATGGATTTTTTTCATTCTTTTTGGTCTTTATATTGCGTAGATCGGACCATAGGACCATAACGGCCTTATAAACGTTGTTATTAAGATGTACCAAGCTTCCAAATTGTAGACCATAGCTTAAAGCAGCAGGAAATCTTGAATGTGGATCCCAGTCTCATGATGAACAGCAAATCCACACGATGCTGTGTTGGGTGTGAGGGCAAAAGAAGGGAGGTAAGATGAGACAAGTGGACTAAAGTAAGAACTAAAGTTAGGGACAGATCCATGAACTATATCACGCAGTTGTGTATATCATCAGAAACTTAACCACAAAGCTAACTACTAGGGATGAACAAAATAGGAATAAAATGTGTCGCAGTTTTTTCTTGTCAGTATCAAGATCTTGGTTTTATCTCTTTTTGTTTTTAGTTTTACCAAACTGAACCAAAACTAACATCTAATAATATTATTTTAGGTACACATATAATGAACTATGAATAATAGTTTTGGGCTAGTTAAAGAAACTTTTCTTTGTCTTCAAGCAGTAAAATGTTAATTATTACATAGAGTGCTGAAATAGTTTCCGTTTTATCGTTGAAACCATGAACTGAATTATGAAGGTCCTCAACAAAAACATAAAAATGTATTTCCCTTCTTCATGTTCGGATCCAACTCATGAAAACCACATAAAAGAAAGACAACCTTAGGCAGGGTACACACCTCTGCGTCCTTTTACATTTTGTGACCTTTTCCTTTACTTTCATTAAAAAGAGAGAACTGAGTGATGAGGCGCTATTTTTAGGCACTAGCATAAGGATTAAACCACCGTCTTGATTGAATTTTGCTTAATAATAATAATAAAATAGTAATACATCATCCCAAATAATGATTTTCCAAGTCTACAAATGTTAAGGATTAACTACTGATCAAGCACAGTAATTTTGACAAATCATTAAAAATAAACAGTCCGTATGAGCCAAATACTTACTTGAACTTTGATTAAGCTCCTCTGCTTTGTCTTTGGAGTTTGCAAAACAGTGAATCCATACAAGAATACATGTCCATTAAAGCAATGAGGCTCCATGTGCTCAATGCAAACATACACATTAAAGCTGATAGTATCCTATGATCCTGAAAAACCTCAAGCATCCTGAGGAGAATTTTCTGAGACACACTCTTGTTTCATCCAGTTTGGCAAAATGTGATCACAATTTATTCACCTGAATCAACAGGTGTGTTTCTCTGGACCTCCACTTTCCGTAGCAATTTTTTCCCTTTTCAGACCTGTTGGCTCTCCATCTACGGTTCTTTCTCCCTCCGGTTCATACAAGTTGCAAAAGCCCCAATTTATCCCATTTGGTAATGGTTGTTTCTTTTTATAAAGCAAACTAGCCTGTGCTGTTGGTAGAAGCACACATAGGCTGTGCTGTGTCTAGAAAATAGTGCAGAGGAAAAGCTGCAGTGTAGTGGAAAATTCAGCCAATATAAAGAAACTGTTCATATCGTAAGGACCCCAAACTGTTTTTGTGTTTCACTTGTTCTCTACCACAATTCTTTTATTTAAACAGAGAATCTGGCACCATGTATACTAATGTTTAGCATTAGCATTTGTTACAAGGTTTTCTGAACAGAGAGAACCTAGCTGAGACTCAGTGCACACATTCAGGCCCTTGCCATGTACCTCACACAGCCCCACTTCAGAAAACCTAAACTATCCCTCTAAAGATCATGTACGACTAGGAAAGGTCTAATAAAATTGTGTCTCAGTCTCTTAGCTTTGTTTCCATCACACATTCAAACTTTTTGGGGTAGAGTTTTCCAAAAAGACTTTTGTATTTTGGATGTTCTTTTTAAAGACCTAATAATAAGTTTAGTTTCATTTTCAGTAAAAAACAAGCTCCACCTGAGTGTAGAAATGCTGCAGATAGAATGAGCACTGTTGTATCTGTACAATCTCTCTGTTTTTGCAGATCACTGATGCATTCTAGTTCTTCACGATCTATGACTGCTTTTACGCAAACCCCTCTGGACAGTTTTACTGTAGAGTAGCATTGTGTGGCTGTTGTCTTGTTGTCTGTGGCCTCCCTTGTTTTGTTTGCTTTATTTTTTAGCCAGATGTAAAAAGTAAAATTACTGAATGATTGTCACTCCACCTTTCCCAAAGTAGTCACTGCATACACAAGCATCATCTGATTCAGCTCCTCCAGACTTTAACAGATGAGCAAGGGCGTAGGTTTGATTTTGACATGGGTGGGGACATAAAGTACACCAAGACAGCACCCCTGAAAGTTGATGTGTTTTGCATTTAACCCTATAAAGCCAATTGTATCATATTTGATATCTACTTTTATAATACCTCTATCTACTCAATATAATCAACAAATTACAAAAAAAAAAACATCTGAATACAATCAGATAAATGAAAAAAATGTCCTCAAATTGATTATCAGTTGCCAAAAACACCTAATGTATCAAATGAGATACAAAAAATCTATATGTTGAATTTTATGGACATTTTGATTTTTATGGACTTCAGCAGAAAGTGAAACAAACATTTCAGCTGCAAAAAAATTAGAATTTTCTGGCTATAATCTATGGTCTTGAGGGTTAAGACTGTTTTTTAATGTCATGTAGAGCTGATCAAACAAACAAGCACACTATCTTATTCAGAAAAAAACTATTCTACCGTTATATAATTTACCTGCAGCCCGTCGTCCTAAATCTCTACTGTCTGTTCCTCGACAAAAATATATTTATGTATGACATAAGAACAGTGGGACAATTTGGGATCAATCAGAAATTTTGATGGTATGGTTATAATCTGATGAATACAGTGTATAACAAAAACCAAAAAGGACTACCAAAAAGTCTATTCCCCAACAATATGGATGAATAAAGTCATCTTATTAATCCAAGGTTTTATTGTATTTTTTTCCCAAGAAACTTTTATTGTTGGTCTTTGTAAAACAAGAAACAATTTTTCATTACTTATATTTTTTTTACAGAACTATGGCTAGACAGAAATTGTCAGTTGAGGAACAAAGGAGAAGAAATAGAGAGTACCAGCTGACATGCAATACATATGGTAAACGGTTGCTGCCTTTAAATACACAAATAATACATGGATAATAAATAAAATGACCAAAACATGGATCTATTTGGCATTAAATATAAGCATTTTTTAGCTATAGAGTTAGCTTGTGTTTTATGTAAGGGACCATGTGGTAGTGGCATAATATTCACAGCGACGTGTCCCTAGTGCCGCTACCAAATTCTACACCCCTGCAGGTGAGTCTCGTCCATGTTTGCCCCCATGTCATTCTGACTTGATCTTAACCATAGTGTGTCATTTCTTTTAAGACTAGAATTTGTGTCTCATTTTCTTTCTTGATTGTAACACCTAGCATAGTCATACACAGCACAAAACTTAAGCATTTTGACGTTGCTCCTCTTTGCAGAAATCTCCCCGAGCCTTCCGTTTGAGGAGTGTCTTGCGGCAACATGACGCACATGACATCAAACAGTTGTTCAAGATTAACAATTACACTCTTAGTAAAAATGTTTGTAACGGATGGTACCTATTGGCATTTATATAGCACTACAGTCAAGGGTTTGTTTGTTTGTTGGATACAAGAGTCCTGAATTTGATGCCTGACTTTAAAAATATATGCAGTTTTTAAGATTATAAAATACGTAGATAGATGTCAGATTGTGCATAGAGAGTAAACAAACAGTAAATTCCCCTTTGCCCATTTTTGGTGTCAATTTTATTGTTATCCTGCCACATGCTCTGCATTCAAATCTCCTCATTCACTGCTCTTTTCACAGACTTCCATGCTGTGTTTTGGGTGAATTTTAGGGGAGGTTTGTTTGTGTTGACGTGCTGAATGTACGTTGGTGTACATTGTATTGTGTCTATATGCTGTCTCCCTCAGTTCAAAGGCTCGTCACTATAGATCTGGTTGGCTTGCAGCCTTTTTGTCAGGCCAGTGTTTTGTTCTGATGTGCAAACTGATTTCTCCTCACACACTCTGAAGTGGCAAAAAAAAAGTCAGACAAGCTTCACATCAGAGTGAGTTTTGGTTTTCCATTTAACTTTGATACTCAATCTCACCAGCATATTGAAATCAACTTGCTGTTAAAGTTGATCTTCTCACTCGTTTAGCGGGTGAATAGATTTCACATTATAGAAACCATATCTGTTGCCTACAGAATGATGCAGTCTTCTTATTCATGTCAGATGTATCTGGGAAAACCTCAGGATATCATTTACAAGAGTGTCATGGTAAAGAAAGGAAACAGCATATTTAATGACGATCAACCGATTCAGGATTACAGAACAAGTCATTATTTAAAGCATCTACAACCTGATGTATCTTCCTTCAACAGTTTCAGTTTAAATGGCATATACTGTGAGTTTTAAATGCCCTTTATTGTGTTAACACTTCAGCTCTTTTGTTCCTCATATCTTGGCTGAAGACCTATCAGAAGACTTATCCAACTTTGAAATACATTTCTTAAAGGAGACATATCATGCTGATGCATGATTTAATACTTACATATAATATAATAAATTTGAAAACAAGACCTTACACGCCCTTAATTTTCAAAAAATGAGATATTGTATTTTTTCTGATATCCTAGAATGAGATTTGATGCCTCTGAAAATAGGTCATTGCGAGATGTCCGCGAGATTTAAATCGTCGTGACGACACGAGGTACCTTTTTATTTATTGGAGTAATGAAATAAAACACTTCCTTTAGCCATAAAACCCTCACCGAGGAACACATTCGTCCAGCAGCAGTATATAGCTCCCTAGCTCACACTTACTCATTACCAGCTCTGGCCTGTAGGGGACTCAATACACGGTCACTGCTTTGAGCCTGCCGGAAAATACAGTAGAAGAAGAAGGACAGGCTGGCTCAACCCTCTCGGCAGCTCTGACAGAACTAACCAATCAGAGCACAAAGGGCTGTGACGTTGCGAGGTAACTTTAGGTCAGCCTGGAAACCGAGTGTTTCAACGAGAGGTTGATAATGGCCTAAAATGAGGATTTTGAGAATGCTATTGTGGGGCAATGAAGGAACTAAATGACTTGTACTGAGGGCAGAAATGCTTTACAGGCATCCTAGTCTGGCATAGTGAAAAGGAGAAACAAGCATGATATGTCTCCTTTAAAAGTTGGATATTTGAGACTTCAGACTTCATATTTAATTTTATCACTGTCAAACAAAAACCTGCCAGCTCTAAGCTTTTTATGACTTTATTTATTTTACCTGTAGGAGGTTGTGCTTTTGCCTGCAATTGTCTGTTTGTTGGCAAGAATATGAAAAAACTACTAGAATGGATTTTGCTCAAATTTTATGGAGATGCCTTAATGGCATAACTTTAAAAAGGTTTAGATTTTGTTGGCAATCCAGATAACTGCCAATAGTGAATTATTCTTTTTGCTCAACAATTGTCAAACTAATAATATTGCCATCGAGTGCTGAGGTAGGTTTCAGGGTCAGGGTCCAGGAATCATATCATGAGGGGCACGTCATCATGGAACTATTGCTTATAGGTGTAAAAACAATATGTGAGCCAGCTTGATGAAAGGCTTGTGCTCTCTGTGTCCTGCCGGATTTTTCATGAAACAGTGCTATTGTCCCTTTTCATGTTGGTGAGTGGATTTTAACAAATTTTTAACCAAATTAAAGTATATGAAAGATCATTTGTTATCATACAATACTCATCCATTCTATTGTAGACTGGTCTTTTGATTATCTGAAAAGTTGTAATTTTGTAGGTAGGAGATTTGTGCTATTAACTATGTGTTCATAAACTTCTTTTTTTTTTATTGTTTCTAAAATAACCAAACTCCGAGAAAAAAATGGAAAAAGAGGCTAATATTTTTACATGGTTTTATATATTAACTGTTAATTTTTTAAAGATTTGGTTTCTGATTTAATTTATCTTAAATAACAATAAGAACCATATATAAACTTTTTCATCACTCTTGCACATTTTCTAACATGGATGTGTCTTGCACTGATGAGTGGGATGTGTTACGACCAGCCTCAGGGATACTGGAAGAAACATAAAAATTGACCACTCCTTTGTCACTCCCAAGGCACACCAGCAAGAAACAACAAACACGATTTTTGTAATTCAAACAACAATATATATTTTTAATAATTCTTTTCTTCTTTTTTTTACAAATTAAATCAAAATAACCTCGGGGAAAGTAGGCTAATGAAAACAACAAAAACACTCTTGTAAATCAAAAACCTTACCTAATCACTAATGAAAAAGAAAATAGATACAAACCTAAAGTGTCTCCCTAACAGAAAAACAGGAGAAAATGAAAACCAAAGCTCTACTCTCCCCTACATTACCTTACTGCTCACGTAAATAATTCTCACAAAATCACACAAAGACTCTCTGCTTTAACAATCAGCTTTTCAGAACTGTGGCATTGGGTAGTGAGGAGGGAGGATCGGCGTCTCTTCTTCGGCTAACACATTTAAAACCCCAGCCATCAGCGCTCAGCCAATCGAATGCACCACTGCACAGGTCTCCTCCACTCCTTTCTCCTGCCATCCAATCAGGACGCTCCACCTGCAGCTAGCATGAGCAGGAGCACAGAGGGAGGAGGAGGAAAAAGAAAGAAGGTGCTCCTCTACATAATAAACAACAGATAAATCAATAAATGACACAGTCATAATAGATGTTAGAGGTAGTGTGTTGTGCCAAGAAGCCAAAACTACTCCAGTGACTTGGTATCAGTGTTGTTGTCAGCATAAGAGTAAATAATTACAAAATTGGTATAAGCTGTTGTAAACACATGATAATTAGGAATAATTGCATACATTTGAATCAATAAAGGCCTGACAGAAATGAATGTATGCGTAAGAATGTGCTTGACGTCTTGAAGATAACTATGCGTGTTAGTCTGGAGCTTCATCTTTAGCATCAAAGGTAATCCCTTTTTTTGACCTTGTGAAAAAGAGTTCACAGAAACTTTGCTGAAATGGCTGTATGGTTCACCTCTCCTTCTTCTCCTTGTGGCATTTTCTCATGATAAATCATTAACAACACTTGAGATTACATTCCTTTAAATCAGTAAAGATTTTTTTACAAATCAGGGTGGAAATTCCACCAAAGTCCACTAAAAATAATTTTCCATCCGTCTTAAAATGGTCCATACTCTTTGTCTTCTTTAATTTGCAAATAGAAATGATCAAACATGTATGTCGGCTGTTGGCCAAGCAGCTCCGAGCAGCAGGCACCTCAAAACTCTATTCTTATAGGCAGGTCAAAACAGATCAGTCTTATTTAAAGTTAGTATTAATACTTTTTATGTCATCATGTTCATTTTATTCAAATTTACACTATGCAACATTGAAAATGGAAATTGAAAGTAATTACAAAATAGTCTCACTTTTAGATATATGCCTGATCAAAATACACACTTTAAGATGAGTTTTATAGCATCAAAATGGGTTATCTATAAATGCTATTCCTTAGCTTACTGGTCGGGTTGGACAGCCGGCTACAAAACTACGATACTAAGTTTTCCAAAAATTGCTTGTTGTCACACATCAAAAACTACCGCTACGTAACTAGAAAGAGATACATTACCTCGTCACTTTGCATCCTGTAAGTTGTTGAAAAAAAAAGTTGTGAAGCAATGCAGAGTTCTGAGGAGGGTCCGAGCTGCATTTATTAGCATAACAACAAACACACGCTTTGGCCTGGGTCACGTCTTTTAACTGCAACTGGAACATTCCCTGAAGTCGAAATTTCCTACTGGGAACTCGGTGAAACCTCGCCACCCCCGAGTTGACAATTAAAGATGGATGCCCCCAGTGTGAACAGTTATTTAGCTCCTGTAATAATCCATTTATTTGCACTTCTGACTGGGGTGTGTCGCTCTAGATCTGCTGTATACATAGTATTGTTAGACTTACATTTACAAAAATGCTGCCATAGTGATAATCACATTCTTCATGTGATATTTGTGAACAACAACACAGGGCGTGCTAACAACAGCTAACAATAGTCTGGTAGATCGGCATGTTTTTTTCCGACTTCAACTGGAACGCCGATAAGTCGGAGATGATGTCACTCCCAGTTCCAAGGTTACTTGAACGCAGCATTATGACAGTCGCTGCGCATGCTCATGGGTAGCAGAGTCTTAATGTCGCCGTAAACAGATTCTCCTCATAGCACTTTTAGTATAGACCATCCTTCAATGCTGAAGTTTGAGCATAAGAAAACCCAAATGAAATGTGCAAAATTGTCCGTTTTATTTTTTGGAACAATGCATCCCAGTGGATGGTGTGAAAACAACATTGAATATGATTTAAAAAGTGAGTCAGTATCATTAATTTTGAAGGGGCAGGTAGAGTATAGCCTCAGATATAATAATGTGCTGAAGATTTAGTCTGTAAGTGGTAAAAACAAACACAAAAGAAGAAAGAGGTAAATTATGTTGTCAAGGGATGTTTTGGTGATGTGTGGAGGGTTTTTCTTTTACAGTCTCTTTTTCTTTATAGATCAGAAGAGATGGAGAAAAGTTGGATCATGTTACTTCTCTGTCAGAATGTGATGGACTTATGTTCAAATGTTGCCTCTGGGTTGCATCACTGCTATTACACCCGTTTATGTCAGGACTATGGCCTTTTGTCTGCCAGTGTTTCTTCAGTGCTTTCACTCCAATGATCTTTTGTCTTTTTTATTGTGTTCTTGTCCATTCTCAGCACGCTTTGTGTTTGTGTATGAGCACAATTTTACACATTAAACTAAGAAGGGGAAAGGCGGAGGTTTATCTTACTTTGTTTATAACATTATTGTGAGCGTGTTAACTTTTGCAGCCTCCTTACAGAGACACAGCTCTGACAGAACAGAAAAGTTTTAGGACTGGGCAATAGGACCAAAACATTATATTAAATTATAAAAAACACGTTCACGAACAGTAGTATTAAGTGGTATGACAAAACTGAGGAATTATTAACATTATTGCATATTCAAGCCCAGAACATAACTGAAAGATAGTTAAGAAAATTCCCTTAGCTTTGGTCTTTTTACCTCTAGCAAGGAGGTTCAGCTTTTTTGTTTGTCTGTGAGCAAGATAACTTGAAACTTGATGCATTTGGAAGAAGTTTGAAGGCAATGTTGGTCATGGGAGAAGGAAGAAGTGATATGATTTTGTTGTTGATCCAAAACTGGATGTGGATCCAGGAGTTCTTTAGAAGAGTTTGTTAATATTGTATGATAGAACAGTTTTTAAAGGGACTGTGAGGAGTTTCTAAATAATTACAAAAAAGTCTCACTTTTAGATATATGCATGATCGAAATGAACACTTTAAGATGAGTTTTATAGCATCAAAATAGGTTATCTATAAATGCTATTCCTTAGCTTCGCGGTCGGGCCGGACAGGGCTGGACTGGCCTGGATACTCAACAAGACAGTTAAAACTCGAGCAACTTTATATTATTCGGACACGTCTTAGAGCACCGGGCTGTAAGTAGCGATATATAGCCGGCTACAAAACCACAATAATAAGTTTTCCAAAAAATCCTTGTTGTCACACATCAAAAACTACCGCTAGGTAACTAGAAAGAGATACATTACCTCGTCACTTTGCATCCTGTAAGTTGTTGAAAAAAGAAGTTGTAAAGCAATGCAGAGTTCTGAGGAAGGTCCAATCTGCATTTATTAGCATCACAACAAACACACGCTTTGGCTTGGGTCACGTCTTTGGTGCGTTCCAGTTGTAGTCGGAAGTAGGAATTTCCGGGTTCCGAGTAGGAAACTGCAACTGGAACGTCCCCCGAAGTCGGAATTTCCTACTGGGAACTCGGTGAAACCTCGCCACCCCCGAGTTGACAATCGAAGATGGATGCCCCCAGTGTGAACAGTTATTTAGCTCCTGTAATAATCAATTTATTTGCACTTCTGACTGAGGTGTGTCGCTAAAGATCAGCTGTGTACATAGTAGTGTTAGACTTATGTTTACAAAAATGCTGGCATAGTGATAATCACATTCTTCATGTGATATTTGTGAACAACAATGCAGGGCATGCTAACAACAGCTAACAATAGCCTGGTAGATTGGCATGTTTTTTTCCGACTTCAACTGGAACACCAATAAGTTGGAGATGATGTCACTGGAACGCAGCATTACGACAGTCGCCGCACGTGCTCATGTGTAGCAGAGTCTTTATGTCGCCGGTAATAGATTCTCCTCATAGCACCTTTCAAGTATAGTTGCTGTACTAGTGATAAAAGTTTGTCCTACATATATGTTTTTGAGTGCCTGTTGGCTGCATAAGCTACCAGTGTCACCTTTGTCTTTCTTTTTTAAAGGGACATGCCAGAATTTGTTTCTTTTTGTGTTTACCCTCACTCCTGAGTCCATGACATGCAGATAGATGCAATTCTTTCGACTGTGCATCCAGTAACAAGAAAAAGAAGGCCAGAGCTTGCCCACCGCTAGTTAGCTTAGCTCAAACACTGGAAGTCAACAAGTACTGTTAGTCTGTCTCTGCCTACAGTCATCAGATAAGCTCTTAAGCAAGTCTTAACTGTCCTGTGTGTTTGTTGTTACTCACTTACAGTGCTACTTTATGTTGTCTATTTTTAAAGGAGACATATCATGCTTGTTTCTCCTCTTCACTATGCCAGACTAGGATGCCTGTAAAGCATTTCTGCCCTCAGTACAAGTCATTTAGTTCCTTCATTGCCCCACAATAGTGTTCTCAAAATCCTCATTTTAGGCCATTATCAAGCTCTCGTTGAAACACGAGGATCTCAGGATGACCTAAAGTTACCTCACAACGTCACAGCCCTTTGTGCTCTGATTGGTCAGTTCTGTCAGAGCTGCCGAGAGGGTAGAGCCAGCTCGTCCTATGGTATTTTCTGTCAGGCTCAAAGCAGCGACCGCATATTGAGTCCCCCTACAGGCCAGAGCTGGTAATGAGTGAATGTCAGCTAGGGAGCTATATACTGCTGCTGGTGGATGTGTTCCTCGGTGATGGTTTTGTGGCTAACAGACATCACAGAGGAGGAAGTGTTTATGAGATTACTCCAATAAAAAGAAAGGTACCTCGTGTTGTCACGACGATTTAAATCTCGCGGACATCTTGCAATGACCTACTTTCAGAGGCATCAAATCTCGTTCTAGGATATCAGATAAAATACAATATCTCATTTTTTGAAAATAAAGGGGGTGTAAGGTCTTGTTTTCAAATTTATTATATTATATGTAAGTATTAAATCATGCATCAGCATGATATGTCTCCTTTAAATGAGATAAGCACTTTACATACATTTTGAAAGAAATATGTTTAAAACGAAACAGCGTAAAACACTGTGGACAGCTTGTGAATAAGCCAGCAAAACCAAGCCTAATGCAGTGGTTTACCCATGTGCCCTGTAGTTTAGTTTCATATTTCTTTTGAAAATGACGTAGTGCTAATACAACTGATTAAAGTGATACAAGGAATTTCTGTTGTTACTGGCAACTCTGGTGCAAATGTCTCTTTGTATTTCAATATATCAATGCTGTTTGTTTTTTATGTATCTAAATTATAATATGATTCCACAGGCCTGGAATAAAATATCTTTTCATCTAAAACATTCTTTGCTTGAACAAATCACAGGCACTGAAAACAGTATTATTTATGAAATTGTCATCACAAAGTACATTTTGCTTTCTGTTTACACAAGTGAAATAACGGCAGCAATCAAAATGATTGAGATTATCAGGGTGATGATGTAGAGAGTGATGTCTGCTTCAGTTCTTCCTCTCTGACTCATAGCTGCTGTTTCTCATCTGTCTGGAAATGAATCAAAAGGGCAAAAAGGTTCTTAAAGTATCATTAAGCAGGAACATTCAGAACTTAAAGTAATGGTGATTTGTTCTGTAGGTCTGTTGATCAAACTAAGTTTTTTCAGCCTTCAGCACTACACAAAGCTGCAGGCCCTCACAATTATAAAGCATATAATTAAGGGTCAGAGCCCAAAAGGTTGAGAACTATTGGTCTAGATAAAGTGGATTCACTCCAGAGTGTAGCCTGTATCAAAACCCTTGGCAAACAGATAGTGATGCTCTGCAGTTGAACCCATTCACTCAGCTGATGCTGTAGACATTAAACTTGGGGGAACATATTGCACATTTACGTTATTGCTTCACTGCATGTTAATTTTTAACAAAAACAGGGCTGGAGGCAGTGTTATTTGGTGTGTGTGTGTGTGTGTATGTGTGCGTTCTTGCATTTGCAACTTTGTGAGGACTCTAGAGAGTTTTTGACCAACAGAGTGAGGTCATTTTAGAGGAGTGAGGACAGTTTGGCTGGTCCTGACTTTGTCTCTCCTTAAATTAATCCCTAATGCTATATAGTGCTCTATATTTCCTGTGGTCCAACTCTCCTCTTTTTCATTCCTTGACTTTTATCACTTTTGATTGTTTTTATTTCATTCTTATTACATTATATCTTAAACCTGTAATGCCCAAGACCGTAGATTATAGCCAGAAAATTCTAAGTTTTTGGATATTAAATATTTCACTTTCTGCAAAAATCTTACAAAAATCAAAATGTCCATAAAATTCAACATTTAGATTTTTCGTATCTCATTTGATACATAAGGTGTTATTGGCAACTGATAATCCATTTGAGGACATTTTTATGATTTATCTGATTGAATTCAGACGTTTTTTTTTTGTAATTTGTTGATCATATTGAGTAGATAGAGGCATTATAAAAGTATGTATCAAATATAATACAGTTATTTCTGTTTATTTACCTATTCATTGCTTTCATCTTTTTTCGTCATATCATAGTCCAACTGGTCTTATCTTGTGTTGCAGGGGTCTTGTATTGCCTTGAGTTCTCTAATCTGATCCCTTTGCTGTGTCCTATTCTTTTTGTATTTGAGTTATCCCTGTTACCGGTTATTGCTGCTTGGGTTCTTCAGGTTAAAATTTGAGTTTTTACTAGGGCTGAACAATTAATTGCAAATAAGATTAAATCACAATATGGCTTGTTGCAATTTTCAAATCACAGACAGTGCAATATTTTTAACTCAAAATGTGTTGAACATTTCGGCATTGTGATGTAGTTTCTTGCAATTTCATGCCTAATTTAACCTTTTTCAACCCAATTTTTACAACTTTATGCCTATCTTGCTCCCATTCATCTTTTTTCTTTGGCCACTGTCAGAGCATGTTTGGAATTTTTACATGATTTTTGAAATTCAATCCCGATTTTTGCTGCTATAATCAATTTTCCTTAGTCACTTTGGAATTTTTTTGCCATTTTTTTTGCAATTTCATACCTATTTTGCACCTATTAACTTTTTTCCGCTTTCGCACCATTTTTTTTTACCCAGTTTTTACAATTTCATACCTATTTTGCTTCTGTTCTTCACTTCTCCACTTTTTCTCAAATCTTTTATCCTTATAATCTAATGTCATATTGGTTTTACTATAAAATGATCTACTGCTAATGTTTGCTTAAAAATGCATAAGATGAGGAACATTAAAACAATCGCAGAGTAAATCGCAATTGCAATATTGGGGAATAATATCGTAATTAGATTATTTTCTCAAATCGTTCAGCCCTAGTTTTTACTGTCTTTGGTTGGTTTGCAGTAGGGCTGTAAGTTAAATCATTATCATATCCATATCGAGATATGAACATTCAAGATATTAATATCGAAGAAGCAACAATATAAACAATATAGATTTCCCCCACGCTCTGCCTGAATGTACAGCTCTGAAAGTCACAACAAATTTCATTTTTACAATTGCCCTTTAATGCACCCCTTGGTTTTCACCGGACCTGTAGTCATATCATATCACATCCATATCGAGATATGAAATTTTGTCCATATTGTTCCGCCCTAGTTTGCTTTCAATCAATCAATCAATCAAACCTAATTTGTATAGTTCCAATTCATAACAAGTGTTATCTCAAGACACTTTACAATAGAGTATAAGGCTCTTCATTTTATGGATACACAAATACATACATAGATACATATAAACATGCTTTGTGCTTTGTGTTTGAGTTCATGTGCTTCATTCTCAGGTCTGTTTTTTTGTCTGTTGTCAAAGCACTTTGTAAACTTTTGCTTCTAAAAGTGCACTATGAATAAAGTTATCGCCTCCACTAAGGAGGCTTCGTAACATTTTTGCGATGTTATTTCTTTGTTATTTCTTTGTTTATGAACAAAATAGCTAAAAATAGATGACTACATTTGGATGGAATTTTCAGGGAATAGTAGTCATCGCACAAGAAAAAAGTGTTTACATTTTGGTATTTATTCAAAATGAATGCAGATCCAGGTTTTTTTTTTTTTTTTTTTTTTGAGAATTTGCTAACTTGGCGAAAAGGGCAGTTTCCCACAAATTTAGCTGATAACTCAAAAAGTTCTCAACAGTTTGTGATGACATTTTCTGGTGAACTTGATAACGGCATAAGGTATAAATCATTACAATGTGTTGATCTCAGTCATGATATGCAGGAATTTTTGTCAAGAATTTGCCAACAGTGCAAGATAGGGTCTTATTTTTGATAGTAACAAGTTCTCTATGAGCACTTCTACTTATTATTGTTGTTGTTGATATGAGCTCTTTCTCTTACTAATCACTCTGTTATGCTACGTTTACCAGAACTTGGAAATTAATTGAGTTTTATTCTCACTTACAATTACTGCCTCCCAAACTTATGAAAAATGAATGAAGGAAATTCAAAGGTTACTGTGCCAGTAGACATGCTGCTTGTTTTGTCTTTTTTATTCATCATTTGTATTTTCCACACATATTTTTAGTAGATGTCTTTCCTAGATGTTTTTAGTGTGTTGAGAGTACAGTTCTTTTATTTGTATCTACAAACAATGTGCTGAATGATATGTTAGTTTGCTGATAAGTGCAGTAAGTCATTCAAGATGTTGCATCTGCTGTTTCTCTTTTTGCAGTCCCTGATAACTTCTCTTTAACATATTAGAAGGGCAGGGATGCTGCCCAGTTCTGTCATCAGTCAATGCCTCTGATGTGGAGGGATGAATGTTAGCAGGCAGGACAAAAGTCAAACCTGACAGACTTTCTATCCTGGACTTGTTAGGCATACCAGACTTATCTGTTGTCATTGTGACACAAAACTTGCAGGTTATTTACTACTTTTGTCAAACCTAACCAAATTTATTTTTTCCATTTACTAAAAAAAATGTTTTCTGAATGCTTTACCTTCTAAATTAAGCTACAAAATTGTTTCTAAATTTCCCTTCAGAAAACATTACCTTTAGCTCAAACATCTTTGGCATTGCAAAATTAGGTTTGCTTATACTTTAATGTACTCTACTTTTTTTCTGAGCAAACCCATTTATTTACCAAAGGTTTGGTCAGTTAGCTGAATAAATAAATTGCATTTTAGAGGAAAGTATAATAATCTGTAAACCAATTCAAAAAGATGCACATCAGGCATTACTCAGCAGGATTTCTAAGTTGTTTGTATAAGCCTTTTCTTGAGCTCATGATGGTATACGTTTGTCTTTCCTGTAGGTCAGATGAGGTGATTGCCTGCCTGTTGGTCTGAAAGTCTTTGTGTTAGAGGGAAGATGAGTCACCTAATGCAGAGGAATCACAATTAGACTCATGCCAGGCAAAACATCAATATATCAACATAAAGAATCTACCCAACACACACAAAAAAGCTGATGTGCTGTACAATAAGCAGACACATGATGAGACATTTGCTTAGTTGTCTGAGGTACAGTACGACAACAACACACACAGACACACTAAAAAAAGACTCATTTGATTGCATAAAAACACACAAATATACTCTTTCGTATTTCAGCAGCAAGAAATCCAGACAAGAAAGAGCTCTCAGCTCAGGCAAGAAGGAAAAAAAAGACTTCCACTGGTGGTTGCCATGGAAACTGTCTCCCTTTCACTTTAGGGGGAGGGCAAGCGTCTAGTGGATAAGTTAGGCCGACATTTAAGGTGGCTCATGGACGGGGTGGGTGGGAATTTAAGGTGGTTTGAAGTGTGAATCCATCTGACTTTATGCCGCGAGGCTCGAAAGGGTTGTGCGAGGTAATGACACCGCAGTGCTGGCAGTTAAAGCAGAGCTGAGATAATTGCAGCGTGCTCCCGTCTCACCTTATGCTGCACAGTCAGCATGCTCTACAGCCAGGATACAGATGCGCACTTACAGATTATTGACACCAAGATCTCCAATCTGGTTACAATTGTATCACAGTGGAAGTGGATGATGCTACAGTAACAGTATCACAGTGGAACAGTATCATGCAGCTCAGTTATTGCAAAATGGTAAATGGACTGGAGTATAAATAACTTTTTTCTAATCACTCTTACACCGCAGGTCACATCTACTGTTTTACACCCATTCACTCTCTCATTCATTCACTGATGGCTCTGAGTTCATTAGTAAATTCATCAATATTTTGCTGACAAATCCACACACTGACATGTAACAGCTGTAACTGGGCTCAGACCAGCAACTTTACGATTACTGGTAGAGTCCACTACGAGGCTGTAAAAATTAGTAAGCTAAAGACTTGAGTTTGAGCAGTGTGAATGAGCCCCAAGAAAACTGAGGCTTGAGTTTTTCCATCTGATCATAAGTTCTGCACTATGTTCTGTCTCTGTCTTTCTAGAGTTAAATGAATAGTTGAAAGGAATTTAAGCCATTATTAATATCATGTTTGATACTGTCATTAATCAATAAATCTTTATATGTATAGCGCAAATTCATAACAAGTGTTATCTCAAGACACTTTCCAATACTGATACTTAACAGGAACTAAACAGTAACTCAACGATAACCTTAACCATATCTTTACCTTAACTCAGTCTAAAGTGATGATAACTTAGCTGCAGTTTAGCTATAAATTTGTATAGGCTTTGCTGCAATAGCTTAGCTTTAATTTAGCTGTTTCTTAGCCTTAGATTAGCTGTCAATCATCTTTCACGTTGTAAAAACTAAGACAGAACTCAGCCATATTTAATCCAAATCTTAGCTTTAATTTAACTGCAGCTTAGCAGTGGCTTGGCTTTCATTTAGCCATATATTTTGCTGTAACTCAAATGCAATGTTGTCAAATGTGATGTAACCAAAACTCATCTGAAACTCAGTGCTAAATTAGCTATAACTTTGCCAAAGTTGAGCTGCAACTAAGATATATCTTAGCTGTACTTTAGCCATAACTCAGCAGTGACCTAGCAGTACCTTTGCCATGACTTAACTGTAACTTAACTTTAACCTGGCTGTAACTTTTTTAGGAAACATACATCGTAGAAGTGATCTAAAGAATGAAAGCAAACTCCAGTGGACTGAAACACCATAAAATATACAGTCATATAAAATCTAACTTTATCACATCCTTGCAAAGACCCTATTTCTTCTCATAGACATGCTCTTGTTCATTTTACATAACTCTTCATGTTTCATTATCATTTCTTATGTATGCATATGTTAATATTTGTTATAGTAGTAATTTTCATTATATGAGTATCATCTTTTTATCTCTGTGACACAGGTAGTCCTTTACCTTTGTCAGGTTTGCTTTATTTCCCTATGAACAGTACTCGCCTACAGATGTAGCAATGTATTTCATGAATTAGAGCCTTTAATATTTTACACGAGGATGAATTATTCTGAAGGAGGACTATCAACCTTTCAAGAACAGCAGCTGATGAATGTTAATCAGAATTGCTGTATATCTGGTGTGTGTCTGAGTGGGAGGGGAACAGCTTGTGCAGATGGGCCACTGCTGTGAGTATGTGTGTATTTTTGTTTGTTAGCTAAGATTTATAGTACCCTTTATAGTCAGTTCCTGGTTGTTTACTTAATGTCTGACTGAAACCTGTATGTCAAAACTGAAAAGATCCAGAATTTTGCAGCTAAACTCATTAAAGTGTACTTTACATTCATTCAAGTTAGTGTGTTTTTCAGCTAAAAGTTAGGTCAAGTGAAACAGAACAATTGGACATAGTGTACAAGATATTCAGCTGCACCCTGACCCAGTTCTTTTACGATGGAGAAACAGAGCTTGATCAGCAAAGAGACAGAAAGTGAGAAGGGAACAGAGAATCTGAGGACAAAAGAGAGGAAGAAATTTAACACAGCAACCACAGAGGCCATCTGAGGCTAAATCAAGTGTGTAGGTTTGGATTTTGAGGACACACATGAGAGGCTAAAGGTTGCCCTTGATAGATTTTAGCACATGACAAAATGAAATTGAGGGTCAGATAAGGTGTCCTAGACAATTTAAATGCTTTCTTTCCTGCACTTGTTTGTATTGATGTCTTTGTTGTGAGTCGTGTCTCTATGAAAAGACTGTCGCTGCAGATTGAAGCGTTGTCTGTCTATTAAAGGAGCACTTTGGGAGCATCTCGCTGTGAGCTCGGAGATTCATGTTGTCTCCCGGTGGTTCAATTTAGTGCGTACGTTTCCTCCTCTGCTCTCCAAATAAACTGACTTCATTTCCCCTGTCTGTTTTCTCTTCTTCTCAGAGCTGCCCTATGGCTGGGAGAAGATAGATGACCCCATCTACGGCAGCTACTATGTCGAGTAAGTCTCCCTGCTGACTTGGTTAACTCAGCTGCTCTGTTGTAAAGCAAAGAAATGCACTTCTGTGCTCATGCAAGGCCTCATTTTCAATTATAAATGGTGCACTTTTCACTTCTTCTCAATGTGTTTCTGCATATTCAATATTTATAGTTAAATTGCTCAACTGTGTGGACCTTTAAGGGATCAATGCTGATTAAAATTGCTCACCTGCTCAAACTATTGATTGCTTTTCAAACAGAATCAAACTGTATTCATGTGTTTCAATTCAGTTTTGATGTATGTAAAGCTGAAGTAAAAAATAAGGTTGTGATTAACCCAAATGTTGCATTATTTCATTTTAGGGATTAGCATGATTTAGTTTTTAAATATATTTTTCCATCGATATTTCAGATGATGTGTAAATTGACAAAAATTTTCTTTTGAAATTTAAATTTTGTCTGTTAAAATAGGCCCATAGTGCTCCATTTCCATTGGCCCTACTCTACTCTACTCGACTCTACACGGCTCTACTTTACTCGCCTTGTGCTGCTTTTTCATTAGCCCCAGTCGCCTGCCCAACGGGGTGCAGTGTCGCTGCAAACAGCTGAGCGGCACAGCGGTGATGTCATTTTTTAGCGCGACACAACAATCTGTGGCTTTTTGTCACAAACCGAGTAAAAAAGGAAAGCAGAAGAAGGCTGCAGGTGACAAGAAGAAATACCCCTTGAGAAGCACAGGAGAGTTTTGGAAGCTATACAACAGAATGAAGCCGAGGACGAGAGCAATCGAGCTGCAAAGAAAAGACGTATGAGGGTAAGCTAATGGTAGCTACGGCTAGCATGCTAGGTCGTCGTGCTCATGACTCAACAATGACGACATTGTCTGACCAATCAGTAGCCGGCAGTCGGTGACATCATCTTTTAGTATCGACTCAGCTCGCTTGGAACCAGAGCGGAGTAGGTACTAAACTAGCTTGTTTTAGGAGGTACCAGGCTAGTGGAAACACGCTGCAAATCGAGTAGGGCCGAGTAGAGTAGGGCCAAGGCGTGCTAGTGGAAAAGGACCGTTAGTAACACTTAGCCCATTATGGCCAAATGGCCAAATTCAAACCCACCACAGTTTGTTCTTACTGCCACTGCAGCATAAAGGCATGAAATGTATGCTTAGATCTTTTGAATATGCAATCCATGCTTTAATTTGGCAGTTTTTACTTATTTCTGGCAGTTTGTGCCTTTTATTCATTTCAGCACAACAGAGCTTTGACATTCAGTTATATTTATGAAAAGGGAGTAGACGTCACAGATATGAAACAGCAGCTGTACACACACTCTAAGACAGTCATTTTTCCCAAAAATCAAAGTTCATGGTTTCCAAGAATACACGCTGTTAACCAAAGAAATTTGACCCCCCTGTGATAAATCAGCTGCAAGTATCTCATCAATCAGAAAATCATGTTTTCTGCACCTAAACACCTGGACATTACTGACAAACAGCACTACCGTTGTTTTTTTATTTTGACATTGGAGGTGTTAAGCCCAAAGTGCTTCCACGGGCTGGTTTTCCCTGTCTGCCATTTTCTTGAGGCCTACTTTGGATGTACTCCTTTCTCACTGTTGAGGTCAAGAAAGCAATGGGCTGTCGGGTTGCACTGCATAGTTAGATTGGCTGGTTCACTGCTCCAGAGACATTAATGGGTTTCTACAATGTATATTTTAAAATTGGAATGTATATCTAAAGTTCAAGTATGTTTTATTTACCATGCTCCAACGGATATTTGATAATACAATGAAAAGTTTCTTGGCAAATAGTTTTTGATGTAAGCTTTCATGACAACTACATCAGATGTGTATTTTTAGCCTTGTAATTTCAAGAGCATTTAAGGTTTGAAACATCTTTAGGAATACTTATTAAAACATATACAGTTCCCTTAATGTTAGCAGTTCATATGGTCCCTATTTAGACAGAATCGCTCAGGAACATGCAGATACCAAAAACATATGGTAAATGAAAGTATGTCATGTCCTGGGTAGATTTTTGATTAGACCCAAAATTACAGCTTGACCTTACCCAATCCCATGGACATTCTGTCAAAGCCATGCATGGTGCATCCCCTTAACTATATTAATTGGTCCAAGCTGATTCAAACCCAACATTTTTCATTGTCCTGGCTTCAGTAATTAAGGCTTCTTATGCCACAGTCACACATTCCCATTTCTCATAGCAATTGTGCACGACTGTACAGGATTGGCAAGGCTGGTGTGATCGCTATGATACGGGATGAAATGACTGTCTCAACCCCAGACACACCCCGTAAATACACCATCAGCAGCGCTTCTATAGCGCTTCTATAGCGCTTCTACAGTGCTTCGGGGGCGTTCGTCCCTCTCCAGATAGGTTAATATAACAATATGATGAGGATTCCATGAATTTCCATCCCACTGACATGACGCTGGAGCTCAGTTCACGGCACTTAAGCCCCGACTGAGCCCCGTCGCTTGCACCGTCTTGAACGGGACACAGTCGGGACACAAACGGATACATCCTTGTCAGTCGTCCTCAGAAAGCTTTCAGGATTGAGCAATGATCAGCCCGACTGAGCTCCGTACATGCCACGCTAATACGTCCGCCTTAGGACTAGGCTTCCATCCCGCTGCACTGAGAGCGGCGATTCTCCACAACAGTTTTGAACAGTTCAAAACTGTCGGGACCCTTTCACGTTCCCCACCGTTCATCCACGACTATACAAGGCTGATCCAGACCAAGTAGCGCATGCAGCACGACCAAAGCACGTTTCATCAGGATTATGACAATCATGCACAATCGCCATGAGAAACGGGAATGTGTGACTGGGGCTTTAGATACAATCAACTTCCCAGATATTAAATAGCAGAAATCCAAACATGTGAGACCAGTGTAAAGTCTCCAAATAAGACTTTTCTTTTTGCATCCTCAGTGCGCTGTGTGATGGGCTGTAAAGGTGATGCACGAAGCTGAGAGGAGTTAAAGAGAGAGCATGAACTGACAGAAAATAATTTTTGAAGCCTTAATATGTGAGCACTGTATATATTATAGTTCAATAGGTTTGCTTGCTAAAAGCATAAGCTGTTAGTGGTTATTGCCATAGCTTATCCCTTTCAGTCAAAAAGAAAAAGAAGGCCCAGCCTGAACTGACCTGATTTCAGTAAAGGTGGACGGACCCCTGGCCCAACCTGACTTCGGACAGCAGGATGTTAACTTACCACAAACTACTTCTAGAATATTTTTTGCCCTTTTTATTGAATGGGAAATGAGGGTGAAGACGGAGGAGAGTTTTTTGATTGGCTTCTTCTGTGGTTTCAATTCCCTCAAACTTATTTAGATTTTAAACCATTTCATTGTAGGGAAAATGTTATTGAAAGAAAACATCTTAACCCTTTAAGGCCCAAGACCATAGATTATAGCCAGAAATTCTAATTTTTTGGAGCTGAAACGTTTGTTTTACTTCCTGCTAAAATCCTACTAATATCAAAATGCCCATAAAATTCAACATATAGATTTTTCGTATCTCATTTGATACATAGGGTGTTTTTGGCAACTGATAATCCATTTGAGGAGATTTTTATCATTTATTTGATTGTATTCAGATGATTTTTTTGTAATTTGTTGATCATATTGAGTCAATAGAGGTATTATAAAAGTATGTATCAAATATGATGATACAATTGGCTTTATAGGGTTAACAGCAGTGCTTCTGAGAATCATAGAATACGATGTATTTCTTTCATTTGAACTAGCCTGCAGTTAATGTTGTGGGTGGATCTAAGACAGGCTGAACCTAAAAAAACATCAAAACATTGGAGAGCTGCATGAAATCAAAAGCATAAACTGTGATCCAGGTCAGAGCAATATTCTTGTTTTATTCTATCAGTGTTTTATGATGCTTTGCCTGCCAACATTATTCACACATCCAGCAGAGACATTGGCTGCTGTCAATATTCATTTCTGTTTTCCCTGGTTTGTTTAACAGTGTCCAAACAATGTCTGGGCCTTTGGTGTGCACATTGGTCTTAATACATCATTATAACTTTGTTTTGACCTTTTAGACAAAAGTGATCTGTGTTGGCCACAGTATGTATTGGCAAAAAACTAGATGAAGTCATTCTGACTCAACAGTATGCACCAGTAGATCAAGATCATGGGTTTGAAGCAGCTTTAATTCAGAGAGAGCAAAATTAGCACAACATCCTCCTCCTCTTAAGACATGACAAACTGATTGTGGGAAGTGATGGACATTCTGGGGTCCTATTAATAGCTGTTATTCATTGTTTTTCAGTTGTTCTATGTAATTTCTTTTCTGTAATGTAATTAATTGTTTTTTTAGTCACATCAATCGAAGAACTCAGTTTGAGAACCCTGTCCTGGAAGCAAAGAGGCGCCTGGAGCAGCAGAGGCAGATGCAGAGTCAGGGACTCTCGGCATTACCACTGCCCACTATATACAGAGGTAGGTATTAAGTACCACAGTGTGTGCAGTAGTTACATAAAAGCATGATGCTGAAAGGGTTTCATGAACATTAAAAAGGCAATGACTGCAAAACAGAAGGCCACCGAGGACTTGTCGAAGCCATGGCTACAGATTTGTATATAAAGTAAAACTAACTCATGTGGTTCAGATTTTTTTATTGATCATTGTGTAGCTGACCTTTATTTTCTCAGTTCACCTCATGAGACAGGCTGTTCCACAAGTATATGACAGCGCAGATGCACATCATCATAATGAACTTGGTCGTATAAGATAACTGTCAAGGCAGCTCACAGAGAACATTATTGCCCTAAGGCAACTAGTTTGCCAGTCTAGGGACACACATGAGGATGAAGTAGACAAGTATGTAATGAGCTGCTTTCTATGAAAAATGCACATTTGTAATGAATCATCTTATTACATATTAAGGTTAATTTAATTATTTAGTTACAGTACTATTAGAAAACATGAGTAAAATAGCTTCATCCATAAGTCAAAAGTTCATGTGAAAGGGACTGTGAAGAGTTTCTAAGTAATTACAAAAAAGTCTCACTTTTAGATATATGCCTGATCGAAATACACACTTTAAGCATCAAAATAGGTTATCTATAAATGCTATTCCTTAGCCTTCCGGTCGGGTTGGACAGGGCTGGACTGGCCTGGATACTCAACTTCGGGAACAAGAAAATTATAATGAAGAGAAACATTACCTTGTCGCTTTGCATCCTGTAAGTTGTTGAAAAAAGAAGTTGTAAAGCAATGCAGAGTTCTGAGGAAGGTCGGAGCTGCATTTATTAGCATCACAACAAACACATGCTTCGGCTTGGGTCACGTCTTTTGGTACGTTCCAGTCGTAGTCAGAAGTAGGAATTTCTGGGTTCTGAATAGGAAACTGCAACTGGAACGCCCCCCGAAGTCAGAATCCTACTGGGAACTCGGTGAAACCTCGCCACCCCGAGTTGACAATCGAAGATGGATGCCCCCAGTGTGAACAGTAATTTAGGTCCTGTAATAATTAATTTATTTGCACTTCTGACTGGGGTGTGTCGCTCCAGATCAGCTGTATACATCGTATTGTTAGACTTATATTTACAAAAATGCTGCCATAGTGGTAATCACTTTCTTCATGTGATATTTGTGAACAGCAACGCAGGGCTTGCTAACAACAGCTAACAATAGCCTGGTAGATCGGCATGTTTTTTTCCAACTTGAACTGGAACACAGATAAGTCGTTCCGAGGTTACTGGAACGCAGCATTACGACAGTCGCTGCGCGTGCTCATGGGTAGCAGAGTCTTTATGTCTTCAGAAATAGATTCTCCTCATAGCACCTTTAAACTGGGATATTGAGTAAAAATACTTGTAAATCCAAAGGTACTAGTTTTTTTTCTTTTTTAGAAATATATCTCAAATATCAACTCCCCCTTTCCTCCCCCCTGCAGAGAAGCCGTTGTTTACGAGGGACCCAACCCAGCTGAAAGGCACCTTCCTGTCGACAGCCCTGCAGAAGAGCAACATGGGATTTGGCTTCACGATTATAGGGGGAGATGAGCCTGACGAGTTTCTTCAAGTGAAGAGTGTAATACCAGAGGGTCCTGCAGCTCAGGATGGAAAGATGGACACAGGTAACCATGTGTGCAAACACTCCTTTAAGCAACATAATTGAGAATGATGTAAGTGATGAGCGTTTTATTGTCATGTTGTTTTAAATACAAAAGCTGTGCCTCATATTTTAACATTGCCCAACACTATCAAGACACTATGGATGATGCAATATGTTACTGTAATGATATTACCCTTTTAAAAAATTAGTAGTGTATGGGATTACAAGTTTGTTTGTTTAAAAATGACAGTATTACAGTTAGAAATTACAGCATAAATGGACCCTCTAACCATTTCTGAACACATGCACAGTAGACCAGTAGACCTTCTTGGCTTGGCTCCAATCAACTTTAGAGCTGCCTTAAAAAAATGTTGCAGGTTTTTACACGGTTATGTAATAACTTAACTGTTCCAACATTTAAGTTTAAAAGTCTAAAAATTTAATATTACAAAAATAAAGGCTGTACAATTTTAACAGATGTTCAAATTTTCAAACAAACAACCGTAATTGAAATATAAGAACCAGCGGAGAGCATTTTTTTTCAAGTAAGACATAATCATTACTCTATGGTTTGTTGACCTCCATGGGCCCCTACAATTCTTGGCCCTATAAGGCTGCACCCATCTCCTCCCCTTCTTAGCGACCATGCTTTTGATTGTACATAAAGAGTGAAATGATCTTATTGTTTAAACAATAATGGCAACAAGTAACTGATGGTTACAATTTTAAGTATGTTGCCCCACACTGATTGATGGACATGATCTGATCAAAAACACTTTATAGATGTTTGACTTGCCAAATTTCTGTCTGTCGAATGCAGATTTTTGTCTTCTTCAGCATTTTTGATCAAGAACTCATGAACCTAAAAGACCAGGGCAGCAAACGTGAACTTCAGGCCTTACATATTTTTTTTGCATTGTAGTTTTGTTTTATTTGAAGCAAGCAAATTCAGTATTGGTCCATTTGTATGGCTGATATTTTGTTTCATGTTTTGGGTGCCAAAACATTTCAATCTTTTCCAAACAAAATTTTAGCACAGTTGGAGGAATAGCTGAATGATCGGTCAGTGAGGTGAACAATACCAGAACAATTATCAGGAAGCCCTTCGTGCACATATTACAGAGAAATTACTTAGAGACAGAGGTCTCTATATACCCACAAATAGCTGTTAAACCTAAAAGGCAATGTCATTGGCCCATGTGAACATATTGAGGGTGTCCTACATATGTGCTCGCAGTGCTGTGTGTCCCAGACAAAACTTTGAATTTCCCCCAGCACTGTCTCTGTCCTCTGTCTACACAGCAAAATGTTTTGTTTTAACAGCATACTGTAGGGGCTCTTGTTAGCAGAGATAACTGATAGCAGCCCACACAACACCTACCCCTTTAGAGGTGTATTTCTCCTGATAGGACACTAGTGGGGCTTTGGCTGTGTTAGTATAAAGAAACAAGAATTAGACACAGGTTCAACATAAGCACAACACTGTACTGTATTTATTAGGAGTGGGAGAAAAAATCGATCCACATAAGAGTATCGGGATTTTTTGTCTGACGATTTTTTGTGAAAAAATCGACCCCCCGCCCCAAACTCTTTATGGGTGCTAAAGTTGCAAAATTGCGGCAAGCGACATTGCTGGATAAAACAGGCCTTAACTGTTAAAATAGTGCTGAATAGTGTTACTACTTATCACCAGCAGATAGAGGACAGGTGACAGGTTTCTATTCAAAGTTTTGGTATATATTTATTTTGAAACACACACATCGGACCGAGGAATGCGGGTGTGGCTGTAGAGCGGAGCAGAGACAGAGAGAGAGAGAGAGAGAAACACACACATAGAATGATAGAGAGTCAGTTATGGCCCTTTTCCATTAGCCCTACTCTACTCTACTCGACTCTACCCGGCTCTACTCTACTCGCCTTGTGCTGCTTTTCCCATTAGCCCCAGTCGCCTGCCCAACAGGATGCAGTGTCACTGAGAGGCTCTGTGGTGACGTCATTTTGAGCGTGACACAACAATCTGTGGCTGTTTGTCACAAACCGAGTAGAAAAGGAAAGCAGAAGAAGGCTGCAGGTGGTAAGAAGAAATACCCCTTGAGAAGCACAGGAGAGTTTTCAAAGCTATACAACAGAATGAAGCTGAGGACGAGAGCAATCGAGCTGCAAAGAAAAGACGTGTGAGGGTAAGCTAATGGTAGCTACCGCTAGCATGCTAGGTCATCGCGCTCATGACTCATCTATGACGACATTGTCTGACCAATCAGTAGCCGGCAGTCGGTGACGTCATCTTTTAGTATGGACTCTGCTTGCTTGGAACCAGAGCAGAGTAGGTACTTAAACTAGCTTGTTTTAGGAGGTACCAGGCTAGTGGAAACACGCTGCAAATCGAGTAGGGCCGAGTAGACTAGGGCCAAGGCGTGCTAGTGGAAAAGGGCCATTAGACTACTCATGATGCTGAGAGTACTTTCTCAAGTACTGGCTGACTCTGAATCTGAGGAATATTTACTCTCTGAGGATGACAGTCAGTCGTCCAGTGAGGATGAAACTGGCAGTGCATGTACGTGCAGCGGGAGCGGGTCCGCGAGCCATTACAGTCCCCAAGCAGCACATACAGAGGCTGATACTTTGCCTCTCCGTGGCCAGGGTGAAAGTAATCGGCGAGTGCTGAGGAGGGGACGTGGTCTGGGATGCAGGGAAGCTCAAAACACAGCGAAAAGTGACGGTGTTAGCGGAAATGAGAAAGACTGCAGAGCCCTGGTCAGACAAGGGAGAAGCTGGGGGTAAAAGCAAAGTAAAGGCAGCAGAGGCGTTCATGCTCAGCCCGTAAATTACAGTGATGGTGATGAGTGGTAAAACTGACCAGTTTGAAACTATAGTCTTTTCAAATCTTGATAGCAAAATTTAATATTTTCTTGAAGAACTCTGGTGCCTAAAGGGTTAATAAGCCACTTTCATATACAATCCAGGCTTTTGAAAAGAGAGATTATAAACAGCTGGTTAAAATATATTGCTGAATAAATCCTTAAAACGGACTCACATGTGATGTGTATTTTTTCTGATATAGTCTGTAGGCATCGTCGTTGTTCATCTTTTTCACTGGTATTAAAAAAGCTAACTAAAGATTGCAAAAATCGGCAATATCGTAGAATTGCAATTTAAACCGAATGGGCACGTAAAAAATCGTAAAAAATCGAATCGGGAGGAAAGTGAATCGGCCCAGCCCTAGTATTTATGTTTGTGTCTTAAATGATTTTAACTCCAACAACTTCACAGTTTAAAGAGAGAGACTGACAACTCCTACCACCTACTCTGTGTTCTAGTTTGTGTCAAAGCATGATTTAAAGAGTTAACAGCCAGGGGTGTGTTTGCATCTGTGGGTCTTACATCTTGTTTTAGGGTAGATTAGTTTATGTTTTTGGAAACTAATAAATTGCAGGACAAAATTCTTCACTTTCTATTCAGTTTAAATCAAAGTCTGTTCCGCCCATGATGGTGTAAATGGTCACACTTACAAGGAAATTTGACCTTTAAGTGTGTTGTCAGACCTCTGTGTAAATACAAATATATTTCCCTGGCCATATAACAGGATATGTTGAAGTTAAGTTTAGTAAGTTAGTAAAAGTTATTTATACACTTTTCACAGACATGAGTCACAAAGAACTGAGCAAAGAAAAAACATAGAAGACAGAAAAAAGGAGAAAATAATAACAATAAAAATAACTTTAAATTGTATTATTTAAAACGTTTTGCAGCACCAATATAGCAACAACAATAAAGTGGGGTGAAGCTGGCATCTAGGTCATTATAAAACTCATTAATAAGTTAATTAGTCAGACAAAGGTTACCCAAATGCCTGTTTAACAGGAGTGTTCCCAGCTGATCCTTTAATTTGTCCACAGAATGTAGGGGCAGAGCATAACAGAGGTTTGGGACTTGAGGAAGTGGGATGTCTGATAGGGGTGGAGAATTTCTGATAAAATAATTTGTCAGCGAGAGTGAGGATTCTAAGCTTAATGTGAATTAAGTGGGGAGCCAGTGAATAGATCTAAGTATCAGAATGATATGGGAATGTTTATTAGAATTCTGGCTGCAGTTTTTTGTACTGATTATAGGTGATTAAGGGTGGATTTGCTGAGTGGAGTGAAAAGATAATTCCAATAATTAATGATGAATTAAAGGCATGTGTGAACATGTCAAGTTCTGTGGATAAACAAGAGGTCTCTGTTTATTTGTATTTTGTAGAGACAACATGGTTTCACAAGCTGTTTAACGTGGTTGTCAGGTGCCTATTAGAAAGAACTTCTAATTTATGCATGACATGAATGAACATAGTGGGATGGAAACCTCATGTCTGATGACTTAAAAAAATACACTTCAAGACCTATTTGCATGAAAGTCATCCTCGTAATATGTCCACAGGTAGACGATGTGCGATATTATCGATGTGATTGATTTCAATGCATAAAAATAGTCCTATTATTTTAGGCAATAATGCACTGCTTGTACTTCCCGTTCAAAAACCAAGCAGTCATGTTTATTGATGAACTTGAGGTCCGTCCAAGCTTCCCAGTAGTACTTCCAAATTAAAAGGGTCTTCTAAAGGATGTTTTCCAACTGAGAAGTAGGAATTTTGGCCATTTCAACCAATCTTCAGCAGAAGTCTATCATTGGTGGGGGTTTTTTCATCCTAATTTTTCAAGGAATTAATCTTCTTTTTTATCACCAAAAAATCATAACAACCTAGCAGGGAAGAGCTAATCATATTAAAAGTCACTCAGGGTTAAATTCAAAGGCTCCGGGGAGGACGGTCTGCCTTCTGCATGCTCTGCTTTGAACCTGCGGGCTGGCCCCATGCCCGGCACAGTCGGTGCCTAAACAGCTCATTTAGAGTTCATTTCAGAGCTGGGAATCCTCCTTTCTGCTTGTCTCTTCCTGCTTTAATGTCTGTTCTCTTGCCTATCAGTTTCTCTTTTATCTGGAATCCATCTCTTCTATTTTATCTTTATCTCTCTCTTTGTCTCTCTGGCTTACCCTTTATTATGCTTCCTTATCTAACCATGTCATCTGACACTTCCTCTCTGCTTTCAGCCTCAGCATATTTTCATCCCTTTTCTCTCTCTACATCTCCAGTTCCTCTCTCTTCATCCCTCCATCCTGATCCGTCATCCCGTGTCTCTCTCTCTCTCTCTCTCTCTCTCCCTTTTCTGATTTCTGGCTCTCTCCTCTCCGCTCTATGACATTGCCGAAGCCGTTCACACACATGTATTTGCACGCACATTCACATTCGCACATGCACACGGTCACAGAGTGACACACAGACACTCCCTGCCTGAGATTAGCTGGCCTATTTGAGCTGTGTGGCATTGCTCTTAGGGATTGTGTATGAATGTACATGTGACATTTGTGCCATGTGTTAATGTGCGTGCACGTGCTAATACAAGTGTGTGTGTATGTGCCTGCATGTGTGACAGAGAGTGCCTTCAGAAGTGTGAAATAGAGGATTTGAGGCAGCTGCATTTGTCATGGGGCTGTGACTTTAAAGCTTAAATCCATAACTTTCCACACATTCCAACTACAGCAGAGATCACAGAGAATAAAGTGTCGCATTTGTAAGTAGTTTCACCTCGTCGTAATAACTTAAAAAATGCCACAGACAGATGTGTATAAAAGTAGAAGAAGGGTTGAAATGAGATGATAGAGGCACTTTGAGACTGGTGTGCGATGATGAAGTTGGCTCCTCGAGCACACAGTGTCATAAACAGAGCGTGTGTAGGCATTTTATTACCAAGAAGGTACCACATCAAGCATTGTGCATGATCCAGCTCAGACTTCAATCAGCTGTGACTTTGTGGCCACATGTGATATTTACATTTATAAAAGTCTGTCACATGGTGGTTGTCTTATTCATGCAGAGACAAGACACCGAGCCTAACGCTCTCCTTCACCTCTGTCTCACTAACGCATGTGAAGTTCATGCAGTGGCAGAAACTGATACTATTTCCTGATGTGAGACTTGAATGTGAACAGTGTGCTGTCTCTGTGCTGCTGTTTTCTGATACCTTTGGGATTTATGAAGACACACTGACAAGTACTTCTGTGGCACAGTGTGTTTACTCGTGAACTGTGAGATCAGATAATGAGGTCTTTGTACAGAATGAATGTGTGATTGTAACATATTAGTAAATTTGCTACAGTCAGGATGTCAAAGGGTAAAGAAACATGGATACATATCTGAAAGGGTGGGTTTTGTTTTTGAGGGGTTGTGTGAGGTACATGGCATGGGCCTAAATGTGTGCCACAGTGTCACAACTCAGCTCTGTTTCTGTTCAGAAACACTTTAGACAGATGCTGATGATATACATTGCCGTACACGGTTCTAGATTCTCTGCCTAATTGAAAGAATTGTGGGAGAAAACAAGAAATGATCTTGCTCATCAAGCACAGTAATTTGACAAAGAGCTCTGTTTACCCCAACAACAACGAACATGTGGTGTAATTTCATAAAGTCCACTTATCATTGAAACTATGGCTTTTGTCTCTACAAAATAGACAAGCAGTAATTACTTGAATACTTACTCTGAAGATGATCTTTCTTTCAGCTCCTCTATTTTTTCCTCTGAGTTTGTAAAACAGTAAATCTGATTTGTACAAATAAATGGGTCCATTAAAAATGTAGTCAGCGATGTGGGAGAAAACGAGTGGAGAGGTTGTTTATAAACGAATTTAGACCCGCCTCTCAGTTCATACCTCACCCCTGGCTCCACCCCCGAAAGCTGATGGACGTGCATCGTCATTAAAACGGCCTTAGAAACTGCGTAGCTGACCAACGTAGCTAAGGTAACCCCGACTCGTCAGACAACTCGACTGCCGTTGTTGATAACATCACAACAACAGTACATTTTGGCAGATTAGACAATAAGATGAATGCCCGACGGCTGTTACTGTTATGTGAAGCACCACAAAGATAATGTTGCTTACCTGTCCAGCACGAGGACGGCGACATTTGCGTCCGCTTTCAGGTATTTCAATTCACGGAATTCCCTCCACCGTCGGAAAGCAACACCAATGTTGACCCGGGTCTTCGCTCTTTCATGGTCATAGCCCTTCTTTTTCACTTTTCACTCCTCTGACCTTTTTCTTTTGGTCTGTTTTCAGCCATTGCTACTGCACATATTGTATCTCTCTCTTACGCTAACTGCCCATGCTACGCAACCTACGACTCCCCCTCCCCCCTCTGTCTGATCTGCGCATGAGTATGATCGCCCCCTGGATGTGGGGGGTGTACCCTGTTTTGGTGACTCGGCCCTAGCCACAGCATTTACCTGCTGAAATTCAGAGCCAAGGCTGTGTATTGAAACCAGACTTTTTTTTTTACCAACATGCTGTCAGTGGTGACATCTGGCGGATGGAGAGGAGAAATGTGGTGATTTTGACAAATAGTGCATTAGATTAGAAGATTAGAAGATCGCTGGCTACACCTTTAAAGCAATGAGGCTCTGCGCGATGAGAGCTGCTCACTGCAAACAAATTTATAAAAGCAGAAAGTATCTGATCCGGAACATCCTGAGGAGATTTTTTATAGTCACACTCTTTATTCACCTGAATCCACAGGTACGGTATGTTTCTCCAGTCCTCCAGTTCTCATTGTACATTCCACCATTTTCAATTTAAACCTGTTGATTCTCCATCTACAGAAGTTTGTCCTGTGCATACTCCAGTTTATACAAGTATTACAGAGTATCAAAAGTAAGCAGTGGTCATATTCATGGCAACGACTGTTGGTTTATCCTGTTTGGTAGCGGTTGTTTCATCTTGAGAAGCAAACTAGTCTGTGCTGCTATAAACAAACTGTTTGTAGTGTGACCCCACCTGTTTTTATTTTTTTTTGCTTTTTGTTTTCACCCACAATTCTTTTAATTAAGCAGAGAATCTGGCACCTTGTACAGCAAGATATAGCATTAGCATCTGTCCAAGGTTTTTCTGAACAGGGAAAGAACTGAGCTTTGACACTGTGGCACGTGTCATGCCGTGAACCTCACACTACCCCACTTAAAAAAGCAGATATATCCCTTTACAATAAACTACGTACCAGGTTTAAATTCAACTCAAAAGTGTATAATTAAAATACAAATAAAGAATGTAAATAATGTACAAATTGCCACACTATAATAAAATACTCTATCAGACACGGGAATCTGGGAGATAATTCATCATAAAATAGCAGTGTACAGTCACTTTTCTCCCTTGTCTCAAATTTTATGGTTTTGAGAAGATTCCATGTCCTGCAAAATCATTTTTATTTGCTTGTAATGTATCAGAAGGGACTTGGGGAGCAGAACGTAACACTTTTAAAACATGTCTCAGATCACACAATGCGCTATTGTTCTTCAAAGAGAATGCCCCTTTAATTGTTTTAATTCTGTACTGCCTAGAGTCTATTGTGTCATAGCTGTACAGCCTTCACCCACGATTTTTCTGCTCGTTACAGGCAGACACCATGATTGTTTTGAAAGTGGCTTGTAACAGCTCCTTCATCAAATCAGTCTTCATTTGGGCAGCCAATCAGTGCAGAGTTCATTATCATTGCTTCACTTATCCTCTCAGATTCAAGTGGTTTCAAAGAAGAGGGAAAAAGAGTTACATCTGTCTCTCTACAACAGTAGTTTTCAAAATATGTTTGCCCTAGACACACAAAATTGAGCCAAAACCTCAAGACACACATATTTGTGTCCATACAAATATCATGTTATACATGTTATTGTATTAATTTGATCTGTACATGTCTATAAGTATTCACTAATATACATAAGATTTTACAAACAGCCAAGTTACCATTCAAGCATTTATTTACAATCATTTTCAGTAATATATTTGGAACTTTGTTTAACTTAATAATTGTATAAACACACTTTAAACCTGATATGTCATGTTTTAAGATAAATAATACTTTGAGGGATAAATAAACCAATATTTTTCATTAAATGTGAAAGACAGTGTTCCCCAGGAGGTTTATGAGACTGCATGTAGACATTAATGCGCCTTAAGTATAAAAGCAGAATAATATAATGTATTCATATGTTTTTGTAAACACTCATAGCACACCATTTGAGTTACGCAGCTCCACGGAGACATTTGTTTTTTTGTTTAGTTAAACTTAAATGAAATCCTTGGTTATTAGACACCCAAGACACAACGTGAACAGCCAAACAAATCAGAACATGGGACCATTAAATTCAGCAGTTGAAATGCTGGAGTTTGGGAAAGACTTCAATAAATTTGCCTTATGTGAAACTGGAACTTTAAGATTTGTTTTATAACTTAAAGATTTACTTTTGTGTTCATAATAAATAATGATGTATAAGGCTTTAATAGTTTTAATGTGCTTACTCTAATCATTAAGGAGTCTGTCGATGTCATTCCAAAGCTTTGGTGTGAGGGAGCTATGACTATATAAATGTACTATTGTCTCAGGCTCTGTGCTGCAAAATGGAAATTTGGTATCTATGTCTGAAAATTCGGAAATAAGTTCATTACATGGGTACAAATTTTGTATGCTTTTAATGTGAACTTCTCTAATCTTATTAGAAATACAAAATCAAAAGGGACTCAACCAAGCTTTTCACCAGTTTATGATGTTGAGTTGCAAGTTCCCAAAACCTTTCCCTTTAGAGATGGTGACTTCATCTGTCGTCCTCTTCCTCCCCAGGCGACGTCATCGTCTACATCAACGACATCTGCGTGCTCGGTACAACCCATGCAGATGTGGTCAAGCTTTTCCAGTCTGTACCAATCGGTCAGAGTGTTACCCTCGTGCTCTGTCGGGGCTACCCTCTGCCATTTGATCCTGAGGATCCCAGCGCTGCCGCAAGCAGCTCCATGACCCCCATTGGTCTGGAGCACCGCCCCCTTGTGGTGAACGGCCGCGGCAGTTACGACCCCTACCTGGAGTATCTTTCCCTGAGCTCTCAGCTTCCACCTCAAGCTCTCTCCCAGGCTTCACATCCTGGGGATACACATCTGGACGGCTCCTCTTTGCCGCCCACCACACCTGGCTCAGCAGCGGCCCTCACGCCTCATGAAGACAACATATCCATGGCCTCTTCTGGGAATGCAGGGGTTGCCGGGGCAACAGCACAAGCTGCAGAGCTTCTGACGGTTACCATGGTGAAAGGTTCGGAGGGCTTTGGGTTCACCATTGCAGACAGTCCAACTGGTCAGCGAGTAAAACAGGTAAACGTCAGGAACATCTGTTTGTCTCAGTGTTCATTTAGACCTGTGACAGTTATGAAATTAGAGGCCCAATAGAGTGTTATTTATTTGTTTTCATTTATTTATTTTATTTGTTAGATAAGGGGAAGTCATCAAGTGTAATTTAACTTTGAACTGTAGGCTGAGTTTTAAGAGAAGGTCAGTGGCAGAACAGAGAAAGCTTTCCAAGTAATTAATGTATCATCTACAGTCTGTACTACCAGAAATTAATGAGGACCAAACCTACACAAAAAAGAACCTTCATTACATAAAATCTGACTGAAGGACATAGATGAAAATGGAAAGAGGAGACGAGATGTGACAGATGTTTTTATTCCCTGTTGTATTCAAACATTTAAACATCTGCTATACAACAAAGCAACATCTGTCTTCCCCTAATAATAAGCTTTCAAGAGTTATGATCAGCATTTAAGACTCTTTTTCCACAAATACTAAAGCCCACATGTTGAGGAGGCTGAGTACAGAAGGTCGTAGATGTATTATTTTAATACCCATGTTAATAACTTAACATAAATCAAATGAAAACATGATTAATGGGCACTGCAAACGCTGTGACATGGAGATTGTTTCAACCTTGTATTCAAAGATCCAAACTTCTCCGAAAAATAACATGATGTTGTAGCATTTGCTTGAGTCTATTTGATGAGTTATAAAGGTATGTGTCTGGTGGTTCCTAAGCAAGTAAAATGTCAAATTAGAGCAATTTAAGTTCATGTTTTTTGTTGTGGTGATGCAGGTGCTGGACCCAGGCTCGCAGGGCGCGTCTGGGCTCATAGAGGGAGATCTGATCCTGGAGGTAAACCAGCAGCCTGTTGCTGCAGCCGGACACGGGAGAGTGGTGGAGATGCTCAAAGAGTGTCCTGTAGGAGCCGAGGCCACGCTTCTCATACAGAGAGCAGGAACAGGTAAGAGAGAAAACTTTGATTTACTGTTATTGTTGGACCAGTTATTGGGGCCCCATTAGAAATAGTTCAGATTGTTTTATTGCTAACAAAAAGCAACAACAAAATGACCAGAACTGAGATGTAAGAATATTTTTGGTCAACTGAAACTAAAAGTTTAATAACACCTGAATCATTTGGATAAGTGATTTAAATATGCGAGCACAGTAATCAGCTTACTGGTGTTGTAAGCAGAGTTATTACAGAAAATGTGCATTTGAAGAGTTCTTTTCCAAAATGCTATAAAAGCCAAAATTAAAAAAAATTATATTACTCAGTGCTACTCTTTTGTATACTGATTGTACTACCTACCCTATCAGTATTAATGCCAGAAAGCTATATATGCCTGTTCAAACTGTATTTCAAAGTTCAGTTCCCCAACCAACCCAATGGTGGGTCTGGGTAAATAGTGTCATTTTTCTAAATGAAAATGGATTTATAGCGTTTTGGAAAAGAGCTCTTCATTTATTGTTCAATGTCAATAAATCTGGATTCGGATCATCACCGAAATCTGACCACTCCCTTGTGCCATGACCAACATTAAATCAGTTTTGAACTTTTTGAGTCATCTTGCTCTCAGACAGACAGACAAATAACCAAACTCCTTCAAAAACATGACCTCCTTGTCAGAGGTAATAACTGTAATACAACAGCTGGGCTACTTGAATAACAAGTCTAAGAAAAATGTCAAGAATGATCACCATCATTTGCATTGCATTGGGTTTTACTTGTGTTTCTGTTCTCAGGCTGTTATTTGTTTGAAAATAGTGTAGGGAGAGGCTAATGTTACTTGCAGTGTCACCAACAGTGCAACACAAGATTCAAAAACACGGGCAGGATCATAACCAGTTATTTCCTTGAAGCCTATACAGATTTTTAAAGACAGAAATATGTCCTTTTTGACCCTTAAACCACCACCTTAGCTCCGCTACAGGTGTTAAGGTGTAAAAAGCTACCATGTTGACTGGTGACATCTGTGATCACTCCAGTGGTGAACAAAGTATTCAATGCCAGTACTCAAGTCAAAGTATAGATACTCGTGTTCAAGTACTACTCCAATACAAGTGAAAGTTGCTCAGTCAAATTTTTTCTTAAGTTAAAGTACTGGAGTACCTGCTTTTGAAAATACTCAAGTATTAAAAGTACATTTTCCCGTTGACCTTACAGTACGTAATGACAAACAATCTACTGAATGCAATGACCTGCTTATAGATCATGTAAAATAAAGAGTTTGAAAATATGCTACAAAGCCCATGGAAATGCAAACTGAAACACTAATGAATCAACAAAAGGACTACCATTGCCATTTTCTTTTTTTTTTTATTAAACTCCCCCCTTCAGATATGGCCATGGGTGCTCTGGTGTGGAATTGTCGTCTTTATCTGCCATAGTAGCCATCATTACTGCCAAGACAAACCATAACCACCAACGTTACCTTTACCTGCCCGATCGCAGTAGTACATGCGCGTCTTCTTCTTCTTCTTCTTCTTTGTTGTTTAATGGCGGTTGGCAAACCAACTCAAAAGTGCATTCCAGCCACCAACTGGACTGGAGTGTGGAACAGGATGCACGAAGCATAGATAACACCACTTGAACAAAAAACATTTTAGAAGAGAGAATAAATTTCATCCGCTGACTTCATACCTGTACCTAAAAGTAACGAGTAACGAGGCCATTTATAGAAATGTAGTGGAGTTAAAAGTAGAATATTTGTCTTTTAAATGTAGTGGAGTAAAAAGTCATAAGTTCCAAAAACAAAAAAAACTCAAGTAAAGTACAGATACTCAAAAAATGAACTTAAGTACAGTTCTCAAGTAAATCTACTTCATTACTGTCCACCCCGGATCACTCCATAGAAAGCCTCTCTAGTTTGCAGACAGAATTTGTTAACTTTGCTCTGTAAGTTGCAAGTTAAGCTTGCAATAGATACTTTTTGTAAGGTAGCTTGTTATTTAGCACCCCAGAGTGTGACCAGTGGGCAAGGCATTTAGTTTCTTACACTGTTTGAAAATCAGTCTGTAGCATGAAGACATGAGGAGAGACTTCTTTGGTGCTTTGGCCTGCTCTGTGTGAGCACAAAACAAAACAAAGGAAAAGTGCAATGGTGGCCCGAAGCCTAATTCTGACCTGGGACAAGCTGTTGGTGTGAAAGCATCCTCAAATGAAAAAAATGAGGCTCTGCTGGAAAAAGACTAAACTTTAAGTGACATCTGGTTGTCTTTGATTAGTTTTAGACAGCAGTTATGGTAACACTGGAACATAATAGGGATGATATTTGAGTTTTATTCTGCCTTTTAGGGGAACAAAATATTTTATTTGGAAAGACTGAAGGGTCTGATGTAACAGCTTAGTTCTGTTTAGTTCTCATGTTACTGAACATCTTCAGCTCCAGCTGCCGCTCTGCAAGAGGAGTCAAGTAGAGTTGACAGTGAGCGCTGGGAGTCAAAAGAGATTTTGATTATGATAATTAAAGACCTGTTCTATTTTTGAACATTTTCAACTCACAGTGGGCTTTTATTTGGATTTTGTACCAATCTCTGGAGGACACTTTATTTTTGGATTATTAAATACTCTGAGGCGAGATGTAAAATTATCTCTGGTGCAGCATGAGGTAAAATCTTACATAACTTTTAAAATGCTGCTTCTGATGAACAAAAATGAAGAGAATTTATACAAAACGGAAACTAAAACTCCTAATTTTATCAATTCCTTGACTATATTCAGTAAAAGTTTGTCTGGTGTCACCATTAGGAGACCGCATTGCATTCTAGTGTGTCTCCTGCATGTAAAACTGACACGCTACAGACAGCACTTTACACAGGTACAGTGGTGTTATGGTTCAGTGAGCGACATTAAAGGAAAAGTTCGGTTCCTGCAGCTTTTACATTGTTTATAGAATGAAGAACAACAATATACTCACCCAGAAGGCTTTCCTGATGCAAACGGTGCTTCGGGAGATATTTAGATCCAAAATCGAGCAGCGGACACCGATATAATGGTAGCCCGTAGGGCATAGATCGCCGCTCCTAAAAACTGCATTAATCGTCCAAAAACTCATGTTTTTCACTGATATTCCATCATGATTTGCTCCGAAAGGACCGCCATTGCAGCCTGTGTCTCTCCACACAGCGCTGTGTGGCTGAACTAACCTCTGAACTGACGAGCTGTTTACATGCCCTTTGCGCATGCGCAGTACTCTCTGGAGCGTTGCGATCGCTTCCTTATCTGTATATCTGTATACTGTGGCTCCAAACTGTAAGGACGTCCATCATATTCAAAGTCCTCCTCCACAACATCTTCATCCCATAGACATTCGTCCATTTTGCACAAAACTGGAAGAAGAAAGTTGATTTGTAGCTGCCGATCTTCCCTGAAACAATGAGCACTTTTCGTCTTGTGAAGAGCATGTAAACAGCTCTTCAGTTCAGAGGTTAGTTCAGCCACACAGCGCTGTGTGGAGAGACACAGGCTGCAATGGCAGTCCTTTCGGAGCAAATCATGATGGAATATCAGTGAAAAACATGAGTTTTTGGACGATTAATGCAGTTTTTAGGAGCGGCGATCTATGCCCTACGGGCTACCATTATATCGGTGTCCGCTGCTCGATTTTGGATCTAAATATCTCCCGAAGCACCGTTTGCATCAGGAAAGCCTTCTGGGTGAGTATATTGTTGTTCTTCATTCTATAAACAATGTAAAAGCTGCAGGAACCGAACTTTTCCTTTAAGACTCTGCTACCCATGAGCACACGCGGCGACTGTCATAATGCTGCGTTCCAGTAACCTAAGAACTGGGAGTGACATAATCTCCGACTTATCGGCGTTCCAGTTGAAGTCGGAAAAAAAGATGCCGATCTACCAGCTTATTGTTAGCTGTTGTTAGCACGCCCTGCGTTGTTCACAAATATCACATGAAGAATGTGATTATCACTATGGCAGCATTTTGTAAATATAAGTCTAACAATACAATGTATACAGCTGATCTAGAGCGACACACCCCAGTCAGAAGTGCAAATAAATGGATTATTACAGGAGCTAAATAACTGTTCACACTGGGGGCATCCATCTGCGATCGTCAACTCGGGGGTGGCGAGGTTTCACCGAGTTCCCAGTAGGAAATTCCGACTTCGGGGGACATTCCAGTTGCAGTTTCCTACTCGGAACTTGGAAATTCCGACTTCTGACTACAACTGGAACGCACCAAAAGACCCAAACCAAAGCGTGTGTTTGTTGTGATGCTATTATAAATGCAGCTTGCACCTTCCTCAGAACTCTGCATTGCTTTACAACTTCTTTTTTCAACAACTTACAGGATGATAGGGGGCCGAGGTAATGTATCTCTAGTTACGTAGCGGTAGTTTTTGATGTGTGACAACAAGCAATTTTTGGATCATAGTTTTGTAGCCGGCTATATATCGCTACTTACAGCCCGGTGTTCTGAGACTTTTTTGTAATTAGTTGGAAACTCCTCACAGTCCATTTAATCAAAGTCATAAATATTATGTATCTGTGGGGAACATCCAACCAAAAAAACATTAATTCTAGAAAAGCAAGGAATGATCCAATGAAAATGTCGGGCTTTAAAAACACAGCATTTGTGTGTTTATTTTGAAAGAAATGTATAATATATATTTTCTACCCATAATATATATTATGGGTAGAAAATGGTTGTTTTATAGATATTTTTCAATATTGTTCATCATAGAAGGCAATAATCAAAATACAGAAATAAATACACAGCAATATTTTCTCTTTGTGTCTCATATCCAGTGACTCATGCCATCAGTACTCAGAAATATTTAAGAGCAAAAACACTGTGATCAGATGTTGTAGTAAGTGTTGAGTGTATCACACCATGTGTTGTCAGTGTTTTGCAAGCGAAGCCTTCTTCACCAGCATGCGTGCCTCCTCTGTAACAGACTGAAAGACCACCAGGGGGGAATTAAACACAAGGAAGTGTTTAAGGATGAAGCAAATCAAAAGATGATCTATTGTTAAATGAAGATGTAATCTGGAGTGAGCGATAGGGTTCATCCAGCTGTCAGGTGCAGCACTGCTCTCTTGTTAAAGTGGGAACAGTGCTGCTGTTAGGACCATGTTTGCTTCCTAGTTGTTCTCTTTAAAGATGGTACTGTACATTGGCTGAACAGACAGTACGAGAAAGCTAACAGGAATATTAAATGGAGGGCAGGAACAAATTTACCCTTAAATACTGGGCACAGTCCCATTGTGGCTTTACTCCTGCCTGTATATTAGAGTGTAGATGTTTATGTGTTTTACCCACTGCTGTGTCTCTAAAACTGCTCTTTAAGGTCTCAGTTTAAATAATCTATTTTGTCATGTCGGCTTGAATATTGCAAAACATTAGTGCTTTTATTGTGGTTGTTGTTAAAATTATAAGATTATAGTCACTCAGGGCTGTATTGGCGAGAATTATAGTTATGTTAATTATATTGCAGTATAATTAACAGGACAATACATCACCATCTAGTACTGAGATAGAGCTTTCAGGTCAGTTTGTACCACAGAAATAGACATGTCGATCACTGCAGCAAAGTGAACATTGCAATGAGGTGCTTTATTCAAGCTTCATACAAATTAACCACAAAAAGCCCTGTTCCTTTTTTATTAAAGGAGACATATCATGCTGATACATGATTTAATACTTACATATAATATAATAAATTTGAAAACAAGACCTTACACCCCCTTAATTTTCAAAAAATGAAATATTGTAGTTTTCCTCATATCCTAGAACAAGATTTGATGCCTCTGAAAATAGGTCATTGCGAGATGACCGCGAGATTTAAATCGTCGTGACAATAGAGGTACATTTCTTTTTATTGGAGTAATCTGATAAAACACTTCCTCCTGTGTGATGTCCATTAGCCCCACAACCATCAGTCAGGAACACATTCGTCCAGCAGCAGTATATAGATCCCTAGCTCACACTCACTCATTACCAGCTCTGGCCTGTAGGGGGACTCAATACGCGGTCGCTGCTTTGAGCCTGCCGGAAAATACAATAGAAGAAGGAGGACAGGCTGGCTCAACCCCCGACAGAACTGACCAATCAGAGCACAAAGGGCTGTGACGTTGCGAGGTTACTGTAGGTCAGCCTGAGATCCGAGCGTTTCAACGAGAGCTTGATAATGGCCTAAAATGAGGATTTTGAGAACGCAATTGTGGGGCAATGAAGGAACTAAATGACTTGTACTGAGGGCAGAAATGCTTCACAGGCATCCTAGTCTGGCATAGTGAAAAGGAGAAACAAGCATGATATGTCTCCTTTAAGTACACTGAATGAAGGAGGCTTAAAAATGAAGGAAGGAGAGACAGTGTGAAAGATTAACAATAAGTTTGACTCTTACACTAAGATAAGCTTATATACACAGTACGTTAAAGAAAATCATGTTTCACAGTGTATGTGGTTTTTGTCTGAGTTTTTGTCTATGGCTCTGATTTTCTGAACAGTGAACTGGACACAGGGTCAGCATCTGACTTAAAAATAGCCAGGGGTCAACACTCCCACTGAGCTCTTGCTTTTAGGCAAGCACACACTAAAACAAATGGTTATTTTACAATGTTATTCATCCAGTTGGTTCAGGTAAAGAAAGTCAAGGGAGTCATTTATCATTGTAACATTCCACTAGAGCAGGGCTTTATACACAGTTTTCGAGATGTGGAATAAGACAATATATTAATATAACTTGTTTAACTTTAAAATAATTTACATTGAGACACAATTTTGTCTGCTTCTCCTGACATTGCCCTTTGACCTACCCTACATCCCTCCCTTAAAACTGAACTTTTTTACCAACACTGTTCCAGTGAGCTCGAGTCATAGGCTTCTGTGACAATTAAATACAGATGATCTTCGTGGTCACCTGAGGGTCCTTGGCAGATATGTTGTTTTGGGATGTTTGAAGGATATATTGCAATATAGAGTACTGGCCAAAAGTTTGGACACACCTTCTCATTCGATGTGTTTTCTTTATTTTCATCACTATTAACATTGTAGATTCTCACTGAAGGTATCAAAACTGTGAATGAACATGTGTGGAATTATGTGCTAAACAAAAAAGTGTGAAATAAATGAAAACATGTCTTATATTCTAGTTTCTTCAAAGTATCCACCCTTTGCTCTGATTACTGCTTTGCAGACTTTTGGCCTTCTCTTTATGAGCTTCAAGAGGTAGTCACCTAAAATGGTTTTCTCTTCTCAGGTGTGCCTTTCCAGGGTTAATTAATGGAATTTTGTGCCTTTTTAATGGGGTTGGGACCATCATTTGTGTTGTTCAGAAGTCAGGGGCTGTGTCTGAAATGGCATACTAACGTACTACTCATACTAAGTGTGACGTCAAAATGAGTATGTAGTGTGTTCACATTAGATAGTATAAAAAGATTGAGTGTGCGAGAAATACCCGGATGTATACTATATCGGAAAAAATTTTAAGTATGCAAGGTGGGCACACTAGTCACACTCACACACCCCATGATGCATTGCGAGCCCCATGATGCATTGCGCCATGCATTAAGACTGACCAAATTCCCCGGCATTCAGCTAATAATCAGCCACTAGCAAACTTCAGGTTTTCAAAATAAACGCGTCTTTTATTATATACTTTTAGTTCATTAACGCTTTTGCAAATGGGCTCTTGTTTTGGAGCCGACCGGAAGTTTCTTCGATAGCATAATGGGGCGCATAACGGAATGTCCGAAATGCCGAAATGAAATTTGTATCTGTGCGTTTTATGGCTCAAATGACCACATTTCGGTATTCTACGTGGTGACTTTCCGAAAATGCTCTCTGAACTTTCAAATGTGGCGAATCAACGGAGATATTTGATAGCCAGGTGTGCTTCTGATTTTTGTCGTTGGAGGTTTGAAATGCATCATGGGAAACTTAGTAGTATACTACAGTGTGAACGGTTGACATTCTAATCATACTAATAGTAGTCAAGTCAAGTCAAGTCAAACTTTATTTATATAGCACATTTTAAACAACCATAGTTGACCAAAGTGCTGTACAATTTAAAACATAAACAAGTAAAAAACAAATGGCTAAAAAATATATTAAAAATTATTAAAAGCAACAACTAAAATAAGAACAGTAGATATCAGAAAAAAGAATAATAAATAGGAAAAGTTAAAATCTGTATGTCCTGCTCAGCCCCTATTAAAAGCCAGCGCAAAGAGGTGTGTTTTAAGTAGAGACTTAAAGCTCTCAAGAGTCTGAGCAGTTCTGATATTAAAAGGCAAACTGTTCCAAAGAGTGGGAGCAGCCACCGAAAACAGTACAGGCCCTAAAATAGAGCCTTGAGGGACCCCACAGACTAGAGGGGCCTCTGACGAAGAGTGTTGGCCAAGGTGAACAGAGAAAGTTCTCTTAGACAAGTATGATTGGAACCATTTCAGGACATTACCTTTAATGCCGACACATAGCTCAAGGCGAGATAAAAGAATCTGGTGATCGACTGTGTCGAATGCAGCAGTCAGGTCTAACAGCAACAACACAGCAGGGTTCCCTGCATCAACAGTTAAGAAAAGATCATTAAGAACTCTTAAAAGTGCTGTTTCAGTGCTGTGGAGGGGTTTAAACCCAGATTGAAATTTTTCATAAGGACTACTACTAATAGTATGCAGTATACAGTATATACACATTCGGTATGTAGTATGTAGTACGTTAGTATGCCATTTCGGACACAGCCAGGCTGATGCACAGCTGACAGCCCTATTAGACACTTTTAAAATTAATATTATGGCAAGAACCAATCAGCTAAGTTAAGAGAAATGAGTGGCCATCATTACTTCAGTGAGAATCTACAATGTAATTAGTGATGAAAATAAATAAAACACATTGAATGAGAAGGTGTGTCCAAACTTTTGGCCTGTACTGTATATTTAATATTCATTATCAAAACTAGAGAATCCAAATTAAATGATTACAGAAAAGGAAAGTTTTTGAAGTTAATTTAAATGCTGTGCTTTATTTTTGTCTTCACTGTCAACATGTTCTGAACCTCAATCTCAAGTATGATTATAAGAATAACTGCCTGTGGTGCACTGACCTAAAATCAGCAAGTAATTGTTTCTGATTATCATGGTCTCAATATCAATCAAAATAATTGTGACTTTTAGTTTTTTCAAGTAGTCCTTGTTTGTGTGTTCGTTGTTTTTCTCTAAATTGTATCACAGCAGGTGAGCTGTTCATACCTTCAAGTCCATGCACTTAACAAGTCTGGAGATTTTAAAACAGCAAAGTGTGGTAAAGTGACGAGTTATTATGCATTGTTTCTGAGATAATAACTTAATGTAGACGACTAAATGTACTCTTCTGCACTGCTTCTTTTTCACTGTTCGCATTGAAATATGAAAGGGAACATCAGTCACCTGTGAATATTTGGGGTTAATGAAACTAAAGTGTGACAGGTGTCGTTATAGAGCTGAAAAAAACACACAGACTGTGACATTACATCACATGATCTGAGGGAGGTGCTGCAAGGGGGTCTGCTGAGTTTGCTCCATTCTGGCCCAAAGTGGATTATTGACACATAAGGCAGATATATTGAAGCACTGTTGCTTGGTTCTTGTTCATTGGTCATGTCCTCCTTGTTGTCCACTAAATTAAACTCAATTGATTAAATGAAAGCCATCAGCTTGAGTTTAATTTCTGTTGACATTAATGACTCAGGTGTTCTGCAGGGTTCTGCAGAGTATGCATTGGACTGCATGTCAGCGTGCTTGAACGTGTACGTGAGCATCTTGGATAAAATGTAGTGATGCCGAGCTGTCCTTCATCTCGTGACCACACAGAGCCAGCAGCTGCCATCTGGTGGCGAAGCTTTGCAAAGATCATAGCTCATGTTTTATCCTTTCTGAAAGGAATGCAGTGATTAATCTACAAGGGAGAAAACACTACAGACAAATTCATTATCATATATAAACTGATGTATATTAAAGTGAACACAGATGACAAGGTGAGCAAAGTGATTAAATGATTCTAAATCAATCAAGAAAAATATAATTCGATCAAATTGAAAAGGCCTTTGTAATGCAAAAGATGTGTTCAGTCCAAATAGCATTATTCAACATTTTTTCGACAGTTTTAGAGTTTAGTCAACTAAGATATTTTTAAGCTTTATTATTGTTCCATGATGACAAGGAGTTATTGAACTCTATAATTAATTTCATGTGCCAACTTACAATCATCACATATACATTTGTCGTAAATGCATCTGGTCTAAAACTGAGTATGTTTCTATTATGCTCTTTTTTATTTTCTATCTGTTGTTGTTGTTTGCCATTTTGTTTACTTGTTATCTGTTACATTTGTCTTTCTTTTCTCAATAAAAAGTGTGCTGCATATTATGTCTAATATGTCTATTTTTAATAAACATTTAATTTAAAAGAGAGAGAGATGTAGGGGGTTCTTATTATGTATTAAAAATGTGTTCAAATAGGTTTTAAAAGTGTTAAGTGTACCCTCATATTTTTCCTGTACTCTATATATGTTTTTTTTTAACTTAATGTCCCGTTAATGTCCCAATTTATCCCTGTTTCCCCAAATATTCATCCTCTCTTCGTCAGCTTAGTATAACCCCACAGGGACTATCAGCCTGACACACCCAGACCATCTGACTGGATTTTTGTGTGCGTGTCTTTGCATGTCGTGTGTGTCTGTGTGGGGGTGAAAGAGAGGACAAGGTCCTTCACAGTGACTCAGATGAGAAAATGTCAGGAATATTAAAACATGTCTGTTTTAACTTAGAAAGATTTGTGTGTAAAACAGCATTAGGACATCATTGCAGAAGTGTGACTGAGAGTATCTGCGCTTTGTGCAACACAGACGTGGTGTCAGACCTCTCCTGCATGTGTGATTGTGATTATGTGTGTGTTTGTGTCTGACAGCCGTAGCGTGGGCACTTGGCCAGACTTCCACTGAGTTCTGGTCCTGTTCACAGCACCGTCCCCTGACATCCCCGTTTGAAGCAGAGCCAACCACAGACCACAAATATTTAGCTCAACCAATAAGGTTGCAGATCATAGCTGTTCAGAAAAGAGTCAGCTACACAAGCCAATCAGGCCGATCTGAGGACCATCCAAAACTCAGCAGGCTAGTCTGAGAGGCTGGCCTGCCAGACTGGCTGACCGCTGACTGGTGTGGAGCTTCTCCACTAGTCATCCATTTGGAATTCATCAGCAGTCATGCACCATATATGCTGATGAATTTCATCAGCATTTAAAGGGACTGTGAGGAGTTTCTAAGTAATTACAAAAAAGTCTCACTTTTAGATGTATGCCTGATCGAAATACACACTTTAAGATGAGTTTTATAGCATCAAAGTAGGTTATCTATAAATGCTATTCCTTAGCTTCACAGTCGGGTCGGACAGGGGTGGACTGGCCTGGATACTCAACTTCAGGAACAAGACAATTAAAACTAGAGCAAATTTATATTATTCGGACACGTCTTAGAGCACCGGGCTGTAAGTAGCGATATATAGCCGGCTACAAAACTACGATACTAAGTTTTTCAAAAATTGCTTGTTGTCACACATCAAAAACTACCGCTACGTAACTAGAAAGAGATACATTACCTCATCGCTTTGCATCCTGTAAGTTGTTGAAAATAGAAGTTGTAAAGCAAAGCAGAGTTCTGAGGAAGGTCTGAGCTGCATTTATTAGCATCACAACAAACACACGCTTTGGCTTGGGTCACGTCTTTTGGTGCGTTCCAGTTGTAGTCAGAGGAAGAATTGGAACATCCGCCGAAGTCGGAATTTCTTACTGGGAACTCGGTGAAATCTCGCCACCCCCGAGTTGACAATCGAAGATGGATGCCCCCAGTGTGAACAGTTATTTAGCTCCTGTAATAATCAATTTATTTGCACTTCTGACTGGGGTGTGTCGCTCTAGATCAGCTGTATACATAGTATTGTTTAGACTTATATTTACAAAAATGCTGCCATAGTGATAATCACATTCTTCATGTGATATTTGTGAACAACAACGCAGGGCGTGCTAACAACAGCTAACAATAGCCTGGTAGATAGGCATGTTTTTTTCCAACTTCAACTGGAACGCCGATAAGTCAGAGATGATGTCACTCCCAGTTCCGAGGTTACTGGAACGCAGCATTACGACAGTTGCAGCGCGTACTCATGGGTAGCAGAGTCTTAATGTCGCCAGTAATAGATTCTCCTCATAGCGCCTTTAAATGTAGCATGAATGCATCTGTGGGGCCTATGCTTGCCTTTAGTATGAGTGGACTTGCCTTGTAGCTGGTGCTCATCTCTTTCAGTGGCCCTAGAAAGTTTCCTGAGTTATTAGGAGTCCTTAAGGCTTCCCTAAAGGCCTGTATTCCCCACAGAACATGGATATTGGTCCCAGCCTCCCACTGAGCCCTCCCTGCTGTGCTGAATCATTTAAGTACCACAGAAAGCTCTCCTCAAACCTTCCCTCATGTTTATGTCATTCATGGATAAAGTGGGTTTTACTCCTCACCAAATCTCACAGATACAACAGAGAACATAAAAAATGAAAGCTCATCATGCAAAAATGGTTTTATGCTTAAGCGATGAAGGAGAAGTGAATTTTAAGAAAGGGTCAAATAAAAGATAAAAGTCTCAGGAACAGAATAAATGGACTCAAAATGGAGTTGAACTGATCATCGTCTATCTTCTCCATTTTCACTGATTTGTTTAAAGGAGAGCTTTGCTGCACAGTGCTCCTGCCTTCATCATTTTATAGTGATTCCTTAAAGGTCCCATGTCCTGCCAAATTCATTTTCTTTGCTTTTAATGTTGTTTAAAGGGGCATGGGAGTAAATAAACACTTTTGACTAAACTCTATCCACATAAAGACTAATTCAGGCGTAGCATACAAGTTTTTCATCAGTTAGTGTTTGTCCACACGGATACATCGTTTGGGAGCCCAAAAAATGCACATTTTTTATCAATGTGTCCCAAAGTGGATAAATCTGAGAATGTCTGCAGAGCATTTCCATGTGTAAAACGAATAGAGTTATTTTCAGAATCTATAACATCATATTCCCAAAATTAATGGTGGGTTGTGGTAGTAGATTTAAAATCACTCATTTTTTGTGAAGTTATTGTTTGATGTTCCTTCTGATGACCAACCCAGCTGATGGAAGGGGGGTACATAACCCAGCTTACTAAAGTCCCGAACACAGAGGCTTTGTTGAGGAAAAGTTAAACACTGTAAAGAATCTAACTGTACAGTCCTGCTCAGTATTATTGGCACCCCTTCATTATTTTCATTACTTTATCAATATCTTCAGAAATAAATTGAAATGTACAACATTTATGTCATCAGGATCTTTTAATTAAAGGTCCAAAACACTTTAACAAAAAAAAAAAAAACATTTTTACAAGTTACATATTGTTATTCGAAAGAGGGAACTGAACAAAAGCATGTGCAGCAATAATGGCACCCCTCTTCAGTATTTTATTGCACACCCTTTGGCACTGATGACAGCCTCCAAATGTTTCTTGTAGCCATCTATAAGCTTCTTGCACTTCTCAGCTGGTATTTTCTCCCACTCTTCCTATGCAAATTGTTCAAGCTCTTGAACATTTGCAGGTTTCTTTTCCCCAATGGCAGATTTCAGCCATACCAAAGATTTTCAATCGGATTGAGATCAGGACTCATTGCTGGCCATTTTAAAACAGGCCATTTTTTTCCTTTTCAACTATTCTTGCATGCTTTTGGATGTGTGCTTTGGGTCTTTGTCTTACTGGAGGGCCCACGATCTTCGACTCAAACCAAGTTTTCTTACACTGGGTAGGACATTTGGCTCTAAAGTTTATTGATTATTATCTGATTTCATGATTCCTGTGATACGGTCAAGGCCTCCAGTACCCGATGCAGCAAAGCAGCCCCAAACCATTATGGAACCTCCACCATGCTTGATTGTTGGTAGGGAGTTCTTTTCCTTGTAGGCTTCAAGTGGTTGCAATTAAGACTGCCTATTCTAAATTTGACTGCATGATCATAGTAGCCAATGAAGTATAATTTACAAACCTTAATATGTGAACATTACTTCTGCCAAGTTTGAGTCTGATAAAGTGATGCAGAGCAAAGTTAGAGAGGTTTGTAAAGAAGCTGTTTGTACTGTCACATTGTGTAATTAAACTTCATGGGTGCTAATAATGATGAGCAGGACTGTAGCTGATTGTTGAGCCAACATAGTTTTTGCATCGTTTTGGCTTATAAGTTATTACATGTTTCACTAAACCGGCTATCATCCACCCCCAGATATCACCCCCCAGGGACAAAGCTTGTAAGCTCCTTTATTGGTACTCATATTCATAGGTGCCATGGGCCTCTTGCAGCCCAACCTCAAAAAACCAAACTGACCTTGCTTGATAGACATAATGAAAGCATTCAAACACCAGAACATATGACCTTGAAGCTAATTTACCCAGTGTTCTTTGGTGTTTGTTAGAAAATCTTGTTTCTGGTTTGATATTTATTACATCAGAATTCCAGAAAGAGTATTTTGCAAACATATTCCTCTGTTCAGGATGCTGCGAGGGTTTATAGATTTCTATCCACATGTGCAAAGGTTCAGGCTGCATGTTTAGTCGAGGCAGTGGTTGCACGTTATCCCACCATGTTAAATGTATGTATTTGGGTCTCAGCAGCATAAACGCACTGCGTGTCTTTGATTCAGCAGAGTCACAGGGGAGCTCAGATGATGAGACTGTTGTTATGATGTGCTGTGCTCCCTGCTTCCTACATGCAGATAAAACATGACTTACAGAGATCGCTCTGTGTGTGTGAGTGTGTTTGCGTGTCCCTGTGTGTGTGGTAGGGGGAAGGGGTTCATGCTTTTGCCTGCAGCTAATGATGTAATTATGTCGAAAACAAACGCAACAACCAAACTCGTTCAGGATGAGCTACACAAATAAAGTCAAAATACAGGAATATAAAATCAGCATACTAAGATTTATTTTGTGTTCTAAGTAAACGATAACCCAGCACTTTTACCCAGCGTCATATTTACAGTTGAATTTTTCCAACATGGCTTTAATCACCATTGTCATGGAGGGGATGTTTTTTTCTGGTGTGTGTCCATTTGTTTGATTGTCTGTCTGTGAGCAAGCAAACTCAAAAGGTTCTCAATAGATTTTGATGAAATTCTTAGGGTAAACTGGTCACAGCACTGGGAAGAAATTATATGATTTTGGTCATTAGTATGGATGTGGATCTAGGAATTTTTTGAGAGGATTTGTTTACATTGTTAGATCCACATTTTTGACAATAAACCAAAAAGTTGTTCATAAATCTTGATTTCATTTTTAGGCAGTATTGGTCATGGCACAAGAGAGTGGTTACCAGGTTTTGGAGATCCAATTTCACATATGGATCCAGGAATTGTTTTTTAAGGATTTGTTAACATTGCACAAAAGGGTGTTTTTTGATTGGGCCTAAAACGCTAGAAATGCTTTGGTGGAGATTTGAGCTTATCTGTTTGACCATGTAATATGATACAGTACATTATTTGCTAGATATGAGCAAAAAAGATGCAATTTGCATGTTATTGCAATATGAATTTTTGCAATAAACACAGTAAAAGTTAAAATGTATGGCACTGGTGAGAGAAACTATTTTATACCAACAACGAATGCTTTGTATCGGGCATTTATTTGTTTGTTTAAGAGGCTCTCTTACAGTTAAAAATAGGATTGTTTTTATAGTCATTCCAAAAATTGACACATAATACCTAAAAAAGAAATAAAAACTTTAATGGAAAAAATTTTAATTGCACCAGAAACTTTATTTTTCTCATGTAGTGTTTCCTAACAAAAATACAATGAACTGTGCATCCCAAAAGAAAAGACATATTGTAGCTTCAATTTTTTAAATGTTGCTTAGCTCAACCTCATATGATTATCATAATACCAAAAATTATCACTCTGTGTCACTCATATGTAAGACTCACAATAGTTATTTGTTCAAAATGGTTAAATATTGATGTAACTTGTTCCTTGGTCATATTCAGGGCATAGAAACTGACTGCACTAATGACAAAAATTCACTATGACAAATCAAAATTACTGTCTATCATAAAAAATGATTACCTACTATCAAGTTTTGTCAATTTTGTGTAGCCCTGATGTCTAATAACTGTTTTCCACTCTCCTCTGCAGGTCACATCTCTCCGTGGAAAGCCTCCAAACAGGTAGAGTGATTAAACCCAACTACGTCTCTGCTTGTAGGTCTGTGTGTGTCCAACCTGGGGCTGGGAAGGGGACAGGGGGGTGAAATGTGTGTTTCTGGAGCAGTTTTGTGTGTTGAAGCAGAGAGGTAAGACAGCAGTATGCAGGATCAGTGTTTGTCACTGGCGCTTGGCTGTGGCTTCATTGTGAAATGAGCCAGTGAGTCCTGACCTGCTCATTGGTTCGTTCACATCAGATGTCTCAGCTCACCAGCTGGGGAAGAGCTCCTTAGACTCACACTTAAACTGCACCTGCCGCTGCTTGTACGAGCATCAGTCACCCGTGATCTTTATTCAGACAAAATGAATCTCGTTTCAGATTCACTTGTGAATATTGATTTTTTTTTCTTTTTAGCATCATATTCTCCTCTGGCCAAAAAGCTCTTTTCATTGCTGTGTGAATCAGCTAATGAAACACTTTTTCTCCATCAGTCCATCATTTAAATCCAGGGCTCCTGAAATGTTCAGTGTAGCCAGTGGCTACGGAGGAACAGAATGAAGAACCTGTTTCTATGGTTATTGTCAAACCTTCCTTCTACATACTACAGTCAAACGCATTATGCAGAATATACTGCACACTGAATTTGGTAGTAGTATGTGTCTGCCAAATGGATGTTAATTAGCAATATGTTAGACCAAGCCAAGCTTCCTTTTCTTCTGATGAGTGGCAACAATCATACAAGGTGCAATACTGCCGTCTGCTGTGCTTAAGTGTGTGCCAGAGTGTATCCATTTCTTCAGCATATAAACTACTTTTCATTTTTTTCAAACCAGGCTGTTCAAACAATAGCCCAAGGGCAGACGTTGGCCCTCAGTCCTGTTTAAAATGGCCCACAACTGATTCAAAAAAACATGAAGTACTTTGGCCCACAGTAACACGATGCCAGTGCATAACCGGTGATGCAAAATAATAAATAAGCTGCACTTATTTACTAATGCACTTATCTCTTCTCAGTGCTGATCAGGGATGGGAATTGATATGATTTTTTACTTGTACAAATGCCATGAATGATTCTGCTTATTGATCTGATTCGACAACTCCCTTCTCAATTTCTGATTTTCTGTGGGGCAAAAGTTTGCCAGTTTTCTTCAGTGTAAACAATGTCAAACATATGACACACTTGATATTCACTGCTGTGCTACATAGAGAAATGCTTCCACAAGTTGCTGGTGTTTCAGCTTACTGAAAGTGTTGCAGTGTCTTTTGCACATTTTAGCTTCTCATTTAGCAGCTGCCCTCTGATGACATCTTTGATTTGTAAGGCATGCAGAACAAAGGGAAGGAAACTGAAAAGGGGACTGATAAGCAAAAAGACTAGTGATAGCAATTCCTTGAAAGCAAACAATAGGACTGGAGTCATAAGGACTCGGACTCTAGGCGACTTGAGCTGCTAATGAGACGACTTGCAACTCGACTCTGACTCAGGAGGTAAAAACTCGAGACTCGACTCGGACTTGGACTCAGGAGAAAATGTCTCTAGACTTGACCTGACTTGAGACAACATGATTTGGAAAACTGCACGCACTCAGGCTTTATATTAAGAGCCACACAGGAGATAAACGCCGCTCTTTCCTTTTATGTTCACTTTTTTGATGCTCAATTCACAGTATACTTGTCTGTCACCTATTGTTGTCCCGCACATACGTACTACACACACATACGTTCCTACCACACACCTGCTTCTGCTACAGTGATGATCAGTGGGCAGGGTGTGTGGGACGCGGGTTTCAAATTGGCAACCGCTATGTCTTCTGTGCCCAAAGTTATTTTCTTTGCATACAAAGAATATCAATCAGATGGAAAATGAAGACACGCCAAGTGCACGACCTGCAACGCTTCGATAAGCAAAAAAGAGGGCACAACATCGAACTTTATCCACCACCTGAGGAAACATGAGGCCAAGTAAGTGAAACCTGCAAATGTTAGCCAGGTAGCTAACGCTCCTGCCATAGGTCAGTATGCCAGGAATGTTAGCCTGACCTGTGGTCAATATGAAGCTAGAAAAGTAAAGAGGGTGGGTGTGTTGTATGTGTGGGAAGATAAGGTTTCTCTCTTCAAGTAAAAAATCTGGGTGCTTTTTGGGTGGACTGGGGAACAGTGGTGAGGGACTCAACCCATCATAACCTGTGACTCGACTTGACTTGACTCGCCCTGTCCACAACAGAAAAAATTGGGAATTGCTTGAGACTCTGATCAAATGACTCGAGACTTGCTTGGGACTCGGATCGGAGGGACTTGGGCAATTGTCTGCTTGAAAGAGTTATTATGATTCTTAACTGGCATTATGTTCAATTCCTATTCCTAGTACTGATCATTAAACACCACCACTGCTAATGTCTGGCAGTTTGCTCATGTTTTTGGAATTACAGAAGCAATCTTCTTGCTGTGAGGCATGCACACCAACCTGCTGCACCTTCCTGCAGCCCATAACAACCAAGACTAATATATTCACTTTACCTGACAGAAATCATGTGGATACAGCATACTGCTCAGTAATCCTTTAACTTCCTTATCTTATTTTGTGAGCTCAACTTGTCATTAAAATCTGAACTTTGTGAACTGCTCAGCTCTAAACGTAGCCTCATTTTTTATCTTCACTCTCATTCTCTTCTCTATAATTTAAAACATCATTCACATTTTAATCCATAGATATAAGCAAAAGGCTTTTATGTGTTGAGTTTTCTACGAGCTCATTATCTGTTTCACACCTGTAGCAGGACTTTGTGCAGATTCTTAGATTTCTCTGAATACTTCCAGATCTCATGGGCTCGACAGCTGTTGCTGCTGTGTTGTTTTCTCCTGCCTGTTTGGTGCAGTAACACATGAGCTGCTGCCAGAGTTGTTTGTCATGTGAGGATTGTCTCTGCTGCCTGTTTTCCCTGTACCTCTATGCTGTTGTTTTGTTTTTGTACAGTAAGATATCATTCAAGATTATAGGTATGAATTAACGCATTTTAAATTACTAGCAGTGAATATTACATTTCGTTGTTTAAATATTTAGCTCCCTACGTGCCTCTTGGATGTTTTGGCTTCAGCGGGATCATTTCATAGACATTATTACATTAGAGGGATTCATTCATTGTAGATTGTAGATTTTTTATTTTTAAAACAATGGGACGGCACATGCTAATAAACACATATATGTAAACATGTAAGATTGTAGCCAGGCGGCTAATTTCCATCTTTAGTCCCATTGGCAGGTTGATGTTATACAAAGCATTATACACAATAAAAACAAAACAAGACAAAGCAAAAACAAACAACAATCAAATTAATCATCAGAAAACATTTAGGCCAAGGAGCTAGTTAAAGTGCAGAGTGCTAAAGTGTATAGTGCGTTATTGTAGTGCAAATTGCCCGAGAAATATAAAGTGCTATTTTTGATTATCTAATGCTCAATTGCACATTACAATAACCTAATACCAACGATGGTAATTTATGATGCCTAGAGTAACTTGGAATATAAAGGGCTAGTTGCATTGCACATTGCCCTTTTTCTTTTTTAAATTAGAGATGGAGCCCTTGACACAATAAACACACAGGACAAATAGACAAATTTAGGCCTGTTTACGGGAGCAGTGTTGGTTTTCCAGTAGCCAAGCTTTAAGCTGTTTGGTAAAAGAGGTCAGGGTTGGAAGTTCACGTATTGTACTTGGAACTGAGTTCCAGGTGTGAGATGGGCGGACAGAAAAAGTGGCTTGACTATAGGTACTTTTTCTAAAAGGAACAACACAGTCACCTCTGGAACCAGCTCTTGTTGACCTATTTGAGTTTTTTTTTTTTACAAATCCTTGTAGCGGAAGTGGTGCTTGGCCATGGAAAATTTAGTACATCAAGACAGCATCAGTGTGTTTGATAGTGTTGTCCCAGTTCTAGTGCTCATGCTTTTTTAAAATCTGACATAGCTGAAATCCTTTAAATATTTCTGAAGCTCATCATGCTGTAATGTTTTACTTGCTGATCTAAGTTTATAGTCATTATTTTATTTATTTAATCAAAAAATGGACTCACAGATGTACTTAATGTAGGCTACACAGGGTGTCTTAACTTTGAGATGAGTGGTGACTGACTGATAATGTTTACACCATCCAGCCTACATGATCATGCAGTAGTTAAACCTGTTGTGAAAATACAGAGCTCCCTGCAGTGCTCTACCTTAACAATGCATACCGACTACCTTAACTACAGTGCTTCACAAATTTATTAGACCACAACTCAGTGTATGGTTTATGTTTATAGCTGCCCTAAAGTAACAGCATTGGTAAATACAAAAGCACTTGAGACATTAGAAAGACTAGAAAACCGGTCCATTAACCATTCCACAGAAATGATTTGCATATCCATGAACTCTGTGCTTCTGGAAAAGGAGAAGGGGTGCACTCTGGCCTGAACTTAAAGCTGGTGTCTACGATTTGAAACCGCAGCCTGCCCCTCCTTCCCTCACCTCTCTCCTCCGTGTTCCAAGATCCCGCCCCCAGCTCGTGACGCCTCATATAGCCCCCTCGGACTAAGCTACGAGCGACTAGCACAATATATCAGCAGCAAACTCAATCAAAAACAGCTCAGCTCAACTGAAAGTATCAAACACGACAGACATCTCCCTTATAACACACAGCAGTAGCCATTTCAACTGGACCGGCGGCAATGCGGGTTTGGCGCCGCCAGAGCAGAGCCGAGTGTGGGGGAGGATTTATCTTTCTCAGCCTGTCCTCCCCAGCTCAGCTTACAGTGCTAACGATTAGCGGCTAACAGGCTAACCCGCTCCCCTACAAGTTATTAGCCCGTACAGGCACAAACTAACCAGAGTTATTCAGCAGACATCTCCCACTGTAGTAAACAAAGCCATTACCTGATCAACCAGGGGCGAAACGGCCGATGCTGAAGGTCTGACGGCCGGCTGAGGCTATTCGTTAGCCGTTAGCCCGCTAACAGGCCTCCACCCGCGGGCAGAGCTCCGTTGGGCCCACGGGAGAGGGAGGCGGATTCCCGGGTCCGGCGCTAGGCTTTCCTGCTCCATGATAGTTCAGTAGCTAACGCTGCTAGCTGCTCACCGGAGGTAGAGGGGAGGAGGCGGGACCATGGGCAAGATGCTGCGTACTGCGTAGTGAGGGAGACGAGGGAGAGGGGAGAGGAGAAGGGTGGTCTGCAGCCAGACTGTCTTGGGAGAGGGAGGCGGATTCCCGGGTTTGGGCGCTAGGCTTTTCCTGCCCATGATAGTTCAGTAGCTAACGCTGCTAGCTGCTCACCGGAGGTAGAGGGAGGAGGCGGGACCATGGGCAAGATGCTGCACTGCGAGGTGAGGGAGACGAGGGAGAGGGAGAGGAGAAGGGTGGTCTGCAGCCAGACTGTCTTGGGAGAGGGAGGCGGATTCCCGGGTTCGGCGCTAGGCTTTTTCCGGCTCCATGATAGTTCAGTAGCTAACGCTGCTAGCTGCTCACCGGAGGTAGAGGGGAGGAGGCGGGACCATGGGCAAGATGCTGCGTACTGCGTAGTGAGGGAGACGAGGATTGGATGGACTCATGGACTAACTCACGGACCAATTAATAGTCGCAGGTTCTTAGGCTTGATTGGTCAGCTAGTATGCAGCTTTTCAGCAGATATACTGAATGGATTTTTTTCATTCTTTTTTGTCTTTATACTGTGTAGATAGGACCATAGGACCATAACAGCCTTATAAACGGTGTTATTAATACGTACAAAGCTTCCAAATCGTAGACCATAGCTTTAAGCCAGTACTTCAATCTATCAATCAAACTTTATTTGTATGGCACTTTTCATACAGGACTTTGTAATACAAAGTGCTTTACATGGGAAAAAGATAAAATAAAATAACACTAAGTAGAATAAAAAGCAGAAAATTGTATAATTGCATAAAATGAAAACATAAGACCCCCACACCACACCACATTCAATATACACACTCACTCAAACACACAAAGACATAAAAAGGAAATTCTGACAGAAAACACAATTAGAGGACTAAGAAAATGCTATCTTGAATTAAAATGAGGAAACACAGGGGCTAAAACTAAAATAATTCTTAAATAATACTTAAAAATACTCAAAAATACTAGAGGGTAAGATTAATAAATGTGGAAATACATAAGTTAAAAAAATATTTTACAATATAGAATAAAAGTTGTATAAATAATATGGTAAAATGAGAAAGTGTAACATCAGGTGCATAATAAAATCAGCTAAAATAGGAAAATAAAAGGAAAAGCATTTAAAAAAAGAATACAATTCAAAATAAAAAATCTGAACTGAAATGTAGTAATGAAACAAAATAAAAGGTCTAAAATAAGTTGAAATATAATGTAAAATAATAATAAATACAATCAGCTAAAAGAAAGACCAAAAAGGTAGGTCTTGAGTTTTCTTTTAAAAATATGAACAGTAGGTGCTGCTCACAGGTCTTTAGGTAGACTGATCCACAGACGGGGGCCGTAATGACAAAAAGAAGCTTCACTGGGAACAGGTAAAAGGCCCCTACCTGAGGACCTGAGGGCTCTACAGGGTTCATATGGTAAAAACAAATCAGATAAATATGCAGGAGCAAGACCGTTAAGAGATTTAAAAACTAATAAAAGTTTAGGTATTTACAAATCAGAGACTTTATAAAGAAAAAAGTATTTATGTATGACATGACAACTGGAGACAAAATCCTGGATATTCTCCAAAAAGCTTACAAAGATGCCACCTACAAAAAAATAATTTCTAGACTATACTGTGCTCTTCAGAATTTAAAGGAAGACCACACTCTTGATATTAAAACAAGATGGGAAGCTGAGGGCAATATCACGATAACAATGGAGGAATGGGACAAAATCTGCAGGCAGCAGCGGTTAACAACAAGCTCCCCTTCCTGGAGGGAATATAGCTGGAAGAACTTGACTCGTTTCTTCTGTACTCCAGCACAGAAAACAAAGTTCTCCAATCAGACTGTTTGCTGGAGGTCCTGTGGAAGTACTATGGCAAATCATTATCATATCTTTTGGGATTGTCCCTCGGTGGTTCCATTTTGGAGACGTGTCCATGGTGTCCTGGAAGCAGTTTTCAAGTCTAAAATCTGTTTTAATTTTAAAATCATGTATCTCAACGACTTAGAAGCATTTAAATGTACAAAGGGAGATAAATGTTTATTGAGACTTTTGTTAGTAGCAAGCAAGAAGGCTCTGACCAGAAAATGGCTGAAAAGAGATATACCTACCATAAATGATTGGATTGACATTGTTTACAATATATATGTTATGGAGAGAATTACCTTTAAGCTGAGATGTAAAATTGATATCTTTGCTGAAATCTGGTCAAAATGGCTCACTTATGTTTTAACAGTCAGACCTGATTTTGTTTAGTAATAACTTGCCCCATATGGGAGGCATACCTTTAAACACATTTGAAAAGAAAGAAACCAATATGGGTATATGGTCATGATGTCATATGAGTGGTTTACAAGTTGCCTGTGTGATGGATCCTCCCCCTGCCGCTTGTTCCTCTTTTGTTTGTAACTATGTTTTTTCACAAAAATAACAATAAAGAGTAAATAAAAAAAAAAAACTAATAAAAGAACCTTAAAATCAACTCTAAAAGATACAGTACTTAAAGGAAAAGAGCATAAAAAGCAGTCTTCAGGGTCAGAGTGGCAGAAAATGAAGGCAGGGGAAATATCAATTGGTCACAACTATGGAGTAGTGAGAGTGCCAAATTACAAAAATAAATCTACAAAAGAATAAATAAATAAATGAATTATATAAGAATCCATAAAAGAAAAAGCTAATAAAAGTACAAATATAAAGACAAATAACCAAAATAAGTAGAAAAGTGCTTAATAAATAAATAAGTAAATGAATAAATAAATAAAGTAGCTATATAAAGTGATATTAATCAAAAAATGAACCCTTAAAAGAAAAGGCTAATAAAATTATAGATATAAAGACATATAAATAAACGCATTTAAATCACATTATAATGTCACTTTAAAAGCGAAGGAAATATGCGCAGAAAAATATGCGCAGTAGGAATGTGGTTGCATCACAAGCACAGGAGGAATCCCAAACGAGAAGAAACATGGCGGCGGAAAACTTGACAGAAGAACTCGTCGAAGTTAGAGAACAACATAATTATGACGGAGAATATGTTTTGGGGTCGGTAGAGGACGTAATGGAAAGTGCTGGTACTATGTGTGCTTTGTCCCACACAGACATCGATGAGCTCGTGTAGCGAAGTCTTGAGAACGCAAACAAAGCATAACCCGACATATTTGTCCTTATTTGATTGGGTTCCTTCTGCACCTGCTCATGACGACATTCCTACTGCGCATATTTTGAAGGAAATATGCGCAGAAAAATATGCGCAGTAGGAATGTCGTTGTACGCATTTTTTTTTTAATTTGTCTTTATATTTCTACTTTTATTAGCCTTTTCTTTTATGGATTCTTATATAATTTATTTATTTATTCATTTCTAGATTTATTTTTGTAATTTGGCACTCTCATTACTTCATACACAAGAAAAAGATTAGATTGATAAAAGATTTAATTGATAAAATAAAATGTGCTTTCTGTTTGCAGCTGCCTGACCAGTGGGATCCACATGGCAGCCCCCAAGCAAACCTGTCAGGCTCAGTTTTGCCACCAGGCACACCTTTCCCAAACCAGCCACAACACCGCACATCTGTGCCAGACTCCACTGAAGGCTTCGACCTCAACAAACCTGACCCCTATGACCTGTATGAGAAGTCCAGGGCCATCTACGAGAGCAGGCGTGAGTGCTCTGAGATCGCTGGAGATCCAAGATTACATCACTGTAATGGTTGACAAAACTGTGATTTGAAGTTGATTTAGGAGTGAAAAAGGAACTCCTGCCTCTTTGTTTCAGGTCCAGAGTATGAAGAGGTGGAGGTGCATCTGCTCCGGGAGAAGACCGGGTTTGGCTTCCGCATCCTGGGGGGAGACGAGGCCGTGCAGGCTGTGAGTCCGGACGCCCGTGACAAGGCTCGTATGGGACGGGCTGGACCACACATACTCTAACCCCATGCTCACCAGGCTTGTCTGACCTGCACTTAACATCATCTCAGACACCATCCTAAAACATTCAGCCAGCACTACCTCAACACACACAAACACACTCTTACACACAAGCACACCCTGGCTTTCTCACACTGCCCCGACGCTCTAACTGCTCAGTACCTCCCATACTGAAGTAACGCCTTGCTAAACTTGTCTGTGTGCAAAAACAGCATGAAACCCAAAACTAGCTCAGGCACTTTGCTCCCCTCCACCTTTATCTATGCTGCTAATATTGGTTGTCTTTGAACAGATTGTTATTGGCGCCATAATAGAGAACACTCCTGCTGAGCGTGATGGCCGGCTTCGACCCGGGGACGAGCTCATTTCTGTGGATAAAAATGTGGTTGCTGGGAAACCGCACAAATACGTAATAGACTTGATGCACGCCGCCGCTCGTAACGGTCAAGTCAGCTTGACAGTGAGAAGAAGAGTGCAAATGCCTGGTAAGGAGGTGCTGTATTTTGTTGTTGATGTTACTGACTGTTTGTTTGTTTCCTTCACACTTCTCCAAAGACAGGAGGACGTGCTGCAAATTTCGGTAGCATCCATCAAAAAAAGACTGCTCGGGAAAGACCCACATGCTAAAAATCTGTGTGGAGGATCGGCTTGTACTTCTCACCCACACATTGTTTTTGTGATAGTAGATCATTCAGGCATTTATCCCAGGAGATGGACACTGTAGTCATACTCCGGGGAGGCCAGTAGATTTAAGGGCTTGGAGGAAAACTGAATTATAGACACATCAAACTAAACAAAACTTTATAACCGGCCTTTGTGAGCTGCATATTCTAAATCTCCATTGGCTGTCACTGATTGGCATGTAGTACAGTGTGATGAAGCTCACTGATCATCCAGAAAGCTTTGAGTTTCTTTTACTCATCAGACCTAGTATTTGAACCCATTTAAAGTTTGTTATTACATCTACGGAGAGGAACACAATTCTGATACTCTGTTGATTTATGTTTTGTTCATTAAAGCCCCACAGCAGGCTCTGTTGTTTATGACGAAATGCATTGCAAGTGAGAAGACATATACATGCACAAAAGAACAAACAGTCAAGAAAAATTAGTCTTTGAATGAAAATCCTTGTGGGAGCAGGGGAGCCACTGTTGCCTGTAATACTAAGTCTGCTTCTTAAGCTGCTTTTTATTAAAACAATCTTTTATATGATGAAAAGGAAATGAAGATAAATTGTTAAACCAACACTAAGAAGTTTTTTCCCACCTCAATATTATATTTCTAGAGTCATTGTGATGGTCCATCACCTTACAACAGGTTGAATGAAGCTTCTGTCATGGTCTGACGGGGTCTGTATCACCTATCACCTCAGCTAGGGTCTACGATCTGAAAACCAGTTTGGCTGTTGAGACAGATTTGAAAAACCTGGCCTGCCCCCCCTTCACTCACCCCTCCCCTCCTTGTTCCAAGATCCCGCCCCCCAGCTCGTGTCGCCTCCTAACTATATATATATATGTATATATATATATATATTTCCTCGAAACTTTTACATTTCCTTCCCTTCGATGTGGAGGGTAACAGAAGTGGCCTCCCAGTTTCAGTGCTGGTCCTCCCCGGCTCCATGATGCTTCAGTAGCTGTGCAGCTCGCTGCTCACTGGTACATGAGGGCGGTAGTGGGGAGGAGACAGGGGATTGGATGGACTCACGGACCAATCCGAACCACCTTTCCCCGTGGTTCGGATTGGTCAACTGTTATGCCGCTTTGCAGCGGATATACTGAATGGATTTTTTTCATTCTTTTTGGTCTTTATTTTGCGTAGATCGGACCACAGGACCATAACGGCCTTACAAACGGTGTTATTAAGATGTACCAAGCTTCTAAATCTTAGACCATAGCTTTAACTGGCACTACGTAACTTTGATGTGGATGGTGGGAAAACTTCCACACTAAATAAACTACAAATTTCACTGCTTTGACTGCTTTACGGTATATGTCACTTCCCCCTCAAGGTGAAAGCTAAACGCTGGGAAAAGGAGAATATAAAGCAGTTTCTGAATTTCAAAACATATTAACATAATTTAAAGCAAATATGCACTTATACTAATGGAAATAGGGACCTCTGGCTCACACTCCTGCATAGTAGGTGATGTTGGATGCCACCAGCCGTTAAAGAAGAAGAAGAAGACGAAGAAAGCTAAACGTAGCGTTGTTATCATGACAGAAGCAGTGAAAAACATGAAGAAAATAAAAGTTTTATAGGAGGAGATGAAAAAAGGAAAGAGAACAGTGATAAACAATTGCCGAGAGTTCACTCACTGGCTTGACCTGACTGACGAGGGGGGATGTTCAATGGATGCTGATTCTGCCCTGTTATTGTTGGACTTGTAAGTAAATGATGACTTATTGGAATAGAAACATGGTCAGACTGTAACTTATCAGTCCACATGGTTTATATGTCACTTTGGACATTCTGTCAGCTCGCTTCTCTGCCCTCTGTATGTTAACAAATGCAGGTTGGTGTACGACGGTGCAGTTACACGCAACAGCCATAGAGGGCACTAGAGATTCAGAATCAGAATATTTTTTGTACCTTTGGGTAAATTCAGTTCACAGTGAGTGTGTTCTCTCGTATTATAGACACACAAAACAACACAAAACAAGCCAAAGTGACGACAGTGCGTAGGCTAAAAGAACAAGGAAAACAGCCCTGAGATAAAAGGCAAGATAAGTTAAAACATCAGTGGGTAAAAAAGGTCTAAAAATATGTCAAACCAGTATTTTTAGAGAGCTGAAAGCAGGAATCTTGCTAGTGCTGCTCTAACATTGCACTGTACAGGGTATCTATCTTCAGAGTGTTCAAAAGGATTAGAGTTGATGGATTCATTTGGCAAAAATTAAAGCCTTTATGAATGTTAAAATAAAAAAACTTAAATTTTTTCCTCCACCCGGAGATTATGTTATTGCTAGCATCTGTTTGTTTTTGTTTGTTTGTTTGTTTCTCTGTTAGCATCATAACTCAAAAAGTTATGGACAGATTTCAATGACATTTTCAAGGAATGTCCAGGTTGGGACAAGGAACAAATATCTAGATTTTGGGAGTGATCACTGTCTGAATCCGCCATGACAAAAAATACAATTTTCGTGAATAACTACTGAACTAAAATAGATATCATTATGAATCCAATTGCTAATGGTATGTTTTGATGGTCAAGGAATCTAAATATTTAGATGAAATAAAGGTAGGACTAATATTTATGTTGACAATAACAATATGGGTGCGGACTGTGGCGCTGGTGGAGGTCTGCGCTCTCAAAGTGCTTTCTAGTTAAATTTTAAGATTGTCACATTACCAGAATTTTAACTTCTGGTATCGGATATCCTTTTTTTAAAAGCAGACTAGTGTCTGTTTTAAAAATGAATATCCAATACCTGCTTCGATACCATGGCCAAAAGATAAGAAATGTCTAACACAACAGTGTGCATTCTGTAAAACCAAAAAATATGTATGTCTTACAACATATGCCATATAAATAAAGTTTGTTTCATAGACCAACAAATATTATTAAATATTAAACCAAAGTCTTGGAATTAAATTATTAATGATGTAATTCAACAGACATAAATAGTCAAAGTTTGTGGCAGATTTTTGTTCACCCCAGACCATATCATCAATAATCCAAGAACTTGAGTTACAAATCTCACAGGTTTTTATTCTTTAGAACATCACAATGTTAGTTTCCAAGTTTTTCAACAAATATATCATCATCAAATTCAGTTTGATATGCAAAATCAATAATGGCATTTGTATCAATAAAATCAGGCCCTACAAAATACAAATACAGATATTGTAATTATCAATGTTGTGGTATTGTTGGGTCACTTGGAGAGATATTCATTTTGGGTTGGTATTTATTAAATTATAATCAGTTTAAGTACTCCTGACAGCATATTTACATTCCCAGTAATAAATCCTTCAACCAATGTCCAAAAATCCAACCCATTTGATGATTTAGTGGGGGAGTTCTTCCCCAGGCCCCATTATGTTGCATTTTCTGTACGTACCGTTTTTAGGTCTGTTTTATTATGACAAATATCATGATCTTGATTATTTTGATAGATATTGGGATCACTGTTATAGAACATGCTTCCTCACTGTTTTTATATGCCTATCATGTGTGGTCATTAAACTTTAATGCTCTTAACACTTTCATTCTGAACATAAAAGAACAAACAATAAATGGAAATACATGTGGAAAAAACAAATATCTTAGTATAATTACAACCTTAAAAAGACATGTGGCTCAGTACCTTCTCCCAACAGTTTCCATGATTGTAATTGTAACTAAACCTGGGTAATTTTCCAGCTCTACCCTGTGTAATAAAGCTGCTGCTTGACTTACTCGTCCTCCTGTCTCACCCTCAGGTGAACTCTGTCCTGTGAATGGTCGCAGTCCTGGTTCTGTATCCACACAACACAGCTCTCCACGTAGTGATGCAGCATCGGGCCCTGTGGCCCTCACCATCCCCTCTAGCACGTCTCCTCCAGAGGGCTCTGCCCTGCAAACCAGTGATGTGGTCATTCACCGAAAGGAAAATGAAGGCTTTGGCTTCGTCATCATCAGCTCCTTGAATAGACCGGAAAACGCCACCGTCATCAGTGAGTTGTTTCTGTCTCCGGCCCTGGAGCCTGTCTGTGATTTTTAAATCCGGTTAACCGAGGATCCCAAAGGTTGTGACTGTGCTGAGGACGTTTTTAATTTTGTTACTAATTCAAGTTATTACAGTCCTACTCATCATTATTGGCACCCATGAAGTTTAAGTACACAATGTGTCTGTACAGTTTCTTTACAAACCTCTCTAACTTTGCTCTGCATCACTTTATCAGACTCAAACTCAGCAGAAGTAATGTTCACATATTAAGGTTTGTAAATTATACTTCATTAGCTACTATGATCGTACAGTCATATTTAGAATAGGCAGTTTTAATTGCAACCACTTGAAGCCTACAAGGAAAAGAACATCCTACCAACAATCGAGCATGGTGGAGGTTCCATAATGGTTTGGGGCTGCTTTGCTGCATCGGGTACTGGAGGTCTTGACCGTATCACAGGAATCATGAAATCAGAGAATCATCAAGACATTTTAGAGCGAAATGTCCTACCCAGTGTAAGAACACTTGGTTTAAGTCGAAGATCGTGGGCCCTCCAGCAAAACAAATACCCAAAGCACACATCCAAAAGCACGCAGGAATGGTTGAAAAGGAAAAAAAATGTCCAGCAATGAGTCCTGATCTCAATCCAATTGAAAATCTTTGGTATGGCTAAAATCTGCCAATGGTGAAAAGAAACCTGCAAATGCTCAAGAGCTTGAACAGTTTGCATAAGAAGAAGTGGGAGAAAATACCAGCTGAGAAGTGCAAGAAGCTTATAGATGGCTACAAGAAACATTTGGAGGCTGTCATCAGTGCCAAAGGGTGTGCAACAAAATACTGAAGAGGGGTGCCATTATTGCTGCACATGCTTTTGTTCAGTTCCCTCTTTAAAATTACAACATGTAACTTGTAAAAATGTTTTTTTTTTTATTTTAAAGTATTTTGGACCTTCAATTAAAAGATCCTGATGACATAAATTTTGTACATTTCAATTTATTTCTGAAGATATTGTTAAAGTAATGAAAATAATGAAGGGGTGCCAATATTACTGAGCAGGACTGTAATTCAAGAGTCTGTATTTTTCATGCAGTGTAAGATTATTGGCAATAGTATTCTAAATGTTTTGGTGTTGCATGATTACTGAAGAGGGCAGCACGGTGTCGCAGCAGGTAGTGCAGCCTTTCTGTGCGAAGTTTGCGTGTTCTTCCCGAACATGCGTGGGTACTCTCTGGGCACTCCGGCGTCCTCCCACAGACCAAAAGCATGCTCATTAGGTTAATTGGTGACTCTAAATTGCCCTTAGGTATGAGTGTGGGCGTGACTGGTTGTCTGTCTCTCTATGTGGCCTTGCAATTGACTGGTATCCAGCTCAGGGTGAACCCCGTCTCTCACGCAATGACAGAGGGGATAGGCTCCAGCCTGCCATGACCCCAAAAGGAATAAGGGGTATAGAAATGAATGAATGAATGATTACAGAAGAAACTTTTCAAATTACAGGTTTATTTATTATTTTTTCAGCATAAATGTCCAACACAGTTTTGAGGAAATGAAAGCTATTTTGTAAATCTGTTTGATAAAATCTGCTAAAGAACTTAAAAAATAAAAGCTCTATAAGCCAGTTATTGTTGACATCCTAAAATTACTTACAAATCCTGGCTGTAATTATCAGTATAAACTTCAATTCAAGTTTTATTCTGTTTTTTATTTTACTTGTTTTAGTAATTCAGTATTTTGGTGAAGACATGTATTGTTTTCTTGTGCCATTTGACAGTATATTACTTGATTTTCACAGCTTTGTTCACAGTATAGGTTGTAAAATGTTTGTTCTTGGTTTGATGTCAGCATGACAGGTTTAAAGTTCTTTGCTGCAATTTGGCAAAAAAAAGCGTTGCTCTGTTTCCTGGCTGCAGAGGCTTGTGTTGTGAAAGAATTTTAAATGTTATTCCCTCTTTGTGCCGTTTTATCTGATCTGTTTTGACATCTTTTTTGAAAATCGCCTCTGACAGCCACCTTGTTATTGCCTGTTTCCAGCTGTGCCTCATAAAATAGGACGAATCATCGAGGGCAGCCCTGCAGACCGCTGTGGGAAGCTGAAGGTGGGCGACAGGATCCTGGCTGTGAACGGACAGTCCATCATCAGCATGCCGCACGCAGACATCGTCAAGCTCATTAAAGATGCTGGGCTAACAGTCACACTGCACATCATACCAGAGGAGGGTAAGTGTGTGTGGATCTCATTATTATATAATAATAATGTAAAACTTTAACCTGTACATGGAGTTTTTGTCACAGAATTAATTTGAAAGGCATCCTTTAGCTGTTATTATCATATAAAACCCTCAAATTTGACAGTTTATGTTTTAGCTGCTTCTTATGTCCTTGCAGACATAAGGATACCATAATAGCATGTTATTATCTCACAATTGTTATTGCCAGAAAGCTTGGAAATAAGTAATACTATTAGTGTAATTTAATCTTTTTCAAATTTATCAGCTTTATCTCTGCTTCTGCAAAGACAAGCATAGGAACAGTCTGCAACCATTACTGTACATGTACAAGGAAAAAGGAAATGAGTAATTACCCCTATAATAGGGCTGAATGATGTGAAGTATCCTATTAAGGGTTTTTTAGTCTACAACAATCAACAACAGTGATAGCATACTAAACTTACAAACCCCAATACCAGTGAAGATGGGAGGTTGTGTCAAACCAAAAATAAAAAGAGAACCACAAAGACGAGATACTTAATGTTTGAACTAATAAAAAAAAAGGTTTTGCGAATACTCATATTCCCTTATTCTGAATTTGATGCCTGCAACATGGTCCAAAAAGACTGAGCAAGTTGAGGAATACTCAAAAAACACCTGCTTGGAACTTTCCACAGGTGAACAGGTTAATTACAAACAGCTGAGTGTCATGATACGGTATGAAAAGAACCGTCCTGGAGGCCCTGTCCACACAGAGAAGGTTGTCATTATGTATGCCAGGCCTGTAAGTGGCGCTGTAACCCTGCTGCAGACATACACCAAAACCAGGAGATTACTTGGAGCATGAGCATACATCATGAGAAATTTAAACAAACGCTGGCGTATGTTGTGTCGTGTGGTCTTGTTGCTCATGGTGTTTATAGAAGCAGAAGATTTTGCAGTTAAAGCCATAATAATCTCAATTGCTTTTGCAGCATGAACTTATGGTGCCTTTCAGTTGTACTCAGAAGTCGGAATTTCCGAGTTCCGAGTAGGAAACTGCAACTGGAACGTCCCCCAAAGTCGGAATTTCCTACTGGGAACTCGGTGAAACCTCGCCACCCCCGAGTTGACAATCGAAGATGGATGCCCCCAGCGTGAACAGTTGTTTAGCTCCTGTAATAATCAATTTATTTGCACTTCTGACTGGGATGTGTCGCTCTAGATCAGCTGTATACATAGTATTGTTAGACTTATATTTACAAAAATGCTGCCATAGTGATAATCACATTCTTCATGTGATATTTGTGAACAACAACGCAGGGCGTGCTAACAACAGCTAACAATAGCCTTGTAGATCAGCTTGTTTTTTTCTGACTTCAACTGGAACGCAGATAAGTCGGAGATGATGTCACTCCCAGTTCTGAGGTTACTGGAACGCAGCATTACGACAGTCGCCGCGCGTGCTCATGGGTAGCAGAGTCTTTACGTCGCCGGTGATAGATTCTTCTTATAGCACCTTAAGACGTGTCTGAATAATATAAATTTGCTCTAGTTTTAATTGTCTTGTTCCTGAAGTTGAGTATCCAGGCCAGTACAGCCCTGTCCAACCCGACCACGAAGCTAAGGAATAGCATTTATAGACAACCTAATGTGATGCTATAAAACTCATCTTAAAGTGTGTATTTCCATCAGGCATATATCTAAAAGTGAGACTGTTTTGTAATCACTTAGAAACTCCTCACAGTCCCTTTAACACTGCATTCTAACATTGTTTCTATTATTTTCAGGATTGAATGTGGCTTCAGGGGGAGGTGGGGCTGTGACGCCACTGTTTCTGAAAATATCTGTATTAGTTGTTAACTTGGAAAAACAAGGGTGGCATTTTCAGATGGATCAGCTCTGGGACCTGCTTTCAAAAATTTGCATTTTCTGGGACGCAAAACGCTGCATCCATGTAGACGAAATGCCTATGCATTTAAACCTTGTCCGAATATGCCAGAATGTGGATGTCTCCTAAATTACAATTTGGGGATTTAAGCATCTACAGTCCAGCACATAATCAAAAGTTTCAAAGAATCCAGATACATCTCTGCATGTAAGTGACAAGGCCGAAAATCAAAACTGAATGCCCATGACCTCTTATCTCTCAGGCAGCATTGCTTTAAAAACTGATATGTACAGGATAGGATAAAGGATATTACCACATGGGTCCAGGAACACCTGTATGGTTCCGAGGGAAAAAATGAAGATGGGGCACAAACAAAGATGTCTTTGTCAAAAATCACTTTCGTCATGCTATTTATATTTACCCTCTACTGTGGTTGCAAACATGAACAAACCACTTTAATGTACCTTCTAGTTATGGCATTACTGTTCTGAGCCCACCGACTGAATTTCATTTAATTTGTAAAGACAGATTGAACTGAGCTTTACTCTTCTCTGATTATTTTATTTAACCAAAGTCTTTTTCCAGAGTTTAAGGTTTTCTCCTCAAATGTCTGGTCTCACCTGTTGTTTTTTTTCCCCAGGTTCTCAATCTGGCCCCAGCTCAGAGAAGCAGAGCCCCATGACACAAAAACAGAGCCCCCAGACCCAGCCCAGCCCTGTAGCCCAACCTGGCCAAGGAGGCACCCAGCCCGGCCTAACAGTCACTCAAACAGGTCAGGTACCCATCCAGCCCGGTCAGATACCAACTCAGCCCGGCCAAATAGCAACAGGCCTTCCAGCACCAACGGTCTCCCAGTCTGCACTCTCTGGATCACAACAGAGCCCAGTCGCACAGCCCACAGGACTCCCTCCTCAGCTCTACCTCCATGACGGCAGGTGAGACGACACTGTGAAGGATTTCGAGTTTGGACTATTGTAGATTTGTGGCACGACTCTTAAGCTAAAAAGGGACAGGCTGGGGAAGGATGCAGGATATGGTTTAAAAAGAGACAGATATAAGTCTTAAGTCCTGTGCCTGTTTAGGACAAAAACTGTGACTTAATTCCAGTAAAACTCTAGGTACAAAACTGGCTTTTAATTTGCTGCATAGAACAACAACTGTTCTTTTATTTTTAATTAGTTGTACAGAAAACACTGACAAGCTATTTTCTATGTCAAAATTATTAGCCTGTGCATGTCTCAAACAAGGACTAACCAGAGCTGTGGATTTATCCACTGTCCAGGTCGATTGTGATGAAAGCTTCAACACAGAAGATGTTTTCTTTTTTGCTCTTAACTCTGGCTTCCCTCACAAAGTGAAACTCGGTTATTATTTCAGTGTGAGGTTCTAATTGCCTTTTATATATATATTTTTGCTCTTAAATTTCAGCTAAACCATACTATTAATGCTACTTGAAGAATGTTTAATTTGGGTTAAGCATTTTTAGAAGTGGGACGGATCAAACAAGATCACACAAGGCAGGGCTGGCCTTAAAGGTGCAGTGTGTAGAATGTGGCATTTAATCCACCTCATTTTGCCAAACAGAAATGGTGAATATAGATGTTTTTATTTGTATGTAAAGTCAGTCAAAATAGGAGTACAATCATCCCCATAAAACGTTTGTTTTATTTTTATTTAGTTAGAAAAATCTTTATTAAAAAAATCACATTACCGCGGGCTGCTGTTTCATAGAGGCTGACATAATGATCCGCCGTGTTGTCTACGGGTGGTTTTTAGGGACAAAAAGAACAAAACGCGAATCTGTCCGCTGGTTCTGAAATCTACCTGGAATGCAGGCGAAGAAGAGGAGAGGATGGCAGTGGATGCATAGAAAGTTGTTACTCTGTCCAAGGGATTCAAACTGTGTGTATAAACACACACATAACATAAATTGTGTGCTGTGTTCAGGATCCTTTTTGGTCCTCACAGGATTCCGTTGCTCAGTGACGTGACGTTTTGGCTACGGTTAGGTTCATTCTAGAATCTGAACGCTAGATGTCTCTTGAATGCCAAGTTCTACACACTGCACCTTTAAATCATTACATCACAGTCGTTGCTATGACAATGATGGTGTTCTGTCTGCATTATGGGAAGGAAGCTAGCAGGCTAGTCTAGCTTCAAAATAGTTCATTAAAGAGAAGTCTTAGAAACTATTTTACTGATAAACATATGTATAACTGCTCAACACACCTTTGGACTAACCTTGAACAGCAGCTAGATCCAGCTTTGGAAATCCATCTTCCCAGCTCAAATCGATGATTGTAAGCTGCTCAAAGCATCATGGCCCAATCAGAGTTCTTTAGATCAGGGGGAGGTGGGAGATACAAGCAAGTCAACAGCAGGAATAGCTGGGTTTCACGTGACGTCACATTGTTGCATAGCGACAGCGGGCAATTCAGATGGAGGGCAGGAGGTAAAGTAACGTTAGAACTTGCGGTGAGAAACAATTAAGATGCCAATGATTTGTGTTGTTTACGGGTGCTCCAACCGCTCCAACCGAGAAAAGGACAAGCGTTTTTACAGAGTCCCGAAGGTCGTTGTTCACAAAGGTGAACAATGTAAAAAGCTCACAGAACAACGTTTCCGTATATAACAAAATAACGTCCTTGTGTTCTTTGCCTGTTGGGCTAACGTCGCCGTTAAGATTTGTTGCGTGTTTGTTTCCATGGTTTGTGTTTATCTTAACCGCGACTGATAGCAGAACCTTTACACATAAAATAAAAAAGAAGAAAGACTCACCCTTGCGAAGACCAAACAATAACCATCCTCTAGCCGTTTGGTGCCGAGGTTGTGGACCCATCCGCAGACAAAAAAATTGTATGCCTCCATATACTTGTATATGCTTTCATCTGTTGCTTGGTGAAGTAAGACGTTTGAATCACCAGATAGTTAGCGATGTCGATGCCCTCAACTGCCGGTAAATCTTTTGTCTCCGATGAAAACTCACTCATCTTCATTTGGTATGGATCACGCCCGATGTATCTGTTGATTAGCTGAATATATCTTTCTTTTGCAACTGGATCTAGATCCGAACAATATAAACTTTCGCCGGTCTCCTTTCTTGACTCCATGTTTACTTCCTGCCCTCCATTTAAAACCACGCCCTCTTCATACGTCATAATAATCACGTGACTGAAACCCTCCTATTGATAGTTTGTACAGAGATTACCATAGATGCTAACAGCTTCAGTAGCAGTTTCATCAGATCTAAACCACATTTCTTTATTAAATATAAAAAATAAACAAAAACACCAAAAACACTATTCAATAGAAATTATATTTTTGCTTTCCACCTGATTTTGTTCTACAAAGTGGCTTACATTTTGTATTTTTACACCAACAGTAGTGCCCGCTTATTACATCATCTGTTTGGTCCATTATGAATGTGACAGATGAAACGATTGTTCAGTCCCCTGCTGGATTTGCTCTGAAAGATTCTGCCCTCCCTGAACACTTTCTACATGCTGAGGTCCATCTGGTGTGTCAGGTTACCTTGGGGTTTGAATATAAAGAAACAGCGTGAAGAAGAGGGGCTTTTAAGGTATGTCAGTGTCTACAGCAGGCCATAGAGGATACTAGATCGCATGGTACCTAATTATGCCGTAACACCGTAGAAGTGTTTATCATTGATTCAGAAAAGTAGAGAACTTTAAAATGAATGAATTCCCCTGGAGTTGGGCAAAATTCAGGAGCTCTGAGAGAGTTTATGATCCAGGTGTGAAAACAACCGTAGTTTTTGTCTCACTATCAAAAAAAGCCTGAAGGAACTTCTTAAAAAAACACTCCTTTAATCACAGTACAGCATAATGGCCTAAGCTTTTAACTGAAGAAGAAAATAACCTCCTTAAAGGATAAGTTTGGTTTCTACAGCTTTCACATTGTTTATAGAATGAAGTTGAACAATATACTCACCCAGAAGGCTTTCCTGATCCAAACAGTGCTTCAGGAGATATTTAGATCCAAAATCAAGCGGTGGACATCCATATAATGGTAGCACACGAGGCATGTATAGCACCGCTCCTAAAACTGCATTAATCGTCCAAAAACTCATTAGTTTCACCAATATTTCATCATGGTCCGCTCGGGTTACTCCTCCAGTACAGTCAGTAAGTTTTAGGAGCAGTGCTATACATGCCCTATGTGCTACCATTATAGGGATGTCCCCCGCTCGATTTTGGATCTAAATATCTCCCGAAGCACTGTTTGGATCAGGAAAGCCTTCTGGGTGAGTGTATTGTTCTACTTCATTCTATAAACAATGTGAAAGCTGTAGAAACTGAACTTATCCTTTAAGAAAAAATTATAAGGATAGTCTGCCTTTCAGTATTCTTGCATCAAAGACTAAAACCAAATACCTTTTTGTCATTTTTTTTCTTTAACTTGGTTTTCCAACACACAAAAAACTTTCAGTCATGTTTTGATTATTTAACAAAGCTTCATTATTATTAAAAGATACATTATGTAGAATTAAAAGAAATTCTAATGCTAAAATCCATACATCAGTTATATACTCCCAAAACTGATGTTCTATATGAAAAGACTATGTTCCTACAAAGTTGTTACATAAAAGAGACTATATAAAAAAGACTATGTTCCTGATGCATTTTTTTTTCTTTGAGTACAAACATAACCACGACCATTTCCACCCACTCTGTGGTTGTGTAGAAAAGAGCCAGAGAATCCTCAGTCTTGTAGTGGGACATGTTTGATCTTGATGAGCACGATGACCAAGCCGCAATGTCAGACACAACACATAAATTGTTGTTGAAGCATTTTGACCTCTGAGACTACTAAAAGGAAGTAGACCTGCATCTCCACACTGCCTTAGTGTCTGTATTTCTCTTGTGCTTTGTGCTGCTTACTTGTGATGGACCTCCATTATTCTCTGGCTGTTGTCCTGTCTCCCAAATGTCCCCCATACGACTCCATACCCTGACCTCAGAAACAAAATGGCCAAATTAGGTATTTCCTTGTCGATAAAAGATAGTTTGTCAGCTCTGATTGCCCTCGCTATTGACATCCTGTTCCATATAGAGGACTATTTAAAATGTTTAATTTTGTGATTTTGTTTAACATTAAGGATAAGAATTCTTTTTTGTGATGTTATTAATGTCACAATACTTTCGAAATGGCTTACAGCAAAATCAGGAAGTCCACATTGAGAGCTTTTCTCTCACATTTTAAGAAATCTATCCACGAAACTGCACTGTTGGATGGAATTTAGTAAAAACAGATATTTTATTTATTTTTTTATTTATATAGCCCTTCATTTGAAACAAAAGAAACAAAGAGGGCAGATGTCTTGAGAGCCCCCTGGTGGCGTATTTATAAGAACCATGCATTTAAGTAGTTTATTTCATTTTTACATTTTACTTTGAGTTTTTTTCATTCGTTTTTGCTCACAGATTTAACTTGCTCGAGTGACCCAGTCCGCTCTCTCGTAAAAGAAGACCTTTCGCACAACCTTCTTCATGACCCCCCCACTCCATCACATAAACCTCTCCCATGATTCCTCACAGGTCTGAGGTGAAAGCCAGACAGGACGTCAAACCTGACTTCCGCCATCCTACCTTCACTGATTACAGGCAACCTCCAGTGGACTATCGTCACCCGCCGGTCACGGACTACAGACAACCCCCGACGCTGGACTACAGACACCCGCCCGGTCTGCTGGACTTCAGGCAGCACCCTGCAGCTGCACAGTTCCCCCTGGGGATCACTGCAGACTTCAGACCACAGGTAGGACCTCATGAAGAACTGTGCCTTCACTCCACTCTGTGTTCAAGATTCAGTCAGTACATTTAGCTGTTCGCAGTCATGTACATTAACCCTTTTACATGTGGATTAAAAGGTGTTTTTTTTCTTGTAGGATTATGATTACTTCACGGTGGAGCTGGAGAAGAGTGCGAAAGGTTTTGGCTTCAGTATCCGTGGAGGCAGAGAGTACAAGATGGATCTGTTTGTCCTGCGGCTCGCCGAGGACGGTCCTGCCATCCGAAATGGGAGGATGAGGGTGAGCTGATGCCCAAGGCATGATAAACACTATGAGAAAATGCTCATTGGGAAAGAACAGGAACATCTGTTGGTGATAAACCAGTCTGAGTTTTTTGGTAGATGTAAAGGAAATAGTTTTTCACTACATAAAAGAGCCTGTGTTCACCAACATTCAGAGAATCCTTTTAGAGAGATTGTATCTTAGCTTAAAATATTTATTAATATAGCACCTTTTAGACAGGTGCCACAAAGCGAACAGGCATACAGGTCAAGCAAATTGATTTGCATTCAACATAGTTGTCTTTAAGTTTCTGGATTGACTTTATATTAATTCATTGTCAGTTGTTATCCTGCATAGCATCCTATTATTCGCTGGGCTCCTCTGCTCAATAGGACTGCTATGATTTTAGGTCAGAAAAGCAGCAAAGTGAGAAGGTATAAGTGCGTGTAAAACAAGTGACTTAGTGACCCCCTACCACTCCTCAGCTCCTGTTGACATGCACTCGAACAAGACTCTTAATGGTACTTACTCCCTGCTGCTCTGGGGAGTCTGTGGTTGTGTAGAAAAGTCAACTTTGCATGGATAAACAGGCTGACAGAAATCCACTCTGCTGTGTGTGTGTCCCCTCCAGGTAGGGGATCAGATCATAGAGATTAATGGAGACAGCACCCGAGACATGACTCATGCCCGTGCCATTGAACTCATCAAGGCGGGTGGCCGGCGGGTCAGGCTGCTGCTGAAGCGAGGCACAGGACAAGTGCCAGAATATGGTGAGTATTCAACAAGAGACAAAAGTACAGCCTCTTAATGCCTTTTCTAGTTGTCTCTCTTTAACCTGATCCCTTCAGCACCTTTATTCTAGAGGTGTACTCTTATGAGATATAGCTATTAAAATAGGCTAATGCTGTAGTATAATTTTATTGAGCATAAACATTTTTCAACAGAAGGAGGGAGCTCCTTCAGTATACTCCCTTTCTGCATCAACACACTGCTGTGTTCTTCCTCTTTTTAAAGAAGTGCAGTTGGTCTTTTTTAGACACATGACTCAGAATCTCTGTCTTTCTTTTCTGGACTCCTTACACAGACTCAAAACATGTTTCTTTGAGCACAGATGTGATCTTAGGAAAAAGGAAAAAGTCTCATAGTGGTAGATTAGGTAAAAAAGAAGGGTGATCAAACTCTGGGATTTTGGGGAGGCTAGAAGCTGCTTTACCGAGAGCACAGTGTGAGCTGACGCGATGTCCTGATGGAGAATGTTTATCATTTGTGGTCCCTGTCTTCTGATCTATTCTCAGCATTTTTCTAGACCCTGTTTGTAAAATTGTTTATTCAACCTGACCCTTCTGGAACAAAAAAACACACAAAAAACTACTCTACAGATTTTGCTTAACCCTTGAACTTCCTCATAAAAATAGCCTGGAAAAATGTCTTTTTTTGACACATTAGGGCACTAATGCTACATTTTTTTAGGTTCTAAATGTTTACAAACCATTAACCTCTGTCAAATGGTTGAAGTGGAAGTTTAAAGTCAAAGAAGTGTTTTCATTGTAAAAGGGAAAAGAGATCAAAAACCAGGTAAAATGTCATTTTTGAAAAATGCTTATAACTTTATGGATGGCATATTTAATTCATATAAGCCTTTTTTTCAACACTACATTTACCTATCTGAGAAATCCCTTCTTTGATAAGACATAATGCTTTTTTCTTATGTTCAACTCCCACAAAATAGATCAGGTTTAAGAAGTTTGAAGTATTTATGAACAACACACAGTTACTCCAAGTTTGGTCTACCAAGTGGTCGAGCTGGGAGTTAAAGGGTTATATTTTTAGCAGATGTTGATAATGGTTCAACTTAAAATGATTAGACTTTGGTGGTGGTCCAGATAACTGCCATTAACTAACATAAAAGAAAATAATATGGATAAAAATAAAAACAGGAACATAACTAAAGTTCATCATGGGTGTTACACTAATAAGCAGTTCTTTCCCTCACAAGCTGCAAATGTTAGAAATGTACACTGAGTAGATTGTCCCACTTCTCTTAATTTTGATTAAACATAGGCAGGCCTAATCCATTTTTTTCCATTGATCAGTACATTTTTAAAGCTCAAGTCTTAAAACAAAGGTAATCTTTCCATACAGTAAATTTCATTTAGCCATTGGGCGTTCATTTTAGAGCAAATGGACGACAATTTGCCCGTTATTGCTTTTCTACCACATAATGAAAGTATCTTTAATCTGTACTTACTTACTGTATGTGGAGCAGTACCAGGTCTCATTATTTAATAGCCATACCTTGTAAAACTGTTTTAAACCAGAAGTGCCTCATTTAAAACATACTTTAACTCTGCAACATTTAACACGCTTTAATATCTTTCTGCTTTCTTACTTCTGGCTCCGTTGTCCTCTGTGTGTCATCTGTAACTAAAGTAATCTCTCCTGTGAAGAACTGCTTTTGTCTAACAGTAAAATAACAACTGTCTTGTAGCTCTTCATGTGTTTCGACCACTCTGCTTTAATTCTAATGATTTGTATAGGCTTCTTATATGCCTTCCCTCAGGAATGGTTCCTTCCAACCTCTCCATGTGCATGAAAGGTGACACACTAAGCTCCCCCTATTTCTTCTTAATGGGCCACTCTAAAGACACGGTTTGTGAAAAACTGCATGTCTCTCTTCTCGTTCTGATGATTTATGTGCGGTGTAGCAGTGCTTTTGGCAGCATGCATGTCTGCAGGAGGAGTTTATGCATGATGAAACAGCATCCGAGTGTGTCGACGTGTTTGTTCATGTGTGTTTTAGTAAGAAGCTTGTATGGTTTGAACTGACGCTCCGGATGAAACTATCGAGGTGAAGAGTGTTCATTTTTTTGGAGTGCTGATTGACTCTCTTTGAGTAAATGCTGTCACAGAGCCCTCGTGGTGGTGCACAGGTTTGATAAGTCAACAGGATTTGCTGTTAAATTGTGCAATTGTGCATTTTTCTTTCTCCCTGTTTGCATGGGCATGCTGTCAGCTCTACTCTGTTTTCATTCCAGTCCACCTGAGTGTGTTTTCTCCGTCTCTGACAGACTGTGCCAGCCCCCGGGATTCCCTTTCTACAGCCCACCATGCCCTGCAGGAAGTGACCCCTGAACCCCACCCAAATCCATCACTCTCATCCCATCCAGCCTCAGCCTCAGACTCCTCTCATCAGCTCTCTCTAGAGGCCACGGTGTGCATGGCAGACAAAGCTCCACAGCCCACAGACAGCAGCTCCATCAGGGGGGCAACAGGTGGCAGGTCCACCCAGCAAAAGAGCATCATGAGAGGGCAGGGAGCCCCTCAAGGGTCTGGAGAGGTGGACTTTGGACCAGGAGACAGACAGGTTCGTGCTCTGCCCCCCAAAGGCGTCCTGGGAAGGTCTGTTGAAAGGAGAGAGAGGCAGAGGGACACTTGTTCCCCCTGCTGTGAGAGAAAGGGTCTGCACAGTCCGGCCATGAGCACAGTCTGGCCCTGGGACCAGTATGTGAGTGTGAATGGAGCCGCTCTAGGAGGAGGAGACGGGAATGTTGGCCTCCAGGAGAGGCTGGTGTCAAGAGGTCTTTTCTACAGAGAAGAGGAGAGGTCCATCAGCCAGAGCGGGCTCTGCTGCCCCTCTAAAACCATTGAAGATTCACACGCAAGGAGCACAGCAGCCTCCCCTGGACCCTGGAACATCCCCGGGTCGGACAAACTGCCCGGCACCTTGAGGTCCTGGACCTCCACAGTGAGCAGGTAGAGAGGATCCTGCTGGTCTGGACTGGATCACACTGTCAGGCTCCTAAGTTCTTCTCCACCTTCTCATGCTCCAGTTTTCTCCCCTGTCTACTCCGAAAAAATCATATTTTATTTTTCATTTGTGCTGATGAGATAATGATTTCACCCACCACCTTAAAAAATCAGAGGAACTTTCACAGCTATTGTAACATATACGCAGTCTGTCGGCATGTTGGACTTCGTTATGCGGTGGTGTTGTACTCAGATGGAGCAGCGTCATCTGTGTCCGAATGAAGCTGTGCTTTTGTCATGTACCTTTAACTGCTCGACCGTGTCTGGTTCACATTGGTTAGTGCAGAGTAACCTCACATGGAACAAAGTTCCTCCACAGAAGAGAGACATATGTTCATCCAAGAGATTTACTTTTGCTCCATTTTCTCTGTGCAGCAGGATGAGGGGGTCCAAATCTGTCTGAGGGAGGCAGAGACACTGAAACTCCTGGAGGACATGGCACCAACCCAAGTGACAGCCTGAGTAACCCAACATATGTTAGCGCTCACATGCCTACCAATATATCATATACTGTAAATGTAAAGATGTGACAAATATGTACATTTGGTTATCTCAAAAACAGACCTGTTGGTGTTTTTGAGACTGCGTTGTAGTTAGACACATTGTAAAGAAAAGATAAAACACAGGACGGTATTTTAGGATGATATTTCCATGGCCTCGTCTATAACTACATATCAAAGACTGTGTAAGTCACCAAACAGACCACTACAGGAGGCAGTGGTCGTGTGCATGGATATAAACCACCATGTTGTTATACAGGGACTCACGTCTTTCAGAGGTAGATACTAGAGAGGACTTCCTCCGTGGAGCTGACAGTGTGGTTCTCCTGAGAAAAAATCTTAATTTTTCCATCAAAAATGAACTTTTGAGTGACTGAAAACAGTCTGCTTAGTAAGAACTCATCGTATTTCTGAGTTATGAACACCACCTGGTCACAACCATGCAGACATTGTGCAGAATTATAAGATGTGTTGTTTTCATTTACTGCTCAACTGAAGACTTTTGTCCGGTCTGTATTTCCCATTTCTATGCCTTTTACTGTGCTACGTGTACCACATCACTGTGGGAGAGGGGCATCGGTGTGAGGGAGAGGAGGTGGGGCGGAGTGCCTTACTCAAACTAATACAGAGCTCTTTGATTTGTTTTGGGAAATGCAACATAGATGTTAGTGACCATGCACACATATCAGCGAACTGTACTGACGAAACACCCCGCAGTATTGACAGTTATCTCAATGCACTCTCAGCTCATCAGTGTCGATGATTGCCCTCGTCCCCTCGCGTTAAAGGGGATCAGATGTAGCCTGTAGCATCACATCCTTTCCTGGGAGAGTGAACCCTTATTCAGATGAGTCTCATCTCAGCTTCATTTGTCTGTTGTGTGAAGAAAACAGGTTCAGTTTGGACTTCAGATGATCTGTGAAACATAAATGCAGTAAAATGTGTGTTTGATCACAAAGTTTTGATACTTGGCAGAGTTACGATGTGCTGCTATTGAAGAGTTCATGTTCCTCCTGCGTTTGTTCATTTTGACATCATCCATTTCTCTCTACAAGGTGATGCTCTAAATAAATATGAATCAGCAGAGCTCCCCAGCGTCCTGCAAGATTAGAGTTTTTTAAGATAATCAGAACACGGCATCAGTGAGTTCAGCTCGAGCTGAAGCAGTAAAGGCCTGCTGCTTAAAAGCTTTTGGACTTGGACATTAGTCAGACCTTTAAGACAGCTCTGCGAAGGTTTTTTTTTAGTAGAACACAGTCCGTCTGTTTCTCATGTGATAAACCATGTTAGTGAGGAGCATGAGGACACACCAGTAGGCTGTAGAAACACATAAACTGTTTGTACAAATGTCAGAAAAGGTGAAAGAGTTTGTCATCCAGCCCTCTGTCTCCGTCCAGGCCGCCCCCCTGCCTGCTGTGAGTGATTTTGTATACAAAAACAAAAAAATTGCTTTATTGAACCTGTGAAGGATGGCACGTCCATAAAACCCCATTGAGATCAAGTATAACTGTGTAGTGTTAATTGTGTATTATTCACCTTGTACAGCTGTATTCCTACAAATATGGTTTACTGTATCATTGATACTGTAGTTTCAAAGACGTGAACAACTATTTTTATGAAATGCGACAGTACTGATATATAACATTTTGCTAAAAAACAAAAAACTTGTTTACTGAAAGATATTCTGAAATACTGTCAAATAAACTCTTGACATGGTGTAAAATACCCTCTTTTAAGGCACGTTTGTCTTATAACCACAAGAGAAGTTTATTTAAAGAAATGGTTCTCTTTTTTTCTTTTTTTTAGTATTTTTGACGGCTTTTGGCTGCCTTTATAGGACAGAGGAGAGAGACAGTTAAAGGTGTAATCAGCGATGTGGGAGAAAACGAGTGGAGAGGTTGTTTATAAACGAATGTAGACCTGCCTCTCCCTTCATACCTCACCCCTGGCTCCACCCCTGAAAGCTGATGGACGTGCATCGTCATGGAAACAGCCATAGAAACTGCGTAGCTGACCAACGTAGCTAAGGTAACCCCGACTCGTCAGACAACTCGGCTGGCATTATTGATAACATCACAACAACTGTACATTTTGGCAGATTAGACAATAAGATGAATGCCCGACGGCTGTTACTGTTATGTGAAGCACCACAAAGCTAATGTTGCTTACCTATCCAGCATGAAGACGGCGACATCCGCATCCGTTTTCAGGTATTTCAATTTGCAGAGTTCCCTCCACCGTCGGAAAGCAACACCAATGTTGACCCGGGTCTTCGCTCTTTCATGGTCATAGCCCTTCTTTTTCACTTTCTGCTCCTCTGACCTTTTTCTTTTGGGCTGTTTTCAGCCATTGCTGCTGCACATATTGTATCTCTCTCTTACGCTAACTGCGCAAGACGCCACGCGAACTCACGACTCCCCCCTCTGTCTGATCTGCGCATGAGTATGATCGCCCCCTGGATGTGGGGGGGTGTACCCTGTTTTGGTAACTCGGCCGGAGCCACAGTATTTACCTGCTGAAATTCAGAGCCAAGGCTGTGTATTGAAACCGGACTTTTTTTTCAACATGCTGTCAGTGGTGACATCTTGTGGAGTGAGAGGAGAAACCCGGTGATTTTGACAAATAGTGCATTAGATTAGAAGATTAGAAGATCGCTGACTACACCTTTAATAGGCTTATGGAAGGGGAAGAGAGAGAGCAAGGGGGACACGTAGCAAACTGGCCTCATTTTCATTTCAAACCTTGTCTGGCTGAAGAACATATGGGACATGTACGGCTCCACCAAAGCAGCACCCTGTCCAAACATTTGAATCTTTTGAATATGAGGTGACAATTCTATCAAATTATTCTAACCAAAGCTATTACCTTCACCGGGGAGGTTGTTTTTGCTGGCATATGTGTGTCTGTTTGTGAGCAAGACTTTGCAAAACTACGATGTGGATTTTGTGGAAATTTTCAGGAAATATTGATAGTGGCCCAACTTAAAAAATTATACGATATTGGTGGTGATCCAGAGAACCACCATTAGCGAACAATCATTTTTACTCAAAACCTGTCTTACTAATAATGATATCGACATGATTCTGAGTGCTACGTGTGGTTTTTCAGGGTCAAGGAATCATATTATGATGGTAACTTTGTTATGAAACTATTGCTTATAGATGTAACAGCAATATATGAGCTATCTTGGGAGAGTTTAGCGCTCTCAGTACAACTGGTTTTGAATTAAAAGTCATATATCTATTCTTTTTCAACATGTTTTCACAGGTCCTAGACATCCCAAAGCATTTTGTGAAATTTCCCCCATATGATTTATAGTTTTTAATGATTCATGGTGCTAAATGTATTTTGTGGGGTTTGTGGCAGTTCATGTAAGAGCAAAGCTTTGAGGAGAATCTATAGAACTCCCAGAACTCTGCATTGCTTTACAACTTCTTTTTTCAATAACTTACAGGATGCAAAGCGACGAGGTAATGTATCTCTTTCTAGTTACATAGCGGTAGTTTTTGATGTGTGACAACAAGGAATTTTTGGAAAACTTAGTATCGTAGTTTTGTAGCCGGCTATATATCACTACTTACAGCCCGGTGCTCTAAGACGTGTCCGAATAATATAAATTGCACATCTGGTAGGGGTATACAATAAACAGTGCTATATAATACTGAACAGAAAACAAGTGACAAATAGAAATTAATAAACAAATCAGCCTTACATTTGTGACAGTATTTTATTTATAAAAACAGCCACAGGAATGTTCAATACCAGATTAAATTTAATTATCGTTTAGGGCTTTTTACATGTTGAGAAGTGTAGGTTGAAAGTCTTCTGCCTTTACCAAACATTGTAAGGTAATCAATACCAAAAAAAAGAAGAAAAAGAGTCACTAAGATGTCTGAATCATGATCCTGCTGGTTTAAGGGAAGCTTTTCAGTTAAAAGTGTCATCACTGGTGGATGTGTTGACTTCAAAGTTCATTTCACCGTAAAAAAAAAAACATAAAATGCTGACACCTTCCCAACCAAACCAGGTAACTATTCTGTAATAATTACACACTTGTAAACATTTCCCTGCATCTCATGCTGTTCAGTGAATCACACAAGAGGGTGAGCTTCAAAAGTAAGGGTCGTTTTCTAAGTGAGCCTTTATATCACTGAAGGTCTGCTTCATATCAGGAACAGCTGGCTCCTGAAAAAAAGAAAACACAAACTGAACAGCAGCTATAGTGGTAACATACATTTTAAAGGGTTAGTTCAGGTTTTTTGTAGTGCTGTCAGGTGATTAAAAAAATTAAACTAGTTAATTACAGGATTTGTAATTAATTAATCTAATTAATTGCATTTTAATCTCATATCTGCTTAAAGTCCCCACATAAAGAATTTGAATTCTAGGACATGACAAAATTGTTGTGGATGATAAATCAAATGAATACACTAAAAAGAGAAGATTGTAAGTAAGGCTGTCATTTTAGTGCATTAATTAGATCTAATTAGATTAAACACAGCAAATTAATGCGTTAAAAAAATTAATCGCAAGATTAATCATAGCACACAAACATTTTGATATTGTCCAGCTGGAGGACCCGTACATGGCAGTGGCACGTCACTTCACACATGCGTCTCTAGTCAAACCAAACAAAGCCCAGGTGACAACAGGAATGGCATATTTAAGACTTAGTCTTATTTTATTATTGAATTTATTTATCTATATTTGTACTACATTCTTTAATAATGCATCAGGCCTAATTGGTTTGCTGGATGTCCTCGACCTTTTTCTTATTTTGAATTTGATTTATGAAACACACTTAAAGTGTAATTTGAGTTGCCTGATTGAGCTTAGAATTTTCTGGACAAGTTGCCCTGACTTTGGTTTTATTCAGCCACCAATAAAAATGTGGATTTACAAATCTTCTCTTCTTAGTGTATTCATTTGATTAATCATGAACTACAATTTTATAATATCCTAGAATTCAAATTCTTTATTTGGGTACTTTAAGCAGATATGAGATTAAAATGCGATTAATTAGATGAATTAATTATAAATCCAGTAATTAATTCGATACATTTTTTTAATCGTCTGACAGCACTGTAAATATCTTAACTAGTTTTTAACTGTTGATAGATTTAGCATTGCTGTTTACCTCAGGAGGTTTGTGGTTTCCCAGTCCATAACGACAGCATATGACATCACCCAGGGATACCAACACACCGTGGAGCATGCCTACAGGAGAAGGGAAAGCCAAAATTACAGCAGGTGCTAAAACTGAAGTAAAAGCAACTGAAGTGAAACTGCTTTGATTTCTGTTTCTATGGATTAATTCAAGATCTCAAAACGGATTAAATTGCAATTGTGATTTTTTTCTGTGGCAGGCAAAAGAAAAACAGGTTGTAAGGTTTAGTCAAGAATATTTAGGGGTTAAAAGTGTCATGGCTGCTTTTTTTTCTTTCAGGCACCGCTGACTTTAATGCAAACAGTTTTCTCTGTTTAGTCTAGAAAAGTAACAGAGTGAACCGCTTTTAAAATGTTCACGATACAAGAACAGTCAAGAAAATAAAAACTTACACCCTATCGTTAAGTAAATGTTGGTCAGTGTCTCCAGTTCTTATGTGCTACACAATATTTTTGTGCACATTTACCTCAAATCAAATCTTCCTGATAATTTTTTCAGCCTAACTTTCTTAAACCAAACAGTTGTGGTTTTGAACAGTTGGGTGCCACACTATGCCACAGGGATTTCAAAATAAAATAATGTTTATAGAACGGCACATCCAATCTGACCCTCTGCTCCACATTGCTCAAAGCTATCCAAAGATGTTTCTGTCACTAACATCTCTGCACAGCTGTCACTAAGTTTACTCTTCACCATGTTTCCACCCTGTTTGTACCTCAGAGTTACCTCATGAACTCTTGTGCTTCAAAACAGCTGCTGCAAGGCCACAGACAGGCAACATATAAAGTAACACCTACCTGTCAAATCAATGGGAGGTCAGTTGGACATGCAAATACAGATACAGCTACTTCAATTTCCCTCTCCCGGCCAAATGCCAGCCAAGTTCCCACCAATTACCAGCCATCTTGCAGGCAATGAGGGTCTAAATAAGGTTTTCCTCATTGTAGTTCATTTCTGATTTTTTCATATTAATCACTATTTCAATTTATGTGTCTATCACATCATCGTAGGGATCTCATTACAGCTCACAGACCATCTATGATTATGCCAAGGACTGGTTACAACTTTAGTGGCTCCATCAGTACTTGGTTGAAGTGATAATCCATGTGATGCATACGCTGGCAGAAATGTGCATTTAATCTTTATACAACTCAAAATTCCAACTCAATCTGTTGTAATAGGACAAAGAACCTCAGGATGACAGCATGCAATTCTCCTGGTGACCAACTAAAGGTTACCCAGGGAGGTTTTGCTTTAAGATGGCACAGCGCAAAAAATACAAATCAAACAAAATCAACGTTGCTAATAATCACCGGCATGTGCGAGACGGTTTGATCAGAAAACTGTCCCAAGAGAAAACTCAAAAGTGAAAAGTCACTAACTTTGAATAATAGTATCAGTGTGTCAACAACATGAAGTTGGTTAGCAGAGTGACTTGATAGCATGTTCTTCAGATGCATGAAATAAATTATCTAGAGAAAAGACAGGGGAAATTATCTGGAAAGTTTTATGGCTGGTTCAGACAAAGAATGAATGAAAAAGAGTAAAATGTTCACCCCTCACTTATATCAGTTCAGACATGCTCACAAACTTTGTATACGGGCAGAATCAGGCATAAATCACTCAGCTGCATGGATAGTTTTAAAGCTTACTAAAGTAATGAAATAAACATAGAAGACTTACAATTCATACAACCGTTAATGCTAACATTGGTAATAATAATAATAATAATAACTTAAATTTATATAGCGCCTTTCAAGGAACCCAAGGTCGCTTTCCACAGTAGAGAGGACAAACAAATAAGAAACACTTAAACAGGGAAAGCCAGGGAGAACAAGTGAGTTTTGAGAAGTGATTTGAAACAGTCCAGAGTGGGAGAGTTTCGGATTTGGTAGGGCTAGCACAGCAAGCTTTTGTTTCCCTTAAACACTTAAATTTCTGTGCTAAATGAGGTTACTTGCTGCTTTGCTTGTGGTTGTATACAGCATGCAATAACCAGACACAGCATTAGTACAACTCACGATATTCATTTAGGATCAAAATACACACTATTCTTACAGGACTCAGTTAGTTAAATCAGTTAAATTAATTTGACTGTATATGGTGCCAGCTATTTTATCATCCAAATTGTACAGTTTAGGGCAATAATTACATACAGCCCTTGTTAATCCAAGAAAAAAGCTTTCCCATTGAGTATTTTGTAAATGGGAAATCAGTCTTTTTTTTTTCTTTATAAAAATATGGTCTAAAATCGTATATGAATTGTTTTGAAAATAAATATAAAGTTGATGAGCAGGGTGGAAGTTGTTAAAAGCATTTTATGCACTTACAGAAGAAATTGTACGGTGGCGTATTGCATTCACTTGAAAATAAATTAAGTCCGCCTGTTTTTATGAGATACTATGTCGTAAAAACAGGTATATTTATTTATTTTCGATTTTCTTGTATTTCTGAGATACTATCTTGTAAAAACAGGAATTTATTTATTTTTGAATTTCCTGTTTTTATGAGATACTATCTCGTAAAAACAGAAAATGATTTATTTTCGAGTTTCCTGTTCTTATGAGATACTAAGGAATCTTAAAAGTAACGAACATGTCGCGCATGTTAGACCTTATTCAGTTTTATTTCTCGCTCGGTTTGAAACATCTGGAGATACTTGTGTCTTTGAGCAGTGTAGATGGTATTGTTATTAGTTTGTCCACATTGCGCAGACACCTGAGGAATTTGTGGTTGTTTCGACACAAAGCCCACTTGGATCCGCTCGACATTTCGGTTTTTGTACATGATCAGTTGGACCAGTACGGCGGGCCTACCTTACCTGTGTTGACCACGTACCCGGTTGATAAATGCAGCAGCCAGTCCCGAAGCAAAGCGTCAGGGGGAATCCTGTTTTTAGTATCTCATAAAAACAGGCAGATTTTTTATTTATTTTCAAGTGAATGCAATACGCCAACCTAAAATTGGTCTTAAGAAATAAATATTTTATATCAGTATTTTGATGTGTTCTCCTTCAAGATGCACTGGGCAAACTGAAACTTTTTTTCTTCAAGATGACATGTTAGAATAAGTGAATATGCCCAAAATTAATTTTGCAAGTATTTTTGACTTGTAATAAATCTTGTTAGTTACAACAAAATTTCTCTTTTTGCAATTTCTATACTAAGGAGGCAAAGCTTCTATTCAATAAAATGTTAGTACATAGTGCGTTCAAAGTGGCATACTGTCTCATTTTCATTCTGAAAATAGAACAAACAAAAGTATGAAGAGGGATAAAGTTTCAATGCAGTGAAAGAAGAAATGATTCATACTCAGTAGTTCTTATGGCACACTTCTGATGCATCCATTTTGAGAGACCAAGGGGACCTGAGGGTTCCACTAATAAGTTGAACAAGCTGTCTCAGACTCAAGAAGTGATAATTAATTAAATAAGTGAGCTGAAACATAATAAAGCTCCAGTCTGTACCTGTAAAGATATTGTGACACTAAGCAAATTATAATGTTAAGTTTACTAAAATAGTTTTTGTACCTGAGGTGGAGAAAACTCCTCCGATGATGCCACACAGTCTGACGAGAAACTTCCAGAGAGGCATGTGCTGCTCTGACACTTTGACCATCAGTGAGCTGATGTCGTATTTCAGGAAGATCCCTGGGATACCAAAGTTGTTGATGACGTGATTTATTACTACCTCCTGCAGAGACAAGAAGAGTTCACAAAGGCACTCATTACACTGATCTATGACCCGCTTTATAAATATGTACATGAGTGAGCAATCTTACCCTCTCAGTGACCGAGTACTGATGTGTGTCTGCAGAAATTTTGTAGGTGTTCAGTTTGGTGGGCACGATTGTGATGAAGTACTGAAACATGTGGCCAGCTGAAGGTAATAACCAGTGTTCAGGGTTAGTGTTAGTTTTCTTTCAGACAATAAATGAAGGTTCTATATACTGTGCATTTATTGGTCTATTGAATGCAGGTATATCTACTGGCCAGTAATCCACAATTTTTGTTTCTTGAATGAAATTACCACAGTGTAGCTGAAAAGACATCTAAAAGTGGCCTTAGTAAGGTTTCCAGCAGCCGAGCAGTGGTGTCTGCTTGCCCTATATACTGTGCTTATTTAGGGATGGTTTGTTTTTAGATCTGGCTTTTCTGAGTCTATTTGAACTAGTGCTGGGCGATATGGCCTTGAAATAAAATCCCTGATTTTTTTCCACAATTCTCGATTTACGATTTTAATCGATTTTTCCCTCCTTAAAAGAAACAAAACTCCCAGTGACATAAAAATGAACAAATCAAGTTTTGCCTTTATGTTGTCTAAATGTTTCCCTCTTAAAGACAAAGTCTGGGTCATAAAAGGTTGATTATGTAGTACAAACGTAGGCAGGTTTGTCTACATAAACACTAAAAGGCTGAGGTATTTTTACAGAATTAGCATTAAACTCTGATCAATATTTAATCTACTTAAAAAACAAATCCAAGCCTATAAAAGTGCTTGTGCAAACCCTATAAGGTCGACCATCATGAAAACTACTTACAATTGTACAGTGGCATATTGCATTCACTTGAAAATATATAAAAAATCTGCCTGTTTTTATGAGATACTATCTCGTAAAAACAGGAATTTATTTATTTTTGATTTTCCTGTTTTTATGAGATAGTATCTCGTAAAAACAGAACTGAAGAAGAAGAACGTTTGCCTCCGTGCATGCGCAGTATGCATCCTCCTTTGGATGAGCTCCTCATCTGTAAACTCTGGCTTGAAACTGTAAGGACACCCATCATATTCAAAGTTCTCCTCCACAACATCTTCATCCGATAGATATTCTTCCATTTTGCACAAAACTGGAAGAAGAAAGTCGTTGTGTAGCCGGCGGTCTTCCCCTGAAACAATGAGCCATACTAGGCATGCGCGGAGGCAAATGTTCTTCTTCTTCAGTTAGCACAGCCACAAAACATGTCTGGAGCGACACAGACTGTAATGGAGGAGTAGCGTAAGCGGACCATGATGAAATATTGGTGAAACTAATGAGTTTTTGGATGATTAATGCAGTTTTAGGAGCAGCGATGTATGCCCTATGTGCTACCATTATACGGATGTCCGCCGCTCGATTTTGGATCTAAATATCTCCCGAAGCACTGTTTGGATGAGGAAAGCCTTCTGGGTGAGTATATTGTTCTACTTCATTCTATGAACAATGTGAAAGCTGTAGAAACCAAACTTATCCTTTAAATATTATTTACATGGATGGGATTGTGGAAAATTCTTTCAAGAAACATAAATGAAGAAAGGACGAATAAATGAAACATGAATGGTGGTTTACTGTTTACAGTGCATTTAGATTATTTAATCAATCAAAATGCACATTCAAAACAAGCGAGCAGCAGAGCTGGATGGAGCAGGGAGTGTGTCTCTTTAAATCATATTTTGTTTCTGTTTTGAATAATAGATTAAGTCAATTCTGATAAAGTTAGACGACAGAAACTCACACACAGGAGTGACTTTCTCTGCGCCATCAAGAGTGTTGATGATTCCTGGGATGCCTTCTCCAAAGGACAGGTGGTCAATCCGGTGAGAGAAGTTAAAAGCTGTAACAGAACACTGATTACTCAAATCATCTTTATGTATTGTTACAATACATAATACTGTGACATATCATCATATATTAGTGAAGAATCAAAGTGAATAATGCACTCACAGTCTTCATCAACGAAATCAGATCGATGTACATGACCTCCTTGATGTTTGACAGACCTGCAAGGAAACAGTTGGTGTGTCTTTCGGTCTATCATTAGTGATAACTTTGTACTGCCATTGTAAAACTAGAACTACTGCATGGAAGTTTGAGGCTTAAGTGAGGACCTCTTGACCTCTGACTTGAAATTCTAATCAGGTCTTATCTAATTGGAGTAGACAAATGCATTAAGTTTGATAAGAATTCCTCTGAAGCTGTTGGGATACTGAATTCACAACCAAAGGACAACAGGAAAACTCCATAACCCTAAAATTTGAGGTTTGGCCTGCAAACTCAAGTCAGCTCATACAGGACTTTAGTCATGAGTCATAGGTCAAACATCAAAGTCACATAGTCTTGTGAAAACCCTTAGCTTGTAGAGCCTTTGGTTTGATTTGGGGTACAGAAATTCAACAGTTATGGACTGAGTAGCAACTGAACAAGCAGCGGCAGAGACAAAATGCTCCAACATGTTTTTCTTAAAATTTCCTCCTTTTTTCAGGACATCTAAAGAGAATGTGCCTGGCCTGTTAAAGGCTGTGCCCATCTGGTGCCCAGAGTTTTTTAGCAAATGTGAGCAGGAAAAAGTATTAAGTCGTTATAGTTATCTTCTCTTTTGTTAAATCCTTGCAACACCATTTTTTTTACCCTACTCACCACTAACTAGCTGCTCATTAGCATGTCAATAAGTAGCTTGTTAGCTACTTGTTAGTCAATATTAAGGGCTTATTAGCACAACAGAGTTTTCTATTTATAACCTCTTAATTACTGTTTACTGGTAATTAATTCAGAACTTGTTATAAATGGATTACGATCTTAATTAGCTATTCTTAGCCAGACCTGTATAAGGCAATAGTATCAAAAGTTAGCTAGCATAATCTATTTTCATGAAACCGATCACAAACCTCTGGTCATAATTAACTGTAAATAATTCATGATTAAGTATTTGTTTCTTAGAATGTGTTCCCTAAACTAAAGTAAGGTTCTGATCATCACTTACTCACTGAAGTTTGTTTGTTTACTATTTTAAGTCACTGGCTTTTTACATTTAATATGAAAATATTGCAAAACTTTTACAATTTAATGAGTATATTGTCAAAAATAATTGACTTCTTAAATTCTTACAAACCATAGTTAATTGATATCATAATTCATATATAACTTCTTAGATAATTAATAGTAAGAAATAATTGGGAGGTTATTATTGGAAAATGTTGAATTAAGTGCCAGCTATCAGGATGTCACAGTTATGCAGAATTAGGTACTAACAAGACCTCAATACTGAATTATAAGCAGCTAATAAACTACTAATTGGCATGCTGTAATGCAACCAGTTAGCAGTGGTGAGGAGGGTGACCTTAAAATAAAGTGTTAGGATACTCAAACAGGAGTAGGAGTACAATTGTGTCCAATAAAGAATGAACAACATAACCTTCCCAATGCCAAGTGTTCAAAACATTTCAGTTGCCCCCAGCTGATGTGGACTGGTCTCATTTTCAAAGGCTTAGAATTACACACTTCTTGGAAAAATACTATGAACAAATGTTCATATGTCAGATTATTGGTTATTCCAGCCCCCAGATAATACAGGCCCTGGTAGAAATGTGTTTGACTCTCCCTGATGTGGACTAATAAGCTGTGTTCTGAGTCTTGTTTAAAGCATGTAGATACATACTTTCCAGAAAGGATGTGAAAATTTCCTGCCACTTTATTGAAATACACATGTCCATGTATCCTGCAGGCACCCAGGGAACTTGAGGGTCCCACACTGTTGAGTAAAGGAGAAACAGAATGTGAAGGCAAGTATTTTATCTGAGCTAATATGTGCTTGAACATTCATTATTTATTTTGGAGACTGTTCAAACAGTCTCTCCAGGATACTGTACTCCTTGGGTGGAGCAGGAGGAGGGCCTGTCATAACAGTCTTAAAGAGAATATCCTGGAGAGCGTGCTCCAGCCTCAGACGGTCCTGTAAGCGCAGCAGCTCTCTGAAATAAAGGGGAGAGGTTCAGGAATTTTAAGTCCCATGAAACAAGAGTCTTAAATTAACTGAGAGACTTTTTTTTATTCAGACATACAATCTACTCTTACAGTGTTACTCTGCTTGCTTTGACTCGAAGAACAAATTGAACCGGATTCACCATGTATTTGCCTTCAAGGCTTATTTAGCAAATAGTTCATGGTGTCCTCAACAACTGCTTGCAGTACTGCTATTTCTATGCTCTCTATCAAAACCATAAACTAAACAATACATGTTTTAAAGGTGCTATGAGGAGAATCTATTTCCGGCGACATTCACATGAAGAATGTGATTATCACTATGGCAGCATTTTTATAAGTCTAACAATACGATGTATACAGCTGATCTAGAGCGACACACCCCAGTCAGAAGTGCAAATAAATGGATTATTACAGGAGCTAAATAACTGTTCACACTGGGGGCATCCATCTTCACTTGTCAATTGGGGGTGGCGAGGTTTCACCGAGTTCCCAGTAGGAAATTCAGACTTCGGGGGACGTTCTAGTTGCAGTTTCCTACTCGGAACTCAGAAATTCCTACTTCTGACTACAACTGAAACGCACCAAAAGACGCAACCCAAGCCAAAGCGTGTGTTTGTTGTGATGCTAATAAAAATGCAGCTCGGACCTTCCTCAGAACTCTCCATTGCTTTACAACTTCTGTTTTTAAAGGGACTGTGAGGAGTTTCTAATTAATTACAAAAAAGTCTCACTTTTAGATATATGCCTGATCGAAATACGCACTTATCGATGAGTTTTATAGCATCAAAATAGGTTATCTATAAATGCTATTCCTTAGCCTTCCGGTCGGAAGTTTTTTAAAAACTGCTTGTTGTCACACATCAAAAACTACCGCTACGTAGCTAGAAAGAGATACATTAGCTCGTCGCTTTGCATCCTGTAAGTTGTTGAAAAAAGAAGTTGTAAAGCAATGCAGAGTTCTGAGGAAGGTCCAAGCTGCATTCATTTAGCATCAAAATAAACAAAACGCTTTGGCTTGTGGTGCGTTCCAGTTGTAGTCGGAAGTTGGAATTTGGAGACTACAACTGAAGAAATGTCCCCCAAAGTGATAATTTCCTACTGGGGACTTGGTGAAACCTCGCCACCCCCGAGTTGACAATCGAAGATGGATGCCCCCAGTGTGAACAGTTATTTAGCTCCTGTAATAATCAATTTATTTGCACTTCTGACTGGGGTGTGTCGCTCTAGATCAGCTGTATACATAGTATTGTTAGACTTATACTTATAAAAATGCTGCCATAGTGATAATCACATTCTTCATACAACAACACAGGACGTGCTAACAACTGCTAACAGTAGCCTGGTAGATCGGCATGTTTTTTTTCCGACTTCAACTGGAACGCCGATAAGTCGGAGATGATGTCACTCCCAGTTCCGAGGTTACTGGAACGTAGCATTACGACAGTCGCCGCGCATGTTCATGGGTAGCAGAGTTTTAATGTCGGCGGTAATAGATTCTCCTCACAGTCCCTTTAACAACTTACAGGATGCAAAGCGACGAGGTAATGTATCTCTTTCTAGTTACATAGCGGTAGTTTCTGATGTGTGACAACAAGCAGTTTTTGGAAAACTTGGTATTGTAGTTTTGTAGCTGGCTATATATTGCTACTTACAGCCCGGTGCTCTAAGATGTGCATAAATTTGAGTATGCAGGCCCGTTGAGCCCTGTCCGACCCAACCGCGAAGCTAAGTAATAGCATTTATAGATAACCTTTGTTGATGCTATAAAGCTCATCTTAAGTGTGTATTATGATCAGGCATATATCTAAAAGAGAGACTTTTTTGTAATTACTTAGAAACTCCTCATAGCATCTTTAATACAGAGACAGGACAAAATAAAAGTGTTTAAAAAGTGAACTATCTCCAACAGAAGGTGCGGTAGGGCAATGCATGCAGGGATAGACAACATTAGATAATGGTGATATTTACAAACTGATTTTAGACAAATAGAGTGGTGCAGTGAAGACAACTGTTTATAGATCAACCTGGAAGTTTTCATCGCTCTACTTCTCTAGGCTAATAGTCTTTGGGATTTTTCACTGTGCTGTGGGATCATTTTTCATAAGGTCTGCAGTGGACTAAAATATATGAAAATTCAAAATTGTTCATTACATTAACCTCTCAAAAAAATAGCTCCACAATTTTTTAAGCTTAAACATCCAAACATCTTCTTTAAGAATATACTCTTGATTATATAAGATGTTCACATTTAGTTGTTTGTTGTTGTGTAAGTTTGAAAAAAAAAAAGATGTCCTAATTTGTTTATCTGTGTCAATTATCAGCAGAAATGTATAACACAACATGATATGTGCTGCAATAGAGGGATGATGGTATAATAAATCATATTACAGTACTTTCAACATACATCTTTTTTTATTGTAGTTTTTTGGAAATCTATAATGGTATAAATGGAACATTTTAAATCATTTTAATTTATATCAAACGTGCTCCTTGCCAGACTAACAATAAAAATGTTCCTATTGAACAGCCACACATTGATACAGTATTATACCTCAAAACATCACAATATGTTGTATTTACAATATTGTAAAATACGTTGTACTTTCTTACACTCCTGTTTCTGTACATTATAGACACTTGACCATATTTTTTCACAGGCTCAATGAAAGCAGCTCGAGGACCATCATTGGATCTCCCTTAATGATCGGAAACCATCGCTTTAAGGCTTGTTCATAAATGATAGGGGATGTAAGTATGCAAGTCTAAACCTTACATTTGCCATGATTCTTGCTCTGGCGTGAGCTCATAATTGACCTAAAATGAAACAAAAACAGCTTCAAGTTATGTTTACCTATTCAGTTTGTGTCAATAATACAGTTATGTTAGAAATTAAGGAGCTTATACTCACTGGACTATAATCCAAGCCTCCAGTCGATACTAAACCCCCTGCAACATCCATGACATCTGCACCAATGTCTGCATCCAATGACAAAAGGCAGAGATAAAAGCACTAATAACACTTTTCTCTCCTAGAAATGGCTGAGGATTAAAATATGTCTCACCCTGACATTTCATTGCCACTGTTATGTCAATGTTTAACCTCAGCTTACTGCAAGAAAAGAGAAGACATTTCGGAAAACACAGAAAAAATGATGGTGTATAACAGGGATGGGCAACCCAGGCTATCATGAGGGCAACATTATCAGTCATCAGATGGTAGAGACAATGGGTAAGACTGAAGCTGAGTCAAGGTCATAACTCACACACTCATAAACACACAAAAGAAATTCCCCTCCAACTCAACATCCTTTTTGTTCACTTGTGCTGTTCTCCGAGTTTGCTGTAATATGACAGGTGCCTAGTTTGGAATTATTTTTTTCTTCCTCTCATTTCCTCCTGTTCTCCTTTCCTGCAACCCCCGGGTGAGTGGATGCTGGCACAACTGGTTGCAGCTGCTCTCTGGTATTTTTTTGTTTAAACTTGTTCAGCGTCCTTGGGTATCTTGAAAGTTTTTTTTTTTAAACAAAATGTATCATCATTATTATTATTATTATTATTATTATTATTATTATTATTATTATTATTATTATTATTATTAATAGTACGCTAACGGCCAAATTCTTACTAATACTATCAATAAAAACCAGTCATTTGACAAAACAAACAATTTCTAGCTTTTATAACAATTTACATTTATATTATTAAGCATAAGATGGAGCAATGAAGGTAAATGACATGAGCTGAACAAGAAACAAAGCCAGTTAAAGGCACTTTTTTAACAAAATAGACTTGTATTTACTATTAACTATGTACTTACTATTTACTATATTAAT